>VWYO01018528.1:168406-197153 GCA_013400275.1 Rhadina sibilatrix
TTGTCACACTGCAGCAACAGTAAATTGTGTGAGAAGGGATGAGAACATTCATGGCACAATTTATGGTGCTGCTGAACAGATGCTCTGTCTGGCAGTCTTCTTGAAAGCTTTAGGAGGTGGCTTTCTAGACAAAAATTTAAGACTTTTCTTCCTTATTCAGGTTCTTTAGATGACATGTGTTGGGACTATTCTTTAAATCACATTTGTAGTGTGATGAATATTTTTGATGAGCTACATTTTCAAAATCTAATTCTTGGAAATTAATTTCTTGCAACAAGATTTAAGACTATTTTGTTAGCAAGTACTGAGGGAGGGCAGTTTTGATCTGTCTTCTGTGTTTGTGTCTTGGGAAAACACCAGAACTGAATATAAAGCAAGATGGGAAATGAAGAGATGGGACACATAAAAGACAAGAAAAATCTAGAAAATTAATTTCAAATAGTGTTCTGGAAGGAACTTGTGAGGACGAATAAGTTCCAAGTGGATGAGTATGGCTTTGGGGAAAACATTCAGATGTGGGCACAAAGGATCTGGTAAGACCAATAGGTATTTCATCATTTTGTATGTGAAGCTCTAGTGAGTATAGATTAGAGATCATATGTGAAGCTTTTTTCCTCTTTATTTAATTTCCTTACTGTATCAGAGAACAGCCAGAGCACTATTTCTCCAATTCAAATACAGAGACCTAGTATAGTGCTTGTATTCTTTGGCTCTGCTTTCTATAGGTGAATGTTTACTTGTAACTGTTGTTTTGTTCAGCATTGGGCAGAGCTTGATACAAAAGGACACATCTCACCAAATTTCCTACATGTTTTAAGTTCTTAATACCTTTTTTCCTCCTTATGAAAGGTGTGGAATAAAGTTAAGAATTGAGTCAGCAAACTGTGCTTATTTGAGTGTGTTTGGGGGAGTGAAGCTCGTGTTCCTTTGCATATCATCTAATGTGTGTCATGTGGTTTTTTATTAACCTTCCTGTGACTTTGTGTGAGACCAGTCTTATTTTCTAAGGTAAGTGAAAAGATCTGCTCAAGTAGAAGCTGTTTTTGAAGCTGAAAACCTGCTGTCTTTTCTCATATATTCCTTATTTTGGTTAACGTAGTAGAAAAATGCCAATCTTTCTTGGTTTTGTCATCTCAAACAATTTGTCACTTATATTGAGGAGTGAGTTCTTTACCCGTTGCATGACTTGCTTGATGGCAGCCTTCTAACGTGTGTGTCTTGTAGGGACAGAGGAGCCAGCCACCACTGCAGTAGTTAACAGTGTTTACAGTGCCTGTACTGAGTCTGACACGTGTGAAAAAGGAAGTTGTGCAAGCTACTAAGGGTAAAAGGTGTGCTCAAATCCCAGCTCTAGAGAAGAATATTTTTTGTAAGCTTTTTAAAGCAACTCTTACTAATTTATCCAAGCTGTTAATGAAAACTGAATGACATGTATATATTTAAATCAAGTAGTTTCTAACATGTAGCGCATAGTCTAAATAAGATGAGCTTTGAAAAGAGTAATGGAAACATTTAGGTTGAAAAAGACCCATAAGATCAAGTCCAGCCATTGACCTCATACTGTCAAGTCTGGCACTAAATGACTGGGTTGTGTCTATACATCTTCTTTATTACCTCCAGATATGGTGACTCAATTGCTTCCCTTGGAAGCCTGTTCCAATGCTTGATGATCCTTTTGGTGAAGAAAATTTTCCTGATACCTGACTTAAACCATCTTTGGTGCAAACTGAGGTAATTTCTTCTTGTCCAATCACTTGGAAAACAGATCAACTCACACCTTGCTGCAGCAAGGTAGCTGTAGAGAGAGACAAAGACTCCTGAGCCTCTTTTTTTCAGGATAAACAACCCCTGCTTCAGCTGTTCCTCACAGTACTCGGGCTCCAGACACACCATGTTCCAGCATCTTAGTGTCCTCCTTGTTGTCAGGGGCCCAGAACTGCACGCAGGACTCAAGGTGTGACCTCACCAGTGCTGAGTATGGGGGGACAATCCCTGCCCTGCTCCTGCTGGCCTGTTGATGACACAGGCCAGGTGCCACTGGCCTTCTTGGCCACCTGGGCACACTCCAGGTTCATGTTCACTGGCTGTCAGCCAGCAGCCCCCGGTCCTTTTTGCTGTGCACTTTCCAGACACTGCCCCAGCCTTAGCACTACATGGGGTTGTTGTGACCCAATGGCAGGACCTGCCATTTGGCCTTGGGAATGTCAACCTCAGTGCATTGATACATCCTGTCCAGATACATCTGCAGAGCCTTCTTACCCTCCAGCAGGTCAACTTCTGCCCAGCTTGATGTCAAACTTACTGAGGAGTCATTTGATCGCCTTTTCCAGTTTGTTGATTAAGATGTTATTCAGGGCTGGCCCCAGTACTGAGTCCTGTGGAACACCAGTTGCCCACAGACACCAACTGAATGTAACTCCATTCACCAGAATTCTCTAGGCTGGGCCTTTCAGCCAGTTCTTTACCGTGGAAGGAGAGCATCTCTCTAAGTAATGAGCAGCTGTGACCTGGAGTCCTAGATTGTGCAGTTGTTAAAGATAGTTCTGCAGTGTAACAACATGTAGTAATCTGTAGTGTAAATAAATTAATTTAAAAAATAGTTTAACGAAATGCTAATCATAACATCATGCTTGGTGACCCACTGTATCCAGCCAGGTGACAAAGAGTTTACTTGTCTCTAAACTGTGTGAAGGGCAGAGTAAAGCCTTGATATTTACCTCACCTGTGAAAATTTGCTTTTATGTGGAAAATTCTGTAGGATAAGGAAAAAATAAATGAAGCCTCATAAATAGAAGGACAGAACTGGTGCACAGGGTGAGAGAAGCCCTGTTTGGTGTTGGAGCCTGCTGTGACAGTTAAGGACAAGGGTTGCAGTTGTACTGTGTGCCATTTGGGATGTGTTTTCAGTGGCATCTCCCCAGAGAAAAAGGAAATTGAAATGGGTAGAACTTAGAGTGCCTTATTCTTAGAATTAAGTACTTTGACCTTTGAATTTTCAAGCCTGTGTTTGAGTACAACTCTTTTAAGCTGTATCCTTTAATACTTGCCTCTGTTGTTTTTTGGCGTGTTTTTTCACTAAATACCAGTGTGAGTATATTGAAGAGCATTCTGTTGTTAACATGACAGTTGGTTGTACTGACCAGGTAAGTAGGTAGGTAGGTTTTTGTGGATTCATTGTGTAGTTTCTAAAATGGATGAAGAGTGTTTGTTGAGGCTTCAGATTTCTAGCAATATAGAGAGACTGAAGCAGTGTAGAGAGAAAATCATGGTATGAACTGAGAACATGTAAAACTACATTACACGCAGAAATTTTTAACAGTATGGTGTGCTGGCCAGATACTTGAATCTTCTGGTAGTGCAGTGCAGTATTGTGATGACTAGCAGCAACTGTGAAGGCACCCAAGTATGAATATATATTACTACAATAGAGTTCGAGTTATTATGCTAGTAGTCCTCTACTAGGAATCGATTTCAAATGCTAACTTGTCCATGTGCCTACTGGGGGCATCAGTTATAGTAGTGTGAGTCATGTTTGTGTTGGTGTAAATGTTGGGGTGTTCTTTTGATACTTTGTCAACAAATACTGTCAGTATAACATCCATTCACACAAATAAAAGGTTTCTATCTTCAGTGCTCAAGTGATAGCTCGTCCATTTACATATGTTGTGTTTCATATATGTTTACATACCTGTGTGCATCTATATATGTGTAGTTTAATACAGGAGAAAAAACCTTAAAGTGCAAAGAGTGTGATTTTGATTTTTTACATCTAATGAATGTCCTAATTACCCTGTCTCTACTGAGGTGCCTGTACTGTTAGCTTCACATGCCTAAATAGCAAAATCGTTATTGAATACACACTGAATATGCAAACTATGTGTAGAGTAGACCTTGCTGTGAAGCAATTCTGAGCCAGATTCTCTTCAGATCCCTTGTCTCATCAAAGCAGAAAGTGCAGAATTATTTTAAAAATTAAACGTGATCTTTTTCAGATGTGCTTATACCTGAACACCTTGTCTTGATTTCACCAGTTCACTCTTGCTCTGCCATCATTTTAAGTATGTCAATTTTAGCACATTGTATAGCACTTAAAGAAATTTCTTGACAATAATGAATACATTCTAATGATACACATGCAAAGTTTAATGTGTTTCAACTTTGTATATAGGAAAATGAGTTCTCTTTCTATATAATTCTGTGATTTTAATTAAAAGTTTATCTTCTGCTTCTCTGTGAAGGCCAGAGATAGCTTTTAACACTGTCTCCTGAAATGACACGTATTTCATAAGGTGGTACAGATGGCAAAACATGGACACTTTACCTCAGATTGTGGTAGGCATTGTGGAGATTGATTGATAGAAAACTATCAATGGAAAATATTCTTTAAAGTCTTTTTGATACCAGTACTGTTTGTTGCATAACTCTTTCAATTTTCTGTTTAAAGAAAGCTTGAAATGTTTGCTATCATAGTAAATACTAATTGCAGGGAGCATCTGCAGAAATAGCACAATTTTTTTCCATTTCCTATCACACATACCACTAACAAAGTTGGGTTGAAAACTGAGACCATAAATTGTGATTTTAAGGTGAAATTAATATTTTTCCAAAAACTGGATTTTTTTTTAATAGAAAGGGAAGTATAGCTGAGGATTCTTCCTATATTGACATTTGGTTGGTGTTTTTGGATTAAGAGTTAAAGATTCCCTTTCAGAGAAAAATATGATGACATGATACAAAAAGAAATACTTGCTAACATCTTTGTGAGTTTGGAGCATTTAAAGTGCTTTGATTCATTCCTGCAAAAAATGATTGCAAAACCTTTTCATATTTCAAAGAATTGTTTGCATGCAGCAAGTACTGCAAGCAGTAGCAAATACTAATAAAATTCAATTTGAAGAACCTCGAGATGGCTGTGTGTGCTGCCTTGGTTCTTAAACCATTTCTTTACTATTAGAAAAGGAGATGCTACAGTTTGGATACATGGATTTTATTGTCCATTTTGTATGAGCAGTAGAGCTTGAAAATAAGAAACATATAGTCTTATTAAAACAATTACTTTCTGTTTTTAATGGTATCGAGTCCTGCAGTGCTAAATATGATGCTAATATTTTTACACTTTTCTAATGTTTTTATACATTTTAAACTCGTGTGCAGCAAAGTAATATTCCAGCATTTGGAATGAGAATTTGGTATCTAATAATCAAATTTTTAGGGCTGTCTCAAGTACTGTGTGAAACTTCAGCAGTTCAGATGTAGCTGTCTCTTAATGTCATTTTTTGTATATCCTAAACATCCAGTTAAGTGAAAAATGTGTTTCAGAGAAGAAACTGATATGGAGAAAAAACTGGAAAAACCACAAAAATGTCAATCTGATGTAGAATAAGCAACAAATTAAATATTCAGCTTATTAATGGTGTTTTGACCATAAATAAGGCAAGTCTTTATTGGACTGTCCAGTATGTCAGTGTTTCTTTTGTGGTAGGAGCCCAGAACTGCACACCAGATGCTATCTCCTAGGACTTTTGCGAGAATTCTCGTTTTGGCCTTTCTTGCAGTCACCTGCTTCTTTTGAAGCTGTTCTGTACTCTTGCTATGTGATTTGCTATTGCATGCCTTAGGCCTTTACAGATAAACTTTGCATGGACAATTCATTGTCAGTTCTGATTGCTGAAGGACAAACTGGCTTTTGTGCCCACTGTCAGTAGATAATGAATTAATCCTGTTAGCCAGGAGTGAATTATGGATGGCCAGAAAGATTACTGAGGCATGTTCTTGGTACAGTTGTTAGCTATAGTTACAGCTATACATGTAACTGAGATTTACCATCATAACATTGAAAAACAAAAGAAATGAGGTGAACTTGCATCTTCTTCTTACCATGTCTGGTAATGTTGCTCTTGTTTTACAGATTGTATTCCTTTTACTAAATATTGTGGAAAGTTTTGCTGTTCCACTGTCAGAAGGACTCCGTAATTTACATAAATTACTAAGAAACCTGATATATATGTATAAAGCTGCTACAGAAAATTTTGTACCAGCAACCTGACATGGCTATTGAACATTGATTTCCATTTCAAGGCTAGTAATGGCTAGTTTTCTTCTTATCACCTGATTCTATTTCAAAAGCAAATTAAAGAAAATATTGTAGGCTTCTTTTCAGAATGATGTGCCTTACTAAGCACTAATCTGTCTGAATTGAAATAAATTCTTCATGAGTCAACAGAGATATCACCAGGAGGTTGGGTTTTGCTTGTGTTTTTTTGTTGTTTTGTTGGGGGTTTTTTGGGTTTTTTTTGGTTGGGTGGGGGTTTTTGGTGGTGTTTTTGTTGTTTTTGTTGTTGTTGGGTTTGTTTGTTTTTGCTGTGGCTATGGGAAACTGTTAGTGACATGCTTACTGTTTTTTGTTCTCTCTGTTTTTGGAATTTTCACCCCAAGTTCTAGTTACAGACTCATTTTCTTAATTCTTGACAGTGTAAGAATTAAGAAAAAAAGATCAGGAAAAAGGTTCTGAAGTGTAGACAGAAATGATCTTTTTTGAATCCTCAGGTGTATTTGGTGTTCAGTGGGGAACTGTAGATACTCACAGGGATACTTCGTGTATCTAGGATACATCTTGAAGTACCAGAAAGTCCTCTTTGAGTTTTCCTCCGCTTGCTTTTTTCACAGGAAAAAGGCTTCAAAAGGCCTTGTGTTTAACATTACATGAAAATCAGCTGCAGAATCACAGTGGGTGAAGTGGGAAGGAGTTCTGGAGGTCATCTGGTCCGGCTCTCCTGCTGAAACTGGGCTAGGTAGAGCTAGGTGCCAAGGTCCATGGCTTTTGAGATAGTTCAAGGAGAGAGGCTCCACAGCCTTCATGAAACTTATGCCAGTGCTCAGTCATTCTCCAGTGTAAAGAAGTGTTACTGATGTTCAAATGGAGCCTGCTGTGTCTTCTGATGAGATAGCCCTCAGCCTCCTCTTCTCTAGACTGATCAGTCAGTCCAAGGCTGTCTCAGTCTTTCTTTACACAGGAGGTGCTCTAGGTGCTTCATCATCTCTGTGACCCTTTATTAGACTCTCTAGTATGTCAGTGTTTCTCTTGTCGTGGGGAGCCCAGAACTGCACACGGTACTCCAGGTGCTGTCTTCTAGGACTTTTGAAAGAATTGGCTCATTTTGGCCTTTGTTTCAGTCACCTGCATTTATTGAAACAGTTTGCAGATTTAAGGTCTGCATTTCTTCGCCAGTTTTTTATTAGACCAAACACAGATTTCCCTTACTGTTCCTTCATCAGGAAGTTGTCTAGTATGTGCCCAGACAGCCATGTTTCCAAGTTGTGTCCTGATCACAACCTTGAAATCATAGCTTGGCTAGAAAAAAATGGCTCTGAGTGATAGTGATTGATAGTGAGGTTTTAAGGTAAAATCTCAATGATTTTTTTAAAAAAAACCCATGAATTATTTACATTCTAGGATTTATATTTAGTGCCTGGAGGATGCAGGGTGTGGACATCAGTATTAGGATTTTTATTTTCTCACCATGTACCCATTTACCTTGACTTCATGACACTGTTATACCACGATAATGCTCATCATCAACAGCTGTTAACAGTTCACAGTTCTTAAGTAGTGAAGTCCCTGCATCTGTTCCAGATGTTCTCTTATTAATGAAAAGAATTATAACAATTATGTGAATGGTGGTGAGTTGAAGCAAAGATTCTGAATCCTGCTTAGCCTGCAGAAGTTGAACAAGCAGTGATATATGCTCTAGTTGGACTGGCACACAGTAGGCAGGATGAAAAATACCACTATGTTGGCCAGTGCAGCTAAGCCAGCAAAATTCTTTGGTCAAATCCAATTATACTAGCAAAAGATTCTTATTTCTGGTGAGGTGTTTTTTGTCGGCTGAAGTTCCTCTAAAGAGCTTTTGCCAGTGGAAGATGTGTGTCATTACAGTATGATTCAGCTGGCAAATCTTTATACATGGACAGGTCCTTTGTCATGCAGCGTTGCTGTCTGACTGGATAATCCTTGTTTATTTTGTCTTGAATAAAGCACACCAGTTAGGCTTGGAAGTTGTCCACTTGTTCATAAAATCTGTTACTTTTTGCCACTTGTGGCACAGGGCTTTTAATTTACTGCCCCATAGTTGCTTACAGTAGCTCCTTTCTGGTTTTATTTAAAGCTAGAATTTAAAAACTATATTTAAAGGAAACTCAAACTTCATGGTTTCCAAGAGCTTTTCATCTCTCAGCTTACAGGTTAATATGCCACTTTTTCATCCTAGGCTTGTTGTGGGTTGGTTTTTTTTGGTTGGTTGATTTTTGTTGGGGGGGGGGGGGGGGTGGGGTGGTGTTTTTGTTTTTGTTTTGGGTGTTTTTTCACTGTTACACAAAAAGTAGATGTGGATCCCACAGGAATAAGGCAGGACAATGAGTTTGTGAAAGCTTTGGCTTTCATGAAAGCTGGGAGTTATGACTGTGGGAGCCCCGGGACACCAGTGCTAATGAAATGGGGACCCGATTGGCAGTGCAAACACTTCTAAATAGTGTTTTACGAACACTCATACTCTGTTCACCTTTATTACCATTGCACTTATGAGAGTTTACGGGGTACACAGATGAGAATGAGACAAAGCTATACTAGGTATGTTGGTGAAATGATGACTTTTGGGGATGTCAATAGAATGCCAACATTTAGGGATAGGATTGTAGGTTTTAGTGGCCTGACGCAGGCTGCTTCTTTTACTAGTAACAATTTGATTACTTTGTCCTGATACTACTTCCTTTAAATACAAAGTAATGTCTGTTCCTGTTCATAGTGCTCTTTTCGTTCAGTGTTTTTTTGAAGAAGGGCAGTGAATTTATCTTTTTAATTAAAAGCTAGGTAGAGTGTTCTTGATAACTGCTATCCAGTCTGTTCTTGTTGGATGTGAGAAAAATACATAGTGTATGGCTGAAAAAACTAGCAGTAGTCCCAGAAAATACTTTGAGTACTAACAAGAAACAATAAGAGTGATTTGGGATTTAGAGAGCTCCTGTCATTGTGAAAATAAACTACTGAACGTAATGACTAACAATAATGTAGTCTGAAAAAATGTACTGTCCACATGGAGATTGAAAATAACATGAAAACAAAATTATACAGGATATATGTCCTTATTAAGGTCCTTGTACTTTTCTGCATGCTAGTATTTTCATGATAAAATTACCACTTGAGAATTGGTTTCTTAATAAAAACTAAGACAAAACACCAAGTCGTCAATTAATTAGGTTTGCATTGGGGTTTTTTATATCTCTTTGCAAATAAGTTGAACTTAGCTTTAGGTTACTTCTTTTCCAGTATAGAAAAATACAGTTACATTTCAAATCTCTGTACATGTAGTTCCAGAAATTATTTTACCTTTATTTTCTTTCTAAATGGGAAGCAATTTTAAGTAGAATTACTGTTGCTAACTGCAGAGGGCAGTTAGCACTTAGAGTTTGAAATATCTGTGAGAGTTGGTAATCTGGAGTGATGATGAGGGCAAACTACTTAGCAGTTTGCATTTCCACAGTCTTTGAAATGGTGCACTTCTGATGCAAAAGGAAAATAATAATAATAGTAGTAATAGTAGTAGTAGTAGTAGAAGAAGAAGAACTCTTTTTCCTAAGTAAACTGCTTTCTATGGGGCAGGGTGTATTAGTGTTAATGCTTGGGAAGGGAAATCAGGGCAATAGCAGTGGAAGATCCCCGGCCAAAGGCATATATAGATTGTATTAGGACAGGAGTGGCTATTGTATTCTTTCAAGGCTTTTTTTTTCTGCCATCTTTACTAAATCCACTTCTTTCCTTTCTCGATTTGACATTTTCTTTTGCACTCACAAAATCCTAGCATACCTAATTTACCAGCATTTTTATTACCTCCTGGTAATTTATTATTTTATATATATTATAATATATATAATATACCTACTGGTATATTATTATTTTTCTCTTAGAATAGGCTTAGTCATTGTGGTGTTAAAATTGGGCCACAAATCATCCTTCTCTGACTCTTGTAGCATAATTCCTTTAAGATTTGTCCTTTGGCAGTATTCTCTGAAATCCCATAAATGATGTGTTTTCACAGAAGCTGTCCTCTCAAGGCACTTACTGGCTATCTCTTTCAGTTTTTTTTATGTTGAGCTTCTCAGGGCAAGCAGCCTTCTGGAATAGTCATCCTTTACCTGGACATCTACTGTCATGAACCATCTGGTGCATACCTGCCTTTTGACCTGTTTTTCTCTAAAAAATTTAAAAATTAAAGTGTAGTTGGTTAAGGAGTTCAGAAGAGATTGAGCAACAAACAGATGCATGCATTATCAGGCTGGTTCCCTAAGGAAGCCGACAAGATACAGTAGGGGAAAACTACAGTCTGTATTGAAATATTTGAAAGCAAGAGACTGAAAAGCTCTAAAATTTTATAAAAAACGGCCGCAAGTCAAAGAGAGAAAAAAATACCTTTTTTCTCTTCAACACCTGGACAGCACTTCTAGTTCTTAAAGGAGTGTCCTTGCGCTGGAAAGAATGCTGGAGTACAAACTATATGTCAATGGAAACGTACCAAGAAGCAATTTAATAGAGTTCAGAAAATAAAATGCTCCTGTAAAGCTAAGAGCCAGGAGAGGTCCATAGTCCAGTCTACAATTAAGTCTGAATTGAGACCTCTAACAATCTAGTGGGAGGAGGCAGTTCTGGGATACAGAGCAGTTGTTTTCTCTGCTTCAGCTATCTGCAAGTAAATGCAAATGTAATTGAAATAGTGCTGTGGTGGACTGAAACGGAAGTGCTGGAGTGACTAGACAAGCTGGAGTGCAACTAAATACTACAAGTTTGCTTGCACTAGGAATTCTGTGAGAGAAGTTCGCTTGATGTTTGGACTCAAGGATGGTTCCAGTGGTAGTTCATGTGTTTTTAGTTTTTGTTTGTTCAGTTGGTGATCTCTGAAGTATCATGGGTACTTTTCTGTATTTTCAGTTGTCGTACGTATTAACAGCATGGTGTGTTTTAATTTTGGCAGAATAGTGGGATGGAAGGGAGGAATGTTTATTGCATTTGCTGCTGGCTTCATAGGCATTGGTGGGAACTTCTGAGAAGAATGATGGCTCTATTAAATTGTTCGATAGCATGGACACACAGTGAAATGTAGTTGTGTTTATAGCCAACTGGGAAAACATTGCTTGGATGTGAATGACCTTCACATCACTAGCACTGAAAACTTCAGGCACTTTGTAGGCCTTGAGGAATTTTAATGAAGTACATAGACTTAAGCAGAGTTAATTTGGTTTTTTTCATGAATAGTTATCATTACATGAATAACTAGAAGGATAAAGCTCTGTCCTGAGCTAGCAGAATTAAAATAGGCTGAAGTACAGAGCAAATGTCTGATTAGCTATGTACAGACTGGTAGGAAGGAGATACAATGCAGAGAGCGAACTCTGTGTGGCAGCTGCTTACTGACTAGTACAGATTCCATTGCTGTGAAGACTATGTTTATACATCTTCCCATGCTTCTGTAGCCTGTGCGTGCCAAGGCAGGAGGAGTGCAAAATAGGTCGTGCCTTATTTTCTTCATATTACTCTTTTCTGATAGAGTTTTCATTTTGGATGGATGTTGGAATTTTTATATTTTAGTGCTGCTAAGGTATAATATAAGTAGTAATTCTTCCAGGGATTAGGGAACCATTAAAAAAATCTGTGTTTATAAACACAATATAATAGTGAATACTTGCAGGTGCTAAATTTCACGGTGTTTAAGTCTTCAGTCTTCAGTGTCACTCCTAATGCTAGGTGTAAAGCAGTACTGAAGTATGGATTGTAATTCACTCATCTGGAGGTGGGTTTTGTTTTGTTTTTCTTTGTACTGGCTTAGAGCGAAGACAGTCCTAGTCCCAAGCGACAACGCCTTTCCCATTCAGTCTTTGACTACACAGCAGCATCACCAGCCCCATCACCACCAATGCGACCATGGGAGATGACATCAAATAGGCAGCCTCCTTTGGTTCGACCCAACCAACACCACTTCTCAGGGGAACGATGCAACACACCTGCACGAAACAGGAGGAGGTAAGCAAGCTGTGTAGCTTGGGAAAAAGTTTTTATTCTTTCTGATTTTAGCTCAAAAAAGGTGTGTTTTGGGCAGCACTGACTAGATTACACATCGTAAACATGTTAACATTTCCTTTGAGCTGTAAAATAATGCAGCTGTGACTAAAAAGTTACTCGAAGTGATTCAGGCTTGTGCATCATCTTGTAATTTATATGAAAAGTCATCTTGAGGAAAAGAGTGCTCCAAACATGTTTTATTATAGACCTAATTCTCTATTGCTCTACACTGAGACAAAAGGCATGTAGAAAAGTGCAAATAAAAATCTTTCTTATCTAAAGGGTACTTTTGAAAGTGTTAAGAACTACTTATGTAATACCATCATTTTCAGTCACAAATATTTTTGTACTTAAAACCGATCAAAATAAAGATGAGAGATACCCGCTGGGGAGATGAGGAGGTTAGCATAGTTTCAAACTGAGATGGGTGATTCACATGTAAAAGTAATTAGATTTTCGTATTGGTTTTACCCTGTGGCTCATTAACTTCTCAAAGCAGAGATTTTGGAATAAGTTACAGTGGTCATGGAAGAGAGACTGGAACTGGAGCCTGGATGGGTGATACTCTTGCAAAACATAAACCCACAGATTTTTTTTTGCTATTGTAGTTAAATAGATTATCCAAACAGAAGCTTTCATTGCCTCACATTCTCCCCCAAAATATCTTAATGCAAGTTGAAACATGCTGTCTCTGTTTCCTTCTAAGAAATGTTTTAGCTTGGTTTGTACTAAACGAAAACATATCTGTCCTTTTCCATTAATAGGAAATGTAGGCTTAAGATATGTTTAGCTCATTTTCTTCAGATTCCGCAAATCAAATTTGTCAGCAATGATCAGCGAGTAGTTTTGAAGCAAAAGAGTTTAGAGCATGCTAATTTTGTATCTTTGCTTCAATTTCATGAATTTGAAAGCTTTCAGTCAGTGGCATGTGAAATATGCAGCTCTCAATGCAACTTGTCAGAATTGGGAAAGATTAAATTGTGAACTTAAAAAATGAGTTGTTGTGAAGACAAAAGAGTTTGGTACAAGGATGCTCTGTTAGGGGCATTTGGCCCACAAAATGGTCTTGACCTCAGATGGTTTGAACTGAGATGCCTAGAATATGTGCATTTGATCATTTTTGTTTGGTGTCCATTTAGCTTACACAAATTTCTTTTCAGTGTTCATTACCATCTGCAGAATTAAACAGTGTGCTTAACAAGCTAAATGCTAGATAGCAGAATTTAGACGGTTTGGATATACTGTGGCATGGAGGATAAGAATGGAAATGTGTAAGGGATGAATGTGCATGGGACAAGTGTCTTGACATTAAGATATAGTCAAGTGCTACCAAGATACTAGCCTGTGGCTTTTGGAAACAGGGAGACACCTCATTGCAAAGTGATCTTCAGTCTGACAGGAGCTGTTAAGGTGGCTGCAGCTTTATGGACACAAACATTACTCTTTCTGGGGCTAGCTCACCTGCTCCTGGGTAATAACACAAGTTTTTGCTCTAACAGAGATATTTGAATGTGTCAGTAATTTGTTTTTCTGCACATGAATCAGGGTATTTTTTAACTTGGGTGCAGTGTTGCATTTGAGCTAGCTCCAAATCAGTTCCAGAATAGCATTGCCCCTGGTTTCTTCTTCTAGAACCAAGATTTTTAGGGAGAACCATACATACATGTTACTTGTTTTGCAGGAGTCTTTCTGAGTCTCAGGAGTGCTCTGGAGTCATACCAGATCTAATAGAACTAAGAGGATCACAAGCTTGATTCCTTAAGATCGTTATGAGTGCATCTGTTATTAGTGCTTTAAGTGAGGTTATGCCTATGTTTTTGCAGCAGATGCTTTGTTTTCTCTTCTCATTGCAGAATGGTTTCAGAGTTCTGGTTTGCAGATTCAGATAGGATGAAGTGTGCACTCCAGCTGCAAATGGTTATTGAGCTCAAGGAAATAGGCTAGAGCAAGTGCAGGCAGAACCTTTGAAGTGTCTAGTGTGGACATCACTGCCCCAGTGTGATCAGCATTAACTCTTTTGTCCTACCAGTTGACTCCTGTTGGTCAGGACAGTCTGTCTTGAGTTTTTTTTTATTAGCTGGATTTTTTTTTCTTTACCTGCCTTACTATTTTGACTTTACATCTTGGTATCAGGGATTTTGAATTGTGCCTAGCACTAGAGTGCCCTAATTTGTTGTTGTTTTTTTTAATTCTGATTCACTATAAGCAAATAAATATTGTATTAATAAAGGGTCTTCTGGTGTGAATTTTCGGAAAGATTATTTTTGTCTGGATATTTATATATAGTACAGATAAATTATGAATGTAAAAGAATGATGCATGCCTGTGTGAAACAGAGAAGGCCATTCCAATTTATCTTTATCAGTCATTGTGAAATGGGAGATCTGTACCATTGCTGTGCCTTACCTTTCATCTGTGCTTCCTTTCCTCCTTGTCTTGAATGTAATTCTGAACTAAAGAGGTTCAAGAATGTCTTACTGCAAAGAAATCACCCTTGTTAGAAATACTAAGATCTGCACATACTAACTCTGCAGTTATGGATACCTTTTGATCGCTGTTCTTACTTGAGGGTAGGAATTCCTGCAATTTTTTCACCACTTTCATCCTATCTCTTTGTTTTAATCTGGCATTTACCATACTTACACTGTGCATGTAGTAACAGAGGATTTTTTTTTGTGGCTGTTTTTAAAGACTTTTAGGCACAAGTTCATTACTGAAATTTAGTAATAGTTTAGAGCCATGTCTTGACAATTATTCTGAAATAATTTCCAATAACTGAGAAGCTGATAAAGCTGTATATCCAGATGCTCTAAATTTTATTGATCAAAAGGATAGTATATTTATAATTCTGCACAGGAAAAAAATCCAGGTTTGCTTTTTGCCAGAGAACGATACTTCTTCATTCATTTAAAAAGACACTCCAGAAGTTTTGCTAGCCTTTGTTGGCTTTTTCATAATTCTGGGTTTTTAGGAAAGTAAAACCAGGCCTTTTAACCAAGACAGAGGCAAGACTAGTTTTATGAGAACTACATTGTCTAAGAAGCCACCTTGTCTAAGTGCTGGTGGCAGTTAAGAGAATTTCTGTTCTTCTTAAGCACTGGTGCTGTCTTTTGTAACTTTCCTCTATTTTTGGAGCTTTTCCAAAGAAAAATCCTCACACAGGCATTTTTATGTTAAAATGTTCAGACCATTTCTGTTTCATAGCAGGAAATAGCAAATTTAAAACAATCTGAGATAGGTCTCCAAACAGTAGAACATCTTCTGCATTACCAGGTCCATGAAATTTTATAAGCCAGTTTTACTTAGGGAGAATGTAGCAGTTGTGTCATATTAATAGTTCAGCAATACAGAGTGCAGCAAAAACTTCAGGAAAGAAAACTGGATTTAAGACAAAATACTTTAGTAAGAACTTAAATTTAGGTTCTCATTGGTGAGAAGAAAACACAGCCTGTTCTGCCATGGTAGTTTATAAAAATAAAGATGGCTATGCATTTTTAAATTTATTTGAGTCTTTTTTGGTGTGTTACAGCCCAGCCTTATGCCTTCTGTCTGACCTGTTGAGAATTACTATTTGTGTTAGTTCAAAGAGAGGCAATAATGTCATAAAATCTCCATGAAGTAGGGTAGAAAAATAATGTCTTTAGATGTTGTATCATATGCTCACAGTAGCATCTGTGTAGCTGGTGATGTGATCTCACTTCCCCCAAGTATGTGTTTCATGCAGCAGGAAAGTTGAATCAACCTGAGAAGTATCTGGGATTTGCCAACAGGTTGCAGATTTATTTGATTTTTATTTGGTAATAGCAGAAGTTGTGTTCCATGCAGTGTTGGAGAGGACATGTTCTAATAATGATCACGTATCCTTTTTGTCTCTTGTCTGCGGTTTGAGTCCTTTAGCCGGTTTCATAAATGGGAAACCCATTTTTTTCACCACATATAGCCTTCATTTACTGTTTCTTTTGGGACCTGTAATTTGTGTGTGTTGTGGAGATTGGAAGGCATGTGCAGAAAATACTGCAAGACCATTTTGTGTTTTCAGTGCTTTCCCCTTCCAAATAAATAAGTGACTTGTTCAAGACTTCTCATAGTAAGATTATCACATCTGTGTGCATCATTTTATGAGTGCTGAACCTAAGCCAGTGGTCTCTGATCTCTAGAAGTTTTGGCTCAAGGTAGTTGCAGATCTGCTCAGCGTACACATAATTATATAAGAATACATAATCAAATCCTACACCTGTAAATCAGGTGCTCAAAAGATGTGTATGCTCTGGTCTAAATTTATGTATAGAAGTTCTCCACTCTGAAAGAGAAACAATACCACAATCATACTTTCCTGGGATCTTCTGGAGAGAATTTTAGAATGCACTCAGTTATGTAGTGAACATGTGAGAGCTGAAGAATTAATTTGTTTCTTCAAAGAAGTCTACTGCTTTGTCTGCTGTCACTAAGCAAGCAGTCCTTCTCTGGCGTGGTTGAAACAAAAACCCTGGGGAAATCTGTGATCCTTCATTTAATGAAGGATTTTTAACTAGATAGAATAAAGGCATGGGAATGTTGTAAAGATTGCTATCTTGACTTTTGAGCACTACTGTGGCAATCCATGTGTCATTTTTTTAACAAGGTAATATTTACATAGAAGTTCTTCTCATGGTTTCCCTAACAGCTTTAAGCTATGCTCTGTTAAGCCTTTCCATGCTGAAAAAAGGATTTCCATTTTTAAGGATTCTAGCAGTTCTTTTAGTAAAAAATTTATTCCAAGCAAATAAACTTGTTCTAGTAAAATTTTCCAGTTTAAAAAATTTCTTGATATTTGATTCTCTTGAGATTTTAGATATTAAGAGGGATTTATGTTCTTTATATAATGTGTAATTTTTTTAATGCATTTCCAGCCCTCCTGTTCGACGTCAGAGAACAAGGAGAGATCGTTTGTCTAGACACAATTCTATTAGCCAGGATGAAAACTATCACCATCTCTCCTATGGACAGCAGCAAGCAATAGAAGAGCCTCGAGCCTTCCGCCCACCGAATGTATCTCCTCGTATGTTGCACCCAGCTGCTCACCCACCACAGCAGAATGCAGTGATGGTTGACATTCATGATCAGGTAAAATTTTTAGAGCACAAACAAAAGGCTGTTCAAGTGCTTTTGGTTTTGAGGGGTTTTTCCAACCATCTTCAAGATCCCTTTCCTCACCAAATAGTTTACCTCATCTCATAGTTGACAGTGAAAGTCAGACAGCACTAAATTCTATTTGACTTCTTACAGTTTTGTTGAATATTATGTATATGAATCATCGCAGTAGGCAGTGAACAAAGACCCAAAAAGTTCACACTTTTAATAAAGAAGATTGATACTTAACAGTTTATACTTAACAATTTGTCAATGCATGAATTGGCATATTTCTCTATGTGTCTGTCTCAAACCTTCAAAATGCAGTTATTTTGCCTTTGTAATTAGTTTCTTGTGATAAAGATGTGATATGATACTACTTATTATGTATTCCGTTTCATGTGAAATACCTCACCTTAGCTTAGGAGTCACTGAAATAGTTAAAATGTCTTATTTAGAGGTGGAGTTTACAATGCCTATAGTTGGTTGCCTACATAGCAGCAGAACTCAGATAAATTTGTTACATAACTATATTATTTGTTATTTGTTACGTAACTGTATATACAAGTCTAATCACCTACTCCTTAAATTATATTAAAAAATTATGTATGTAGTTGGTCCAGAAAGTAATTAATTCCTCTCTGTGACAGCACAGATAATAGAATTCTGTAACAGAATTCTGTAACAGAGGACCTGTAAAAGGAGTTTTGGGCCTTTCACTGCAAGAAGGAGATTGCGTTGATGGACTATGTCCTTGGAAGAGCAATGGAACTGGTGGAGGGGCTGGAACACAAATCATATGAGGAGCAGCTGAGGGAGCTGGGTGTATTTAGCCTGGAGCAAAGGAGGCTCTGGGAGGACCTTACTGATCTCTAAAACTGCCTGAAAGGACATTGTAAGCTGGTGGGAATTGGCTTTCCAAGTAACAAGTGACAGGACAAGGAGAAATTGCACAAGAGAAGTTTAGGTTGGATATTAGGAAAAATTACTGAAAGGATTGTCAAGTGTTGGACTGGCTGCCCAGGGAAGTGGTGGAGTCACCATGCCTGGAGGAGGTATTTAAAGGACGCATAGGTGTGGCAATTATAGACGCGATTTAGAGGTGGCAGTGCTGGGTTAATGGTTGGATTGAGGAACTTGGGGGTCTTTTCCGGCCTAAATAATTCTG
Source organism: Rhadina sibilatrix (assembly GCA_013400275.1). Classification (NCBI taxonomy): domain Eukaryota; kingdom Metazoa; phylum Chordata; class Aves; order Passeriformes; family Phylloscopidae; genus Rhadina; species Rhadina sibilatrix. Next base: position 186,790 of record VWYO01018528.1, read on the forward strand.
TAATCCTATTGAAGTAACCTTTGTTGTCGTCTACTAAATTACCAAGCCACAGCACAAGTACACCACCATGAATAGACCTGGCTAGATAGATGTTCACATTGGAGGCTGCCTGTGCACAGAATGCAGCTGTAACATCTGTGCTTAAAAGCTGGCTTGCATTCAGTGTAGTTGCATAGCACTGCTAGGTCATACTATGTGTGCAGAGCAGTTCTCAGAAGGGAGGTATTTGCCTTTGGGACCAAGTGAAAGGATGGAAGCGAGTGCCATTCTAGCAATCTCACAAACTTAAATTTTTAACAGTTCTTCTGCTGGAGATCAGATAATGCTCTTGCTTTATGTTGTAAGCTCATGACAAGTCTGGCTGAAGAGTTTTCTGTCCCACTGCCAAACACCATCTGTAATCAGATGTCAGTATTTCCAGACTAACAGGTCTTCCATGGTGCTACTTTCCAATTCAGGGGCATGAACATTTTGAGACATTGCACTTATGCTCAGCTTCTGTAGCAGAGCCAGAACTGGTTCAAGTTCAGTGTCTTTCCTGAGACTGGTTTCTGTCATTATTGTTAATATGATAATCTCATAGGTTGAGATTTTAGCCTGTGTTCAGTGATCTGTTTCTGATTTGGTCTCTTTATCTGGCTGTACGCTACCAGTTTGGTAGTTTAGCTGTCTTTACTCATTCTCACCTCCCTGAGGAGCTGCTCTTGTTCCATTTTAAATAAGAAGGTTCTGTTTTGGCTGATCATGAAGGAAGAGAGAGCTTTGATGTAATTACTTTCAATTAATCTGTGCTGCCTGACTCTTAAACCTTTTCAGTTTTATTAGAGCATGGAAGTGTTAAAAGATTGCTCAGTGTTAAAAAAGTCAACAAAACAAAACCAACGACAAAAACTAAAAATACCAAACATCCCGTGTGGTTTCCCGTGTGGTCCAGAGTACCTTTGGATCTTGGTTTGATGATTCAATTTTAGGGATTGCCACTAGTTAGAAAATTGGGTTACTTGGTTTTCTAATATGAATCTGGATTGTTAGGGTATGCTGCCTCTTAGTTCTGTTAACTTTTCCTTTTCAGCTTTCTAGTTAGCTGGCCTTAAAGTGAATCAAGAGAACAGTCTCTTTGTAAGAAAGAAAATCTGGAAAATTGTTTTGTTGTTTACAGATACAAGTGTCTTGATTTAATATTGAATCAGTCCCTTCAGAACTGAAAAAATTCTCGAGGTGCTTGTGGATTAGCTTTTATGTGCGAGTTACTACCTTCTTATTTCATTAGAATTAACCTGAGGGAAAGAAGTGAGGGTGGACAGGCTTAGTAGTCTGATGTGTTTCTAAGTGACTAAGGTGCCACTGAAGTTTTAACATGTTAGACTGAGAGATCCCTCTAGCCTAGAAATTCTAATCAATAAATAACATTCCATTGATAAAAACATTTTAATGAACAGAAATTATAACCATGTGCCTCCTTTTACACTTTCTTTGTTACACTTACACTGTTATTTTTCTGACCTGTAAGTAAAAGCTTGTTATCCTACTATGCTGTACAACGGTGTTAAGACTTTTCAGTAAGTTATTAAATACATTTTATTTTCCTTTTGCTGCAGATCCATCAGGGCACAGTTCCTGTTTCATACACAGTGACAACTGTGGCTCCGCATGGGATACCACTTTGCACAGGCCAGCACATTCCAGCCTGCAGCGCGCAGCAGGTTCCAGGCTGCTCAGTGGTTTTCAGTGGCCAGCACCTTCCCGTTTGCAGTGTGCCTCCCCCAGTAAGTGGGTCTCTCTAACTATACCAGCTTCTGTTTTTCTAGTATAAATCTATAATGTCATACGCAGTACCATATACAGCATCTAGTGAACACTTTTGATGTTGATATAATGTTGGTCTCTGCCAGCAGTGTGCATTCTGTGACATGAATAAGCCTGTGCGGCACTGAAACAAAGCCTTTGATAGGACGCATCTATTTCTTTAGGCTGCTCATTGAAGAATAAGGGTAATATGCATTTATCATGCCCAAGTACCATTTATGCCCATGAGAGGCAATAAGGTCTGCAGCATGCTGCTGGTTAGTCTGGAGTATTTGTGAGAATCAGTTCCCCTTACCTGTCAAATTGATGAAAATCTGTTTCATAAAGTGGTGTGTATCCCTGAGGCAGCATGATAGACAGCCTGTTTCTTCTGTTCAGTGGTGGTTGTGAAACAAAGCAATCTCAGAATAAGTACCCAGAGACTGCAACAATACTTACATAGTAAATTCAGCAAGGAAAAAAGCAACATGTCGTAAGAAGCAACAGAGAAAAATCTGAAACTGTATTGGGGCTTAGGAAGATCCATCCAACAGGTACTAATAATCTTACCCTATGCTTTGAATAGGTATATTACCTGTGCAATTCATAAAATGTTTTGTAATTCAACAATGCAGTTATCCTTTTAATACATATAGGAGTAAAGCTCTGATTTTTATTTTGAATGTACAACAGTTAATCAAGTGTGTTGAGGGAGTAGAGCCAGTACAAGTGGTTATAAACAGTTAAGTTTCTGTAGCATCAGCAGGCAAACTTTATGCTTTCTTCTGTTAAAATATAAAATTGAGGAATAGTTTGAAGTTAAGAGGGGACGCTGGAGATTGTCTGGTGGTCTCCTGCTGGAATACCAACTTCCAGGTATGGAGATTGCACAACAACTCTAAGCCTCTGCTCCAGTGTTTGACTGTCCTTGTGATGAAGAATTTGTTCTATATGTCTGCTTCAGTTTTCTTTGTTGTATCTTGGTCCTGTTGGTCCTTTTGCTCTTTCACTTTGCTTCTTGAGGAGGACTTGGATTCCTCCTGTCCACTCTCAGGAAGTAGTTAGACACAGGGGTAAATTTTTTGCTTAGTTTTCTCTTTTTAAAGAAGAGCAAGTCTAATTCTGCCACTTCTTTTATGCAGTTTTCTTCAAGTCACTGGTCATTGTGACTTCCACCAAGACCTGGTCATTGTCTTGTCATTGTCTCTGTTTGGCACTGGGACGCCAGAAACTGGGCCCAAGATTTGAGATTAATGTCACAGTTTCTGAATGGAGGGGCAGAATCACTTTAATGGTTTCACCAGTTGCTTTCTTAGCCATGCAGCCTGACATGACATAGGCCTTTTTGACTGAGTACACTATGGATGTTGTGTACATGTCCACCACAACCCCACTTTTTTGCTGCAAATCCGACTGCAGCCAATTAGTCTCTGAGTGTCCTGTTCCATAGAGTTACTCTTCTCCAGTGCTAGACATCACATATGCCTTTGAACTTTACATGGCTCCTGTCAGCCAATTTCTCCAGCCTATAAAAATCCATTTCAAGGTAGCCCATGCCCTCCAACATGTGACCTTGCTCACCAGCTTCACCTATGAACTTTCCAGTTTCCTTTTGTTATTTTCTCCAATATTTGTCTCTCTCACTGCATGTGTCACTATTAAGTAAACAAATGCCATTTATTAAATACCTTCATCAGTTGTAAAAGTTCTTTGAAGGACAGGGTGGCATCTGAAGGGACATGGACAAGCTTGAGAAATGTACCCACGTGAAATCTCATGTGGTTTAACAAGACCATACACAAAATGCTGCACCTGGGTGGTGCTGGGTGGTGCAACACAGGACTGGGGCTGCCCAGATGGAGAGCAGCCCTGTGAGAAGGCCTTGGGGATGCTGGTGGGTGAGAGGCTGGACATGACCCAGCCATGGGCACTCCCAGCCCAGAAAGCCAAACGTGTCCTGGGCTGCATCCAAAGCAGTGTGGGCAGCAGGAGAGGGAGGGGATTCTGCTCCTTTGCTCTGCTCTGGTGAGACCCCACCTGGAACCTGCATCCAGCGCTGGGGTCCCAGCGCAGGAAGGACGTGGGACTGCTGGAGTGAGTCCAGTGGAGAGACACCAAGATGATGGGAGGGATGGAGCACTTCTCTTATGGTGAAAGACTGAGAGAATTTGGTTTGTTTAGCCTGGAAAGGAGAAGGCTTTGGGGTACCGAATTCCAGTACTTGAAGGGAGCCTACAAGAACTGTGGACAGAGGCTTTTTACAAGGCCATGTAGTTGACAGAACAAGATGGGAAATTGTTTTAAACTGGAAAAGAGTGGGTTTAAATTATATATTAGGGGAAAAAATTCTTTACTTTGAGAGTGATGAAGCACTGAAACAGGTTGCCTAGAAAAGTTATGGATGCCATATTCCTGAAAGTATTCAAGGCCAGGTTGGATGAAGCTCTGAGCAACCTGGTCTAGTAAAAGGTGTCCCTGCCCATGGGGTTTGGAATAAAATTATCTTGAAGGTGCCTTCCAACCCAGATCATTCTATGATATGTACAAACTGAAGAACTTTTTTAAAAGCTTGAATAAATAAACAGGTAATTTTCATTTATTTCTGCTTGGAAGTTAGTGTGGCCTCATTTGCTCTAACTTTAAAAAATAATGTGGGCATAGCACAAATCAAACATTTCCTAAAGTATTTAGGAACTATGGTAATCTTTACAGCAGTAAAGATTTGCAGTAGAATCCTATTTCAGTGTTCCCCAAAGAATCTCATGTTTTTAAGAAGACTGTGAGATGTTCTCTCTGCAAATCTATCTTCAGCTATTTCAGAGGACAGTTTTCAATTTAGCAAAATACAATAAAAATGCATTATAACCGTAGAAACACTTATTTATGGTGTTTGTTTTTTAGAAAAATGATGTAGTAACTGAGGGAAAAGAATAGTCAGCATTTAAATTAAAAATAGTGAGATCAAATTAATCTACTAGTATTCTGGTGCATTTGGAAGTTTATGTTTGGTCATGATCATAGCAGATTGAGATGATAGTTTCACCTCCACTGCTGAAATCTAATTTTAAATCAATTCCTTTTACCATTTGCTGCTGTTATAGTCAATATGCAAATGTACGCTGTGTGACGTTACTAATAAGAAAAAAATATCAAAACTGGGTAATCTTTCTTTTCAGATTTCAATAATGAATATTTTCATTAAATGTTGTTGTAATTGTTAAAAGTGTAAAAGAAATGCCTGACATTTTCATAATGGATCAAAGCATAACAAGAAAGAAAATACAGGTTCCTTGCTCCTCCGTATATAAAGGTGGAATGCCACAAAGCACATTCCTGTTCCCCTGCAGTGCCCTCATCATTTTATTGATCAAATTAGTGCCCATAGTTGCTTTTGTGTTAGGAATTTAAAGGAGGAGAGAAAAAGAGCTATTTCCTGTGGTATCTGCCACTAGGGAGCTGCTTTTAGAGCATAGTACTCACCCAAAAGTGCAAAACTGTAAGATTGTAAGACTTATACTTATTCATAGTATATGAGGCAGCAGGGATCTTTAGGCAGAGTCTGACAGCTGAGTCCCTCACCTTCATCTAAAACTTAAAGTGGTTGCAAGACTATTGCTTTGGCATGTTGTTTCAATGGTAATATGTGGGAAAAAAACTCTAACTAGGATAACTGTATCTGCTCATCACTTAGAAGCCTGTCTAATCCTGAAGTATTGAAAATCCAGACTCCTGGTGGCCTCATGAGCATTTAGCAGTTGTCACACTATGCTACTTCCTAGAGCCTGTTCTGCAGTAATGACTGTTCCTAGGGTATTTGAATGAGTTGTTATTATTTACATGTATTTTGGAGGCTTTTTCAACATGGCTAAAGAGCTGTTCGATTACAATTACATCTTTACATAAGAAATACATAGAATATGGAACATTGCATAGGGAATGTTTGTGCTACAAAAATGTATTGTTCTCATTTTATTTCAGATGCTTCAGGCGTGCTCAGTCCAGCACCTACCTGTACCATATGCAGCATTTCCACCCCTCATTTCTAGTGACCCATTCCTTTTGCATCCTCCTCATATCTCTACACACCACCCTCCTCATTTACCTCCTCCAGGACAATTTGTTCCTTTCCAAGCACAGCAGTCACGATCGGTAAGTCATGCTTCTTACCCCACTCTCAGTAGAACTGGTGGGCTGGATGGGCACATAATACTGATACCTGATTGAGGAAACAAGGATTTTCTTTCAAATTGTAACTGCCTGATATGAAGATGAAAAAATACTTCTGAAGTTCAGTGTTTCCCTTCAGATTTTGTCATTGTCTGTGTTGTTTCTCCATAGGCGTTTTCTTCTCTCAGAAGGATGATTGGGGATTTCTTTCCCAGGAAGCAGAATAGAATCCAGAGGAGGATTATTATATATGCATAGTAGGCATCTCAGGGAAAAGCTTAGCAGAGAAAAAACCAGAGTTGCTTTAATTACGTGTGTCTTTTTTATTACTTCTTGATTAATTTTTGAATGACCAGTCCTTTTCCTAGGACATTTTCTTTATGCTTGTGGAAGTTACTGATGGTGTCACTTTAGCAGATTTGTGTTAGTGAAACAGACTATGCAAACATGGGAAAATGTGACCCTGTTTTGGATTTAGGGGGAAATCAGGTTTATGGTTCTGGCCTACTACTCTTTCTATGTGGTTATCTGAGTACTTGTCCATTTGTTTACCTTGCTGAGTAGAAGATGCAGATATTTCAGTAACACAGAAATAGGATATAGCTTTTTTGTTGCAAACACTGCTGAGACTCCTTTATGCCATGTCTCCAGCGTGGATAGGGTTGTAATCACTTCATTACAGTGAAGGGAGAGCAGTTTCCGTCATCCTAACAAAGTGGCTTTTTGTGGTAGAAGTCTTTATGAGACTTGGCTTTGGAAAATGTATGGACTCGTGTTTTAGCTTGAGTTGCTTACTTAGGTTTTTAACTAGGCATGCCTGTCAGCTTTCACCTCTGCCAAAAAGCTTGCCATCATAGTTGTTTAAGAATATATTGTTTGCTCTGTATAACTGGAAAACAGAATATTCCTTTGTTTCCACAAAGTGACTTTCTTAGCTGAATTTCTTGAAATGGTGGAATTCAGTGTCAATAACAGAAAGGTGTATTTATGAAACAGTGAGAATTCTCGGTTGTTTCATGGCCACTTTTGAACCTGATGTAATAGATGTGACCAGCAACAAAACTAATCTGGAATCTCATGCTTCTGAAACCTCAGGACTGCTTGTTAGGACTGCTTGCATGACCCTCCTAGGAAAGCATCTGCTTGCTTTCTGGATATCATTATCAGCTTCATCTGCTGGAACCACCATGATTCCCCTCCACTTTTCTGTTTTTCTGGCACAATTTCAGTTCTTGTCTATGGTTATTTATTTTTTTCTCTCACATATCATACAGTGAGAGCAACCTGGCAAGAAGGAGAGCAAATATTTGTCCTGAAAAATGCAAGATACAGGAAATTACAGCCACTCCTATATTTGCTAGATCGTGTAAATTCCTGGTCTGTAAGCATGGCTAGCTGGAAAAGGTGAATTTAATATCAAATATGTAATGTTGTCTTTGCTTTTTTGGGTAGTGTGAATGACCTAGGAATTGTTCACAGAGTTACTATAAAATTGATCATGGCAGCACAGAATATACAGCTGGGACTGCAGTTCTTTATTGGGGAAAAATTTTCATCTCTATTATTGCAAAAAAGGCTATCTCTGGTTTTTTTGTAGCCACTTCAAAGGATAGAAAATGATGTAGAATTGCTTGGAGACCATCTTCCTGTAGGAGGTTTTACATACCCTCCCTCAGCCCATCCACCAACGTTGCCTCCTTCAGCTCCTCTTCAATTCTTAGCCCATGATCCATTACACCAGGAGGTGTCATTTGGGGTAGTAAGTATTGTTTTCTATGCTACATTCTCTTTCATACTGCATTAACATTCTTTATTATGTAATACATTTGTTGAAAGTCACATTTTTGCAATCATATTCCATTATTGGAATAGCTGCATACTGTGGTATTTTCTTTAAGGTTATGTTAATCAAGTTACGGGTAAGTTAATGACACCAGCAAATTATTTCCAGTAACATTATCTGCGGAGTGCAGCAGCATTTACTTAGAAAACTTTCCATGTTGTCACATAGTCTGGGACTTCTCTTGCAGGAATTGGTTAGTACAGTTTAAAAAACTGTTACTTTTAATTAATTCTTCGTCATATGTTGAGTTTCCACAGCTCAGGAAAGTCAGAACTCTTTAAAAACAGTTCTTCTCTTTAAGCAGTTGTAGAATGGTTCGATAATTTAGACCACACCATATATTATAAAGATAGCCATGTTATAAACCTTGATTTAAGTTAGCTTTCAGGCAATCAACAGGCGGTTCAACTGCAGCAGCACAAAATAAAATTTGAAGTCATGCACGATAAATTCTGTGGTGAATTTTGTTGAATCATGTGCTTCTGGGGTTTGTACAGTGGTTTTACTTCTAGGATCTCTGTCTTGTTCCTCAATCTGCAATTATACTAGTCTTAGAATGGGTCAGGGTGATGTTGTTGTTGTTGTGGTTGTTTCATGTGGGTCACTTTTAAAAAAAAAAAAAAAACAACAAAATACCCCGTCTCCTGCCTGTGCGATGCTGGGAGAAATAGCTAGATCCCAAGTGTTGGTGCTGAAATTTTTTATTGTTTGCCATGTGCATCAAGTTGTCAGTGGTTTTAGGGATATACTGTTATTTGAATTTTAAATAAGAATTAAATTTTAGGCCCTGCAGCTGTGGAATATTCAGATATCTTGTCTTCAATTATTCTCATTGAAATCACAGAACCTAGTCAAATGCTTGCTGCAGGTTTTTATAATGTATATTCAAGTAAATGTCCACCATTTCAAAAAGTGATCAACTTACTCCTAATCTAAAAGTGTACAGATTTTCAATGACATTTTCAGGCACTGTGAGACACTCTGGAGTCCAGGACATATGAAGTGTTCCATAAACTGCTTGTATTTTATTCAGTATGCTTGTTAGATGAATGAGTCTAATCATACATGTTTTGCTTGGAGTCAGACTAACTTAATTTTTAAGTTTGATTGTTGAAGTAGATAGGGAACATAATACCATTTTCTGCAGATTGTAGCATTTGTCCTCTCTGATGCTTCAGCTCTGTGGTTTTTGCTGGTAAGGAGTAGAATAGAGACATATTGCAAGTAACCATGTGGCCTTTTATAAAATAGTACTAAATCTTTATAAAGCTTTATTTGCATTAACATTAGAATGGAATAGCTACATTTCTGGGTTTTTTCATTCAGTGAACGCAGCAGTTGCTAATTATGTTTTTGGATCGCAGAATTCACAAAGCAGTAAAATTAGTATTTGATGTCTAGTTTGAGACTTCAACCAAAGGAACGTGGTTATTTTACATTGTGCTTATATTCATATGTTGATTTTATGGCTACCTAATAATGATATTTCTATTGTAAAATTAGGGGATTTTAGGTTAGTCATTGGGCGTGTTGGTGTTGTGCTTTCAAATTTCAAACATGTAAGAAGAAAAATATGTTAATAAAGGCTTAAAGAGTTCTTTGTTTCAAAAAAAAAAAGGTCTTAAAGCCCTCAAATATGAATTTAATAGGGATAGATGAATTTCAGTTGTAGAAAATACATTTTAGTAAAAGATGACAAAAAGCGCCCGGATTTATCCATGCAGTGAATGCATTGAAACTTTGGGCTTGAGTGTCTATGTGTGGTCTAGCTGCAGAAATTGTACTGATTAAGCCTTCCACATACACCTGAAAGGCTTCAAGCCTTTAAGCCTAAATGTAAATGTATGCCACACCTTAAAAGTTAGAGAGTTTTTTAAAAAGATTTTTTTTTAAATTCTCAAAGAGTTTTCTAAGGGCTTCTTTACTCAGCTGCTTATGCCTAGACCTGCGTAATAGCACCTGAGCCTTTTATTTTTGCAAGAGGGTCAGAAATTCACATCCTGTTTCCCAGACTATTCTGACTCTAGACTGAACACATAAGAACTTGTAAGGATTTCTGTAGTATATTACCACTTTTTCACATGAATTGGTATGATTGTCTATTATGGATGGGAATAGTAATTTCAGATTGAGGCTGAGATTCTTTTGGATTTTATCTGAGCCTGGATCTTTAAACAATGCTTTATTGAAAGTGGATTTCATTATTGAGGGTAGAGATTAAGAATAGAAAGTTTGAATCATGGTCTCACAGACTGGATAAGGGAGGTCGTCTGGTTAAGCAGGGCCACCTAAAACTGGATGTCTGGGACTATGTCCAGCCAGCTTTTGACTATCTCCAGGAAGGGAGACTCCACCATTTCCCTAGGCAACCTGTGCCAGTATTCAATTACCCTCAGATTAAAGAAGTGTTTTCTGATGTTCAGACGGAGCCTCCTGTGTTTCAGTCTGTGCTCAATGTGTCTGGTCCTGCCACTGGGCACCACTGAAAAACCTGGCTCCGTCTTCTCTGCATTCTCCCTTCAGGTATTTACATACATTAATAGGATCCCCCCGAGCCTTCTCTTCTCCA
>VWYO01018529.1:0-22206 GCA_013400275.1 Rhadina sibilatrix
ACACCTGCACTATTTATTCCAGGAATAACTATTTAACTATTTACTTTTGTCTTGTTTACATCCTCCACGATCGGATGCAGGCAGTAGAGCCTTTTTCCATTCCTCTAACCAAATACTCATAAATATTCTCAAGACCCTACAGAGGCAAAATCCTTCTTAACTGTTATGATTCATTGGGCTACAAGGTACACATGGACTAAGTGAAGCCAAGGTCGATATCTCCCATGAGGTCCAACACATTTCAGTATTGATTGAAGCAGTGAAATCAATGGAATTATAATTGGACAGAACTTTTAGGTTGCTAGAAGCCCTACTGAAAACTTTGAGGGCTTAAAAAATGTCAGAGGGAAATCCTTGGAATTCATATATCTAGAAAAAATATTGCCACTGATATTTGCCTCAACCATAGATATTTTTGAAGTCTTGAACTCTGTACTGCCTGTCTGGCACTCAAATACTGTTTTAAAAAATGGCACTAATGTACTTTCCCTACATGTTTCAGTATATACAAAATACTTTTTCAACAATCTGATTCCTGATGGATACTAATACTCCATGGATAGGCTTCCTGTGATGTAGCACAGGTTTCTGGTTACCCCACAAAAAATTTGCTCAGTTAATGCATTTCAGGACAGCTGATCATTATCCCAGCTCTTATCGAAACATGACTGCAGAATTACAGTAATGGTTTTGGTTGTGTGCCATCCATGAAAGGAGCAATCCTAACACATTATTAAGAAGATTTTGAGACAAGCTGCTTTTTACTGTCCTAGTGTTCTTTGTACAATTTTTTTCCACCATAGTCAAAGTATCATTGAAATAAAGCTCATAATTTTCTCCGCTTTTCATGAAATCAAGCAGATTTTTATGTACAATATTTTTGGGGAAAAAACATATGTGCATACACAGAAAAACACATATAAATTTTTTAAAAAATGTGTATTTTACCTATTTTTTTAGTATTTATATATAACCATCTCCATTCTCATTCATGCAAGCATTCTGTATGTAAAGAGAAAATATACTCTCAAAGTGCAGTGAAAATAAATTAGGGACAGAGCAGGCAGATACTCAGCTAATATAAATCACCTTGTTCTACCAATTTCACAAGAGTTAGATAATCCATTCAATTTTGAATATGGCCCTAGACACAACCAGTTTACTGTTTGTTTGATGTGTGATATTTCTTCTGTAGTGATACCTTTAACTAAATTTCTTACAACCCACCTTAAAGCTTTAAGAACACAGTAAGCAAACACATGGTAATTTCTCAACCACTATAGAAGGGGTAGTAAATTATACCCCTTGTATGGAAACTTTTACATTATTTGGAGGGAGTGCAACTATATAAAATGCATTCACAGACATTCACACAGAGACTTTCAGCAGAGCTTCACAGCTAAGGAATGCACTACACAGATTTTTTGGTTTTTTCTTCTTGAAGCAGAAAAAACTTCATAGATGAACAAAAGCCTAATATATGCTCTGAAATGCCTCGTGGTGTGACAAAGGTTATACATGCTTTCAGCATATTTTCTGAGGCAGGTGATATGTTCCATATTCTACCTAGCAGAACTAAACAAATCTCACACTGGGTTGAACGGGGATGGCGAGGGAAGTTGAAGACAAGATAATCATCACTTCAATGCCTAGTTTACTTTTGACTAAACTTACTGCAATTCTAGAAAAGTAGAGTCTTGCATACAAAAGTCACTCATACATGTGCAACCACATTACTCTGAAAGAAGGATTAAGTATTGGTGTAAGGCAACTTACTGAGTGATATGATAATAACATTGAGCTGAATAACTAGCTTAATAAGGAATAAGTAAAAAAAACGACCAACTTTAATAATCAAAAGAATTGGACAAAAACAAGACCTTAGGTTAAGAATTTACTTCTATCCTTATTTTTAAAAGATACAGATTTATAATCAAAGGTCTATATTTCCTTTTTCATCTTTCCTGGATAGATGTTTAATGCAGTAAGTTAATTTTTAACATTAGTATCTATTATTCTGCACATCTCTTTCAACTGCCTAAAACTTTTGCTAAGTGATTCATCTGCAAAAGAAAAAAGGCAATGTGCATCTCACCAAAAAAAGATTAATAATTAGAGTTGATGGTACATGACTGTACCAATAAGTAAGCCTAAGCTTGAGAGTTGCAGAGTAAAAAGGGTATCTGAAAAAGGGTAAGCAGAATCAGCACGAACAGCATCCTAGCCAAGCAAAAATTATAATTCAAGTGTTTACATTTGGCATACATAATATGTGATATCTTTTCCCTATTAGGTTTTCCTTGTTCTTTCTTTTCTGAACTAATTAGTGAAAAAGAAGTGGAAACTCTGTACAATACACCGTTTCTTCTTTGGCTCCAAGAAGATCCTTGACTGTGTATGATGTGGTAAGTAACATGTCAGGTATTAAACTGTTAATAGTCATCCCATTGCCCTTTTGATCATTTTTGTTGACAGTTCATTAGTACAGCTGCAAAAGGAAACCTCTTGTATAAAGTCTCCATTGCATATCAGCACTACGAGGTCCTTCTGATTTCTGCCTTATCTTTTAGTTCTGTGCATCCGAACTTGCAATCTTTCCTTTGCCTACCTATATAGAGGAGATGAAATACTGGTCAATCAGATGGGTGTAAAACTTAAGTAATTAATTGTCTTCTATCCAATTTGACTTTTTTTTTATTTTATTTTATTTTTTATTTGGGGAGATGGGTATAGAGGGAGATTTTGAACTGATTGAGTTTTCCCTGTCTTTTATTTTTGACTATACACAACTGTGTGTGACTATACATATTTAAGATATTATTTTGGTTTTGGATGTGACAACATGTGTGACTATATTCATTTAAGATGTTATTTTGGTTTTGAATGTTATATTTTCAAGTAGAAAAAGCTATTTTATATAGTGCAGAACCATATACTTCAGTGCTGAGGGTGGTTGTAAACCTCAGGCAAATATCAGTTTTTTTTTTTACTTTTTTTAACTGCTGCCAATTTTTTAAATTTATTTTTAAACCAACATTGTGGAATTCTAAAACCATGGGAAAAAATCAAATCCCAGGTGGGTGAGAGGTTGAAGGAAAAATTAAAAAAAAATAATTATAGCATCTACTCATCTCTAATTACCAGATTGTCACAAGTTGCAGATTTCTTTACAGTTGCATCCTGTTCATTGATCAAAACCCAAAAGATCATAATATGTAATTACAGTATATTGCAATATTATATAAATTCTGACTTTGCTTGGATACGTTTAGTGGCTGATCAAAGGAGGACTTTACTATAATTTTTACAAGTTAGCAATTAATACTATGCATGTATTACATATCAGATAGATATATTTCATCCATTAATTATATGACAATGAACATTATAAAGCACACAAGTAAAAGTAATAATGATCAAATATCTGTGATTAAGAAAAAACTCTTCCATTTACAGCAGAAGGAAAAAATATCTGGAATTAATCCGTTTCAATAGGAAATTCAACATAAGTGTAGGGGAAAATAGTCTTTAGAAAATCAATGAAATTTTTTGTCTATTTTGAATCTAAGTGAAAAAAAATGGTTAAATGATGTAGACAGGCATAACATATTGAATAAAACAAAATATGACCACACATGAAAAATTCTTGCATCTCTTTAAATTTTCATACATTCAAAGGAATCTGTTATTCTTCATTCAAAAGAAGCAATAAAAATTAGACAGTAACTTCAAATTATCAGAAAGTGCTTTTCTATATTTTCCTCACTCTTTGCACAATTTTCTAGAATGGCAATAGTTTAAAGTAAAATCCTCTTGCGTTTGACATTAAAAATATTATATATTTATATCTGCAAATTTATTTTCCTTTCAAAATAAAGACATGCTTTGCTTTCTTCTGAGAGCAGGAATCAATTTCCTAAAAAAAACCCTCACTCATTTTCAAAAATTTATCTTTGGAAAGCTTAAAATGTCACATCATCCAGATTATGTTTATAAGCTTTTACTTTTAGGCTGATTCTTCACCTACTGAGAGTAACTTTGTACAGAGATTCTTCATCACAACTATTTTTTTTCTGAGATACTTAAAGAAAGCTGGTTCTTGTCATCTGCATAAGCTCTGCCACTGGGAGAATAAAACAAAAGATCTGTCAGACACACAAGCTCCCAGAGATTATAAAGCAGCATAAGTGAGTAAACTTACATAAGATATTCATATGTGAAGACTCTGTTAAATAACAGAGGAAAAAATTCTGTGTCTGTCATCATTACAAGTTCCAATCTTGTTATTACAACCTCAGCTGGGGAAAAAAAAAATACAAACAAACAAAAAAACCCAACAACAACAACAAAACCAAACAAAACAACAACAACAACAAAACAAAACACAAAAACCAGGTAACTTTCTAATTATTCAAGATTTTCTTGAACTCTCTTGGCTGTTAAACTGGTAATTGCTCTACTACCAAAATATCTGCCTACTTATAGGGAAACATCATGGCACTTCCTCATTTTCTTCCAAAGATTAGGTAGAAAGTTTTTTTCTTAAATGTCTCAAGGGAGATTCTTGCTATTGACAATAAAACATTCTTGTAGGAAGAACATAATGGGAAAACGACTTTGTAGAAGGTAAGATATGATGTAAATTAAGTGATTGTCAGCACTCAGTTATGAACAAAATAAAAGATTTTAAGATTTTAATCTTTATATATGCAAATAGTAAAAAAACCCCACAATTGTTAATGATTCTGTATTATTACTGCTACTTATACTAAATACCACAGACATCAACACCTCAAAATAAACCAATTATATACAAGATTTAGTTATTTTTTTCCTCAACATACAGTAATTTTTTTCACAAAATCACACCTCAAAACCCAATTTCTGTTCAGCTTTTCTGTTTATTTTGGACAGTCAAGGGCAAAATATGGCACTTTCATTTTGCTACAGAAACAATAATATTTTATTTCAATGTTTTACTGCAGTGGAGGCCTCCTGACATGTTATTACATTAGTAAGGAAAGTGAAAGAGAGAGATAAAACAGGAATAGGTTGAATACCTTACCATACAGTGGTTAGAATGGATCAATGAGAGCAAGTATCAAAGGTTGCTCATCTTCCCAGACAATGCAAATCCAAAGGTCATTTCACCTGTAAAAAGTTAGATTCTTAATACACTATATTTTGAAGGAAAAATACTCAATTTAAACATAACTAGACTTCAGAAAATGAAACAAAGAAGGGGTTTTAAAAGTTTGAAAGCAATTCAAATTTAATTTGAAATGGACTGCAGAGCCTTTTAAATTTTATCTTTACATGTTCTTTTAACATGTCAGAATCCCTTTGAGGACTGGTTTAATCTGCATAAGTACATTATGTGCTTTCACAAGTCTTTCATAATTTGCACTCCAAATGCTTCAAAATCCTGGTTTCAAAGGTCTTTTGGGGTGAGTTTTTAGGGTTGTGGGTTTTTGGTTTGTCTTTTTTTAAATCCATGCTGCAGTTATGAAATGTAATGAGGAAATTTATCCCAGGGAAAATGATGAAGGGCAATTAGGACACCAGAAATTGAATCAATATAGGCAGTTAAATATTGAAGGCCTAGGGTTCAAAAATGCATTAGAAAATAGTTAAGTTCCAAATTTTTCTTAAAATTAAATTTGTAATTATAAACTTCTCAGAGATTCATATTGCCCTCTACCAATGTCATTGTTGAGGCAATCATATCCACAATAGCTGGTGTAAATTCCATTTTATATTCCACTCTGCTAATACAGAGTGCTAGTTCTATATTGCAAGCACAGTGATTTAGACTGGTTTCATAATCATTATACAGTAACATAAACTGTCTCTAAGAGAAGGAGAAGCAATTATGAAATATTTTCTCATTTATTTTTCTCCTTATAGAAAGCTCACAGACAATTTACAGAGATGTAGGATGATAGTGTCTTACAGTGTATCAGCTGCTCCACTGATCACGCCAGTATGATTCAAGACTTTTGGTGTCAAACCCATCAATTCAACTTGGGTAATTAACTTTGCTCCCACAGATGTTTAGGGTGCCTATGGGTTAATTAACTTGAGGTAGCATTCATCAGGTTAACACCCACAAAGAGTCATCTGCCTACATTGACATCCACAAAATATTATTGTGATACTTCTAAGAGACTGTGAAAAGAGCTTCCTGAAATTGTTGGAAAAGGCATTCTTTCTATATACAGCTTTGCTAATTAAAAGAAAAATATTCAGATCATGAAATGGTTCTTTCTTATTGTTCTTGACCAAAAACAGGCAAATTTCACTCAACAATGAGAGTTTTGTTACATATATTCAAAATTACAGAGCAACCTGAATCACTAGACCCCAAACTGCCTCAGCTACTACACCCACGCAGAATGTTGTTCAAACCTGTTACCTGGAAGGCTGGGTAGACTAAAACTTGGGGGTTTTAAACTCAAACCAAGGTCTGTTTTCATGTTTATGTTTGGAGTTATTAAAATATTTTTCAAACTCTCCTCCCTCAATGGCTTAAGCAGTTTATAGACCAAGATGTTGGCAATGACTCCAAGCTGCATATTTTCTATCTACTCCTGGAATTCAAATCATCTCTCAGAGACACTGGAGACTTGTCAGTACATGCGCTGTTTGCTCCCTAGGAGCAGCGAAGACACAATATTGCCATTAATTGTATCTTACAGTCCCAGGCAGAAAAAAGAAAAATAGGCACTAAGAAAGACTGACATGTACAGTGGGATTTGCTTAGACTATTTTCCCCCCGTCTTAAAAAGTACTGAGTTATTGATGCTATGCTATAAAAAAAATCAATTTGACTGTAAAAGCCTACTCCTTATGAAGGAGGACTCAATGGAAAAAAAAACAAGGGAATAAAACACCAAATAACTGACTGGTATTCAAGTACTTAGAGTTCATTTATGTCTTTTCATTTCTAAGAGCTTCTTAATTTCCTAACCCTAAGCAAAGAACTTCTCTAGAAAACAGGAAAAAAATCCAACTCATAAACATTTTCTCTAAGAGATATTTTAAAAGGTATTTTACCTCTCCTTTGGCTTTGAAGAACTTCTTGCAACTACATTAGACTGCATGATTTCCTATTAAGGTTTCTAAGAAAACTGTACAGATGTATTTAGTCCTATTGATTTTTTTTTTTTTTTTTTCAATATTAAAGACTATGGACATGGTATCAGTCAGTGATTCAAAAGCACTGAAAATTCTTCTTCAGGCCAAAAAGTAACAGTAAATATAAGTAAAAAATTAATAGATGCAGATGCTTAAGGTTATTTCTCTTTCCGCCTGCACTGGTAGAGATATTTTAAGGCATCTCAGGAGTCAATTTAGTAGTGAAAAAGCTACAAACTCAACAATAGCTTAAACCTTTATAAATCCTCAGGTTGTGAATAGTCTGGCTACCAGATTGAAGAGTTCTGCCCACAGCTTGCCAAAGCATGTGACAGCACTACAATTAAGAGAGATTTCTTTGGAGCATTTCTCCAATGATCTCCATCAAGATGTTTCTGCCTTAAGGCAGAGACCAGGCTGTGGTTTCCCCAGGCTCTTGTTCACTCACATCCCTGCTATGCCACATGCAAACACACCAGGTGCACTCAAGGTGCACCAGGCTGACATCTGTCTTCTGTCCAACTTGTTTGGCTGAGTTCCCCTGAACTGTCTTGAACCTGTCAGAGCTGCTGCACACACGTACTGGGCCGCACAAAACTGGTGCAATTCGACCATTTGCTGAGGTCACAGCTGAAGTATTCAGCACAGAACACAGGAAAATCTGGTGTTCATGCTGGCTTGGAGACAGCTTCAACAAATGCTACAGGAATATTCACTATTTCTAATCACCCCTAGGAAGAAATTAGCTGGCAATTAAGCAAACTAATGCAGTGTCCTTTATTTGATATTCAGCTTTCTGGAGATACAGAAAATCAATTGAGTTGCAGTGCAGCAACTGTAGATCTGAGCATAAATGTTCCTGGCCATAAGAGAAATCACTCATCAAGAACACTTCTTTATTTCAGCATACTGTAACAATACATTATCAAGTATTTAATGCAATTTTACTTCATTCACCTCAACAGACAAAGAGAGCTGCTCTCCATTTCATTCCTCATGACACTCTCTCTCTGAATACATGTGAAAATTGTTAGGACCATAAGTTAAACATTCAGCACGGTTTATCTTTAGCCAGCTCTGCTAAAGACATCCATTTTTGTAGTGATTGAAATGACTCACAGCCTATTTTTCAGAAAAAAAAATGTATTCACTTAGCCTGTCAGCATCAACATGTTACATTCTCTGAGACCATACAGTACAGATTTGTATGTGGTTTCAAGGCAACCTTATAAAAAGCAAATATACACATATACAACTTGGAAAATTTAGAGACTCCACAGATCCCAAATTCAGTGGACAAGATTTTCACAAAGCAATTCAAATCCTCACTGTGAATCTTAGAGAAAGAATGAACATTAAAAGCTCCCACATATGCCATGGACCTGCACTGCCCATCCCATCCTCTAGCAGGTTAGCTACTGAGCTGAAACACAGAAGGGAGAATATCAAGATTACATTCTCCACTTTGTAAGCAGAACCTAACATAAAAAATAGAAATGGCTTTTGAAAAACTCCAAAACAAACTGACTCAACACATCTGATTTCTACACCCCCTCCAAATTATAACACATCCAGATGAAACTGAATATTGTTTAAGCAGTTTGATATGCAAACTCTTTTTTTTGGTGGGGGAAAAACACTAGGCACTTAAAAGCAATAGATCCAAAACAACCCAGTTGCAGTCCAAACAAATAAAGAAAAGCCACAACTATTGAAACCACTGAAGTCGTCTTCTCTAGTTATTTAAATATTGTTTGGATAAGATTTTGCATGAGAGCGGCAGAATCTAGTATTAATATTTAGCACTAATTATCACAAACATTTAGGGATTCATTGTGTCTTTAGAATTCTCACCATCACAAAAATCCAATATAAAATTTTTCAGACTCTTCAAAGACTGTAAATAACATGATTCATTTTTGTTGCTGCAATTTTCCTGTCAAGTCTTTTGGGTTTTAGTCTCTTAAAGTCAGTATCTGAAGCTTCAATTGCATTGTGGCTTTTCATACAGAATTAATATCAACCTTGACTTAAGTAGTAGAAAATTACAGCATCTTTCAATTACAGCGTAATTAAAAAAAAAAAAAATCTTCAAATGAATTGAGCATCACTTCAGAGCAAATTTATATTTTCACTGTAAAGCCAGTGCCAGAATTCTTCACACCAAAAAGTGGTCTGAAAGCAGCTATTAAAGAGATTTTAATGGAATCTAATGTCATCTACAATTCAATTTACAAAATGATCTACATTTTAGTAAACAACTCTTTAGACAAGCAATATCATTGCAACAATTTTGAGTTGAGGTTTTAATTAAGCCTAATTTATTTCAAAGGATTTATAGTTTTAAAGACAGATTTACAATATTGTAATATCTTAGTATATGTATCTGACTGAATTAATATTTCTTGCTTAACATGAACCCACTGTTTATAGTACACATTCCAGAAGTTGCACAATTCTTAGTGTTTCTGCGTGGTCCCCCTTAGAAACAAATTTGATATTAATTTATTAATTATTATATAGTGTGGTGTTGTGGTTTAACCCTAACCAGCAGCCAAGCCCCATGCAGCTGCTTGCTCACTCCCCCACCATCAGAACTGGGGAGAGAACTGGAAGGGTAAAAGCTGGAAAACTCCTGAGTTGATATAAAGACAGTTTAAAAGGGAAAGTAAATTTGTACACAGAAGCAAAGCAAAACAAATGATTGAGTCACCACTTTCCAAGAGCAGACAGATATTCAGCCATTTCCAGGAGAGTAGGGTCCCATCACATATGACGGGGATTTGGGAAGGCAAATGTTATTGCTCCAAACATCTCCCCCTTCCTCCTTCTTTCCCCACTTTATATACTGAGCATGACGCCACATGGTCTGGAATTTGCCTTCGGTCAGTTTGGGTTACCTGCCCAGCTGTGTCTTCCCCCAGGGCAGCACGGCATACAAAAAAAGCAGAAAAGGTCTTGGCTCTGTGCAATCTCTTCTCAGCAATAACAAAAGCATCTCTGTATTATCACACCTGTGTTCAGCACAAATCCAAAACACAGCCCCATACCAGCCGCTGAGAAGAAGATTAACTCTGCCCCAGCTGAAAACAGTGCATGTGGTTAGATTTATATAAGGACACACATCTAGGATTGATCCAATCTTTGGTATAAGTCTCAGTCTTTCAGAGTGTTTCAGAAGAGTGTAAACACAAATACAGCAGAACTGTAACACTTTACTAAGCAGAGAGTATTCCACACTCCAGTGGAAATATGCCCCTAACACATAGGGGAAAAAAACCAAAAATAAGAAGAAAATGGTCTTCCAGACTTAACAGTGATATAAAACAATTCCAAGTCCTTATTCTTGTAAGTCCTTATTCTGGTTTTGAAAAGCTCTTAGCAGGTGTTGTATTTCAAGGCTTACTATACTACTGAAAGTATAATAGCCACTGAAAAAAGTGTAGATTTATTTAGAATAAGTAACAAAGATCAGCATAAAAAAGGTGTATTTCTTTTCAATGCTCACATCTAAGAATTTGTTGCATGCATTTCCCTTTTTAGTTGATATTGTACCCAGTGATGTAAATGTTATAAAATGGAGACATTCCAGACAATGTAGGGATAATAATTTTTAAAATCAATCATAAAAAATATTTTCCACATCACCTAAGGGGTTATACAGAAAAATTGGTGTAGGAATTATTTTTTTAAGTTTTGTTTTTAAATCAGCTCATTATTTACTGTCTGCACAGAGGCAGGATGACTTACTTCCTTTGTAAGATCTTTTGAGCTTTTTGTTTTCCTTAGCAAACACTCGAATTTTTTCATCTTCCAAATGTGACTCTTGAAAGAATGGAGGATGGATCTATTTGTCAGAACATTTATCCTAAGGTGAGCATCTCTGTTTCAAATCTGTTTTCACCTGAGATGTGTCATGCCTTTGACAACAGTTCTCTAAACATCATCTAATTTGAGCCAGAGTCACGCTCCATTGCCCTTGGGGAAATGAAGCAACTGCGTAGAAAAGAGCACAAGCTTCAGTGCACCATGGAAAAAGAAGGAGGATGGCTGTGAAGACATAGGAGCTGAGTAGTTAATGCTGATACCCCATTTACCCAGGGGTAAAGATGTTGACTCCAGAACTTTCACTTATTCTCAACAATTCACCTGATCTACCAGTGGCTTAAGAAACATGCAGCTGCCGCTTTCAAAATGTGTGCGCTCTTTAAATAAGATGTCAAGTTTTTAGCTTATAGGACTTTGGGGGGAAAAGAAGAAATGTTTTTGTTCTTTCCTCCCTCATTCAAAAGGATTTCTTGGGAATCTGGAGAGGTCCCAGTTGACTGGAAGCTGAATAACATCCCAATTTTCAAAAGGGCAATAAGAATGACCCTGGAAACTACAGGCCTGTCAGTCTCACTTCAGTGGCTGGTTAAATCATGGAGAAGATTTTTCTGGGAGATATTGAGAAACATTTGAAGGAAAACACAGCCAGTACATCTTCACAAGGAGAAAGTCCTGCTTGTCAAATTTGATTTATTTTTCTGACAAGGTAACCCACCTAAGTTGACCAAGGGAAGCCAGTTGATGCAATCTGTTTCAATTTCAGGAAAGCTTTTGGTACCATCTCTCACAGGATAGTTCAGGACAAAATGTCCAGGCAATAGCTGGATAAAGACAGTGTGTGATGGGTGAGCAAGTGGATCATGGGTCAAGCGTGAATGCTATAGCGAATGGTGTGACATCAGATGGGGACCTGTCACTAGTGGGGCTCTGCAGGGCTTCATCCTCAGCCCCATGCTCTTCAACATCTTCATTAACAAATTGGACACAGGACTCCAAAGAATACTAAGAAAGATTATAGATGATACAGAACTGGGAGTTGTTGACTCCCTTGAAGGCAGAGAGGTCCTCCAGAGAAACCTTGACAAAATAGAGGGCTGGGCAATTCCCAATTGTATGAAGTTCAACAAGGGCAAGTGCCCCATTCTGCACCTGGGATGGGGCAATCCTGTATTTATGACTGGGGAGTGAGATGCAGGAAAGCTGTGCCACAGAGAGGGACCTGGGGGTCCTGGTCAGTGGCAAGCTGAACATGAGTCAGCAGTGCCCTGGCAGCCAGGAGGGCCAACTCTGTCCTGGGGGGCATCAGGCACAGCATGGCCAGCCGGGCAAGGGAGAGGATTGTCCTGCTCTGCTCTGAGCTGGGGCAGCCTCACCTCTAGTGCTGGGGGCAGCTTTGGGTGCCACAGTATGTGAACGACATTAAACTATTATAGAGCATCCAAAGGACAACAATGAAGATGCTGAAGGGCTTTGAGGGGAAGCCATTTGAGGAGTAGCTGAGGTCACTTGATCTGTTCAGCCTGGAAGAGACTGAAGGGAGACTTCATTGCAGTCTACAACTTCTGTAGTGATGTGTTTCATTTTATTTGTTAAATGCTTATTCATGTTATTCATTTGGTTTATTCCATGTACCCCTGTTCAGACCCCAGTTGGTTTTTACCCTGGCTGTTTACCCAGTTTCAGTTATCTGTCAATCCTCTGCTCCCTACCCCCNAGAAGGCAAGGCTCAGACCGCAGGGCAGGATTAGGCGCAGCTTCAAACTTCCTCATGAGGGGAAGAGGAGGGGGAGAGACTGATCTCTCTGGAAACCAGTGATAGGACTCAAGGGAATACCCTGAACTTTTATCAGAGGAGATTTAGGCTGGATATTAGGAAAAGGTTCTTTCCCCAGAGGCTGTTTGGATGCTGGAACAGGCTCCCCATGGAAGTGGTAACAGCACCAATCCTGACAGAGTTCAAGAAATGTTTGGACAATGCTCTCAGGAGCATGGTGTGACCCTTGGGTTGTTCCTCTGCAGGGCCAAAAAGTGGACTCTATTCTTGCGGGTGACTTTCATCTCAGAATATTCTGTGATTCTGTGAATTGCAGCTGTTTAGTCTTGGTAATGATTGAAGTTCCTGAGTTTTATATGAGTAGAATTAAGAACAAATGAAAGCCAAACAAACAAAAAAAAATGTACAATATAAATTTAATTTTTCATGAAAAACTGAAGTGTTCAAAAATACAGTGTTGAGTCACTGCTTCATATTATCACCATCAACAAAACTTTAATTTGCTTGGACTATTCTGATTAACAAAAATATAAGCAGAAGAGCTTTGTTACTGGTAACATTTTTTTCTATTAAATTGAAGAGTACAGTTTTCATATTATTGGGATAAAATTTCATACATACATCAATATTTGTATTGCCTGTGCAGAGCACTTATAGTTCATTCCTGGCTAGTCATTCTTCTACATTGCAGGAGTCCATTGTATCACTTTTCAGCAAAATAAGATAAATCAGACTGTTGTTGAAAAGACCACATGCAATGCAGTCTTTTGTACTGGATCAAAAAGTGTCAACTAATAGGTACAAACCAGGAAGACTTCACTCATTTATCTTATTAAGGGAAGTTAAAAATAACTATTCATCATCATAGCTATATGTTCAGCTGTATCCTAGTGTATTATATATCTAGTTCCTGACTGTGCTAACTGAACCTCAATGCAATCAACAAGACATATGGAGGAAAGACTGAACAGTGCTTCAGCCATCTATCATGATTCTGTAGGTCCTGCTGAATCACAAAAAGCAAAGAGCACAGAATCTTGAACATTCAGTGTTGTTGAAGGACAAAAGTTCTTTCACTGAAAGTCCTGTTTTCTATTTAGAAGTGAGTCCACAGGCTTCCATGTTCCTTTCAAACCACAGAAGATTCTGGAATAGTTTGATAATTTTCCTGTCGGACATCAAATGGTCAGAAGAAGCAAAAAGATATTTTTACAGTCATTATGAACAGGACACTGCATAGTATATGCTGTCCCTCATTTACATATAAGTAGAATAAGAATCTTTAGATATGAAAGAATAAGGGATGCAAATAACAAGACGCAGAATTTCCTTTTCCTGGAAATAAAAGAAAAAAAAAATTTAAAAATGTTATTTGTCACAAATTAACAAATACCCATCCTATGAATTTGTTTGCCAGATAATGACATCACAGTTGGAGTGTGTAAACCTGTGTAAGACCCCCAATATCCTAAGAAGCATATCTAGGACTGAAAAACCAAGAAACGAAACAAAAACACTTTTAGGTAGAATTCCACCTGCCACCTCACCTGTGATTGCTCTGCTTTTATAGATTTTTCTTGGAGAAGCAGCATACCTCATAGTTTTGGGGAAAATCATAACCCCTACAACATGTACAGCTGCAGTGCAGCACTACTGTGATGTTAATTAGAAACATTTTGAATGCCAAGAAGAATGAGATTCTAAATATAGCCAGCTCTGCAGATTATACAGAATATCTTTTGTCTCTGCCCACCTGCATAGGCCAGGGCAGTATTTTATCTTGGCAGGGCATCTCGAACTGGTATGTACGGCCTCATGATAAGAGATAACATTTTAAATAAAGCAACATTAGGAAATCAAAAGACAAAGGTTTTAATATGCATTCTTCCTAATACTCATCGGCACCTATGGTGTGATTGGTCTTCACAACTTGCTATGCTAATACACATCTCCCCATTCCTGAAATACGAAGCAAGAATCCCCAAGGCAGCCATAGAGACATTCATAATGCTCTATATTACTAAAAAACCAGCAAATTTATTATTTAGGCCCTCATAACAGTTTCAACATGCTAATAAGACTATGCCAGAGCCCAAGGAATTCATAGCTTAACATAATTAAGCATTTCTGTGACTCACACAGACCACATGAACAGAGATGACACATCCTTTGCACAAACTAAGGAAAAGAAAAAACTTGAATCCATTGGGGAATTTATTCTTTTTTTCTTTTTTCTTTTTTTTTTTTTTCTTTTTTCTTTTTTTTTTTTTTTAATTGATCCAGCTATTCCAAATCCTTTACCTCTCAAATGCAGACTGGAAAATGATGTCAGAAAGTAGGTTATTGAGTGTAGGAAGTATTCAGAAAAGTCCCCAACTATGATAATACAGCCAAGTCTTACTGGTACTAAGCATTGATATCAAGTTTTCTTGAGAAGAGAAAGTTTTCACACTTTCTCTAGTCCTGTGCTTCTTGAGGAATCTGCCAGTAAGTCAAATAAGTAAAAGTGAAAAACAGGAGTTTAATTAGTCCTTTGAATTTATGATGATGTCTAAGAAAGAAGGAATTGCACCTTACTATGTGTCCCTTTAAGACCTTGCAGGGCTAGTGACTGGAAACATGAATGTTTCCAGAGAGGGTTTAGTTACAAAAATGATAATAACAATTTGCAGCTGTCTGGTTTTCACTGTTCTCCAGCAAATAATTATGCTGAAAAAGGTTTTAAATATTTTCTTGATTGTAAAAGTACATGCTTCATCTGGTTCTTTGCATTTATAAATATTTGTTCATAATTTTCAGACAAAAATCTCACTAGCACTCTTTGTTTCCTGTCAAAGTAGTATTTGTCATAGTATCATCATGCATTACTATTGTGATGTCATCAATTTAAGGCAGATTTAGAAAGAAATTCCAGGACAAGAGAAAATTTTAGAAAAAGCAAATCTGTTAAAATGACAGTAAATTAGAAGAATTTCTTTAAGATTTTAAGGGACGTGGGTCTAATTAGCATTGAAAATATAGGGTAAATCATAAAGCCAACAGGGCTTTTCTGCCTCTGCAAAGAAAAAGCAGCCTGATGGCAGTCATGCTGCCATCATCCTTTGAAATGTCTGTGCTGGTTCTGGCTAGGATACTTTTATTCCTAGCAGTGAGTACAGTGATGTTTTGCAGCTAGGATGAGAATAATTTTCATTACTGCTTAGCAGTGCTCACACAGAGGTTTTTTCTGTTCCCCATCCCACAAATGAGATGGCTCAAGGTGCACAAGGGGTTGGGAGGGACACAGCCAGGACAGCTGACCCCAACTGACCATGACCATATGGACTTTCCTTACTGTATGGTGTCATGCTCAGCATACAGAGCTGGGGAGGAGAGAGAAAAGGAAAGATGTTCAGAGCATGGTGTTTTTCTTTAAGTCACTGTTATGGGTGATGGAGCCTTGCTTTCCAGGGAATGGCCTGTCATGGGAAGTGGTGAATGAATTTCTTGCTTTTCTTTGCTTGTGTGTGGCCTTTGCTTTCCCTATTAAACTGCCTGGATCTCAAGCCGCAAGCTTTCTCACTTTTACTCTTGCAATTCTTTCCCTGGCATGGATAGGTTATTTTCTAATAAGTTCTTCCATGTGAGATGTCCAAAAAGGCAAAGGATCTTGACTTGTTTTACACAGGGCAACAAATATTTTTTTCAAGTTTAACAAATTATTACAACTGTATCTGTGGTGGGAACATATTGTTATTTTACGTGTAGGCAAGCTCAATCATTACTGCCACTGCACTTCGCAAAAAACACATATCAACTTGGAAATTCAACTGCAAAGGTTTTTAAGGATCCACTTCCTTAAAACAGATTTCCAAAGCCACTAATAATTAATATTTGAGTATACTTACAGTATTGCTACTTAAGATAACAGCATTTGAATAGTGTAATTCTTACACAATTAGCAATATATATATATACATAACTAATCGTAAGCTAATATTTGAAAGTGAGATGTGAACACCATATTTCTAAGCAAATAAAATTTTGAATTCAAACACTGAGAGGTGACCAAATCCAGAGATGAAGATAATATGTCATAGTCTCAGTTGTTAGTTTTAGGTTGTTTCGGATTTTTTTATTATTATTATTATAGAATTAGGAAAAAAAGACAAAATATTTAAAAACAAAGAAAAAAATCTACAGCTTAAAATTTCAAGAAAAGATTGGGGGATTTTTTTTTCTTGGCTGGTGTTTTTTAGTTGGTTGGTTTTCTCTGCTGTTGGTTTGAATCTTTTCCTCCATCTGGCCTGCTTAAAGTACACCTGCAGAATCATTGTACTGAGGAGACAAGACTAATGTGCTATTTTTTAACATTCTTTAAGTGGCATATTAAGTCCAATTTTTTTTTCCTATCACTACCCATTGGTAGTGATAGGGTATTTTTCCATTCACTCATAAACTGGAGAAAGGAGGTTTTTTTCTGCAACAGGAAATGAAATGGGTATCAATAACAAAGCAAAGAATACAGTTAAAGTTTCCAAGATTTAGGTAGAAACATGAGAAGAAAAAAAAAAACACAGTTGAATGAAACACTGAACAGAGACATGGTGAGTTAGGGAAAAGAAATACACACAAAAATCTCTTCAGGCAAAACAACTTGTAAATATAAAGATGCACTGTAGGGCCTCAATGGTGACATTTGTTTAATTAAATGAGGTATAGATACCACATTACCAATTTCAACTCTTCACCCAGCAGCTCTGGTTTAAGATTTAAATCCTTTCCAAAAATGCATAGCTTAGAGAGGAAAGTATTTTTGACATTATATCTATTGTAACTCTGTTTTACTTTAAGAATTTTAATTATATTTCCTAGTTTGAAAATTATTAATCAAAACCATTTCTTTACATTCTGCTTTCATTGAGACTGATGTGATTTCACAAATAAAGAAGTGAATGGAAAATCCATGTTAAACAAGTTTAATGAGGCACAGCTAGAGTAAATGGGTATTGCCTCACTAGTTTCCATAATATTTCCTGACATCAGTGGATCCCTAATAATAGACATTTTCAGACAATCTGATTTTGGTGGGGGTTTTTAAGCAGAGATGTTAGCTATCCAGAAATAATGAAAATGAAAAGAAAAATGTTATCTAATCAATGCAGAAGAAATATGTCAGTACATTAGAACAGGAGCAATGAAAAGCGTGAAAAAAAGTATATTAGAAATGACCAGAAATTTTTGGCTGAATAGACTTCAGAAAGCTTTTCATGTAAAATATAAGTTATGTATGTGACAGCCTGGGCCAGGGTAGGAAGGCCAGGTGTCACCACGGGATTTCGGGGGCTAAAGTCCCTTTGGCGGCAAAATAAGTGAGAGATGGGCACGATCTGATGACTTGAAAAAGAACGTTAATAAGAGGTAAAAACAACAAACAGCTAACCAAGCTTAGTATGGGGTGCACCAAGGAAAGGTAAGGGCCAGGGGGTTACAGTAACCTATATAAGGTAGGACAGAGGTGGAGTCTGAGGGCAGGGAGCTGGGAAAGAGGATTAGGAATATGGAAAACATTGCAGCAAAAAACAGCCAATGATAACACAGGGAACAAAGAACTTTCTAGACTAATTTACACAGAGAGATCCCATGGGGCCTTAAGGGTGAGATTTCTCTCACCCTGACCAGGGAGATTTCTCACACGGCCTTAGCGTGAGGCTTTTCTCAACCCCAACATATGTATAAATTAAAAACTTCATTGATGGTCCTATAAGAATCTGTACATTCAATGAGCTGCATTAGAACTGTTTAATCAGTAACTTTCTCCTTATTTCTCTATCAGATCTGAATCCCATTAAAGTGAGGAGAAACAGTGAAAAAACAAAACTGAGATGAAGATAAGTAAACAGCCAAGGAAAACAACAATCAGACCATAAAAAAAGACATTATAAAATGATAGAACACACAAGATTGATCAGATGGTTCCAGATAATTTTCAGAAGTTTATTAGAGATCAAAAGAATTTCAATGAAGACATGGTTTTCAAAACTCGACAGGCCGTATTGAAGATAATTCATAAAATCAAGCAGTATATCTACTATGCAAGAAGAAATAATGCTACTAACAGTTTTTTTAAAAATCACCACCTTTTTTAGGTTCAAATTCCTTTGCAGTAGGATATCCATGAGGAATTGGAAAGCATCTGTATCAGAGAAAGTTCAGAATGGACATTAGGAAAAGGCTCTTCACAGAGAAGTTGCTCAGTCACTGTAATAGGCTCCCTAGGAATATGGTTGTGGCATCAAGACTGTCAGAGTTCAAGGAGTATCCAAAGGATGTTCTTAGCCCTGTGGTTTAATTTTACACAGTCCTGTGAGGACTGGACTGAAAGTTCAACTGATAGTTGGACTTAATGATTCTTATGTGTCACTTTCAACTGGAGAAATTCTATGACTCTGTAACAGTGGCCCTGTAAAAAAGGCTCCAGGGAGAGAAAGGTATGAAAAGACAAATATTTCAAAGGGCAAAATAACTTTTTTTTTTTTTTTTGCCATTTTCATAAGACAATGTATGAATTGTCATACTGTATTGCATTTGATCAAAATGTTTTGCAACATACCAGTTATTGATAGGAATTCTTTGGTCTTTGTTTAAAAGCACATGAATTTTCTATGCAATACACAGTTGAAGAGAAAGTGTCCACAAAATGCTCTCAGCCACATTTGTACGCTAGTGTCAAGGTCCTGGCAGCTCTCTGCAACAAATATTGTGCAGCATGTAGGACAATCAGCTTGAAAAAATGACTTGAAAAACAGCACTCGAAAGCAGGCAGAACAGTTGGACAAGGAAAAGTACTCTATATTTAGA
The DNA here is from genome assembly GCA_013400275.1 of Rhadina sibilatrix. Classification (NCBI taxonomy): domain Eukaryota; kingdom Metazoa; phylum Chordata; class Aves; order Passeriformes; family Phylloscopidae; genus Rhadina; species Rhadina sibilatrix. The sequence goes on from VWYO01018529.1 coordinate 19,580, forward strand.
TATTTAATTACCCTTGGTTAGCCTAAAACTGCATATGGCATCTTCTTAACTATATTGTATGCAGCTCTCTCTGCTACATCTTTCTACCAATACATCTTATTTGCAAAGCAAATAGATCTGAGCATTAATTACCCAATCTTCTATTCAGGTTTCTGGAAAGAGAGTGGAAAGAGAGGCAGTCAGGAGGAAGGAGAAGTAGGAAGACCACAAGCAAGCTTCTTTTACTGGCAGTCTGTGGGATGCAGAAAAATTCCAAATGCTTTTAATGAATCAAACTTAAAGATGACTAAATTCAACTTCCTCCCTGGTGGGATTTCTGGACCAGGTAAAAACATTGCCAGAGATCAAGCTGCATGACATGAACCGACGGAGGCCATCCCCACCCAAGGGACGAACACAGAACATGTAAATGTCATAATCCTGCACTTCTCTGAGATGCTAAAAGTGCTTTGCATGCTGAAAGTTGTGTAGGTGTATTAGCACAGAGCTTTACCTGAACAACACACTTAACGACTCAGCCGGCTAATGAACCAGGCAGAATGCCACACTAGCGTGACCAGACTGTTCCTGATACTAAAACAAGCTGGCTCCGAGCTTGCTATGCTGTCTCCAGATGGCACTGCCTTGTGATGTGTAGTTGGACTTGAATGGCATGAAGGATTAAAACAAAATTTACAAAACATATTATCTCCTGTTTGTGTAAGGTAAAGATTGACCACTAAACCGTAGAAAAATATTTTGAAAAAATGAAAACACAAATGCAAAGATAAACGAACCCTCAATGGTTAAAAACAACTATAATACAATGTTAAAAAAGCAAAATTACTAGCAGTGTTGAAACAAAACACCAATCTTTCTTAGGGGTAAACTGGATAAGTCATTGCCTTTTCTTTTTTCCTCTCCTGTGCTGCCCATCTTTCCTTTCACCCCTTCCAATCAGATCAAGGGAGGGGGTTATTATTATAATTGCAGGAGTGAGAACAATGCTTTTCAATTTTGCTGGTGCAATCATTCATTGAAACATTTATTGATTGAAAAAGCCCCATGAGAATTCTGATTATCCTAACATTCTCTCTGGAAGTGAAAGGAACAGACTTTCTTATTTCATTTTATGCAAAATTACAGTAATTGGTATCTGACCTTTTTGGAATAGACTGTTAAGCTTTACACTGCTGGATTTTTATTTTTTTTTTCATCGAGTCAATTATTTAAATTATGGTTATCTCAAAAGGAGCAACAGGGTGCAAACAAGAATAGAATATTTAAATGAAACTGAAAACTGATTCTCTACCACGACCCCATTAACACAAAACATGCTATTAGCTGAAAATCCAACTTTTAGAGGCTTCCAATGCTTGGATTAAAATTTAGTTTTTAAATAATCAAACTAAATCAGCACAAACAAAGACAAATGACATTTCTGAGAATTAAAAAAAAAGGCTAAATGAAAATACTAGGAAAAAAATTAAAAGCTTAATCAATATGTGAAAATGTATATTGGAGAAATAAGTCACTCTTGACTGGTCTAAAGTAAGTTACGCATTCTGACCACATATCTATATAAAATAAAACAAAGATAGAAAAAGAGAGGGCAGCTCAGTAAACTGTCTGCAAGGTCAAATGCTTTCCAGAACAACCACCACTAAAAAGTCACCATTCCCAACTGTTATCATAGAAACAGTATGCTTCTTTCCTAACCAAGACAGGAGAAAGGCTATTGACTTGTCATTCTCGTGGTAAATCACTCTGAAACAATCTGGGCACAATTCTGTAGGAATTCATTTAAGGCAAACTGAGATTAAACCACTACTGAAAACTATTTAAGTATATCTTCTGACCTCAAGTGGTTAAAAAATTCTAGGAGGCATATCTACCATTTTCAGAAATAAAAATATGTTATATTCAGGACAAGATAATTTAAGAATTATCTAATGGAAGATAGACAGTCATCATAAATTAGTACTTTCCGTCCCTTCAGACAATCTCTTCTGGTCTGAAGTATTGTCATGGAGTTTCTACTCATATCTGGCAAGACTTTAATTCCCTCAAATATGCCCTTTTACAGTTTCTATGTGAGAGCCACCACTACCTCGGGAGGCACTCAAAAGACAACCATCCCCCTTGTACCTGCTAGGTACACCTGTACACAGGTAACCAGTGTCAGCTTCCTGAAAGGAAAGTATAACTAATGCACAGAAGGTGTTTTTAGGGAAAATACCCCTAAGACAGCACTCATGTTGTTATCAATCTTCATTGCAGGGCTTGACATAGTTAATTCCTAAAGTCAGGAACAATGTGGCTTTCCAGCTCCTGAGAGAGTTTCCAATATATGGGTTCTCATTTTCCCAAAAAATAAATCTGTACTTTCCTTAGAAAAAAGGTAAAACACACCTGCAGACCATTTTCCTGCAAGCTTAAGCATGTGTTCAGGAGAAAAGGTGTTTTTATTAAGATTTTGATGCCATTTACTGCAATTGCTCAAACCAGAAATACCACCCTTCCACCTTTACTTTTCTCGCTCTTCCTTCCTGCCCAGCAAGTAGGCTGTGGGTGGGCAGGAGACGGGGAGGGAACACAAACACGGCAGCTGAACTGGCCAAAGGGATATTCAAAACATCATGCTCAGG
>VWYO01018529.1:31354-88139 GCA_013400275.1 Rhadina sibilatrix
TAGTAAAAAAAAAAAAAAAAAAAAAGGCACTACCAAAAAACCACCAAACCCCCCCAAACAAACAAACAAAGAGATAACCTCCCTAAAAGACTATCTGAATAAGCAAGATGTCCAGTTTCTTTATGCAAACAGAAATCTAGGTCACACTGTAAAGTAAGGCTTTATTTGCATATAGGTTTCAAGGTTTCAGATGGCTTAAAATATTAATGATTTTAGAAATCCATTTAAGAGACACATTATGCTCACAAGGCATTGTAACTGCAGAACTGTGTGCTACATTGTAATAATCTATCACTGTATGTTAAAGCTAAATTGTTTATATAACAATAGATGATATAATTTTAGTTACTTAATTGAGTAACTCGTAACTAGAGTTCTTAGAAGTTTGTATTTTATGTAAGGCTCTAGACATTCAACAAATGGTAAAAATTATGTTTGACTAGACAAATTATTGACTGTGAACCCCACAGTCAAGGCAATTATTTAGGAAGATTATACATGCAGCACTCCCTCATTATATACTACTGAAGTAAACCCCAGAGTCATTTGTTCTACTCAGAAGCCAATCCATATATTTAACACTCAGGTATATAAACATATTCAAAATTGCTTGATACAATGATATATAATAAGATACTATTCTGTGCATTCCCATAGCTTTCAGTAACTTCAAATATTGGGGTGACAAAAAAAAAAAAAAAGAGCAATCAGGAACAACATCTGGAAAATCTTGGAAAGCAATTCATATCACTTGTTCCACCAATAGATCATATACCTTCCTCTCAGAGTAAGAAAAACAAGTAGAATGGATGACTTTTAACACTCATCTGTAACTACTTTTTTCCTAAACTAAATCCAAACCTGATTCACGCTGCCAGGATACAGCACAAAATATGTCTGATCTGGGCAGAGAAGAGCTAAGGAACAGAAAGTGATGAGATACCCACAAAGAACCATAAAGATTTGTGTTTGAAGAGTCCTGGGATAAACCATTAACAAGCCTATTTGGTGACAGGAAGTTGAAATTCCTGAGCAAAAGACAGAAATGAAAACTCAGTCCTAAAGAAGAGGGAATCAAACATGGAAGTTGAGCAGAAAAGGAAGCAGCAAGTGGTCAAGAGGAAGAAATGGATTATCAAAGACAAATATATCTCTGGATCCAACTGTATGAAAATGAAAGTGTAGTTCATCTAATGATAAAATAAACACTGGAAACATGGTGCATTCAATTTATGAAACTAAGAAAAAAATAATGCCAATACTAATGAAAGCTTTTATAATAAATACAAAATTGTACAGCAGTCAAGTAGAGAATAACTGCTATAAAAACACTGCATGTAAGGAAAAGAATCATAAATATCTCAGAGAAGAACTTGATGCAGATTGTGAAACAGAAACAGTGATCTGAGAGACAAAAAGTGTCATTTCACACACACCAGCAGCATCAACTTTGGCATCTACACTGACATACCCCTACCATCAGAGATGGAGGGAGGTGTGACTAATAAGGGAAGTGAGTTAATAACCTTATTAAGCTATATTACCATAAAATATATGCATATTCACACTCCCCTATTGCATCAACTTTCTGGGTAGACTGAATGTGAGATCTCAGGAAGTTTAAAGTGCTTATACTGAGATTGTTTATTTCTCTTGGTGTTTATTTTTCTTATTCTTTGTGCAGAGAACATAAAACAAAGAAAGCCAATGCCCTTCCCATAAAAAAAAAAGAACAAACACACACACACACACACAAAAAAACCCCACACATACACAAAAAAACCCAAAAAAACAACAAAAACAACAACAACAAAAACACACACACACACACACAAAACCTGAAACAAAACTAATTGGGGAATTAGTATTAAAATTAGATTAGCCTTATACTGTACTATCACATTTGGATTGATTTAAATATAATCATTAGACTAATACTTAGTAAATATGTGTTCCTTTCCAATAAAACCTTTGTATTTCTATGTTTTATGTTTAGAAAAATAATAAAAAAATAATGGGTTTTTTTTCAACATTTATATGATATTCTGACTGCATATTCATCTATGATGTACAAATGGGAAGGACTGTGAAATACACAGAGCTGCAAGATCATTTTATCTTATAAACTGCTTACTGAGCAACACCCATACAAGGAAAGAAAAACATAATTAGAGAATACAGTTTCAGGACAGACTGCTCTGGGTCAAATTCATCCTAATGTAATGTCTTACTGATTTTATTATCATTGAAGTTACTTAAGAGATTATCTGACTTGTGCAACATAAGACAAGGATGCTCAGAAGCAGCACTTTGCAGATAAACACTAAGAAAAGAAGCTTCCTTGCATGTCAAGCAACGTTATCTAAAGGTTTTCTTAAAGTTTTTTTCCAGGCTTGTGAATTCAAAGCCTTTGGTCACAGACAATAGCTTTGTTGACACCTCTGACTCCCCTGAAATGCTGATGAGGACAGGAATATGTGAAATATCCTGCTTTAGAAGGGCAGGACTCTTTTCTGTGCTTGTGTGAGAAAACTGGTTCCAGCAGAGATCTCTGCCTCCAACGAGTGACAGTGACACATTAAAAAAGTCTGGCAGCACTGTATTCCTTTTTCCTTTTCATTAGTTTGAAGGTTATGATACCAGTGTGCCTTTCCTCACTCCTTTACAAATAGCAAGGTACATTTCCAGTTTAGTGAATGCTTAGCACGTCTGCCTTTTCAGCAGGTACTTGAGCTGCTAAACTCTACCAAACTCAACTTAGAAACCTCCAATTTGGTTAAAATGACAGAAATCTGCTCCTGCTGGGTTCTAAGCTGCAAACCTTCAGCACAGAAGCATAATATGTGCTATTTGAGCTGAAAAAAAGTTTAAGGGAGCCATGTGTGGCCAAAAGAAAAGATATGTCATAAAAGCTGTCTCAATTGTAATCTAAAGAGGCAATGAAAACACAGGTCAAAGCCCTTCTGAGTACAATAGCAGATTTAAATTCTGATAATGAGATGGATATCTCTGGGGTGAATGATCAGCACTGATTGTAAATTAATCCAGACAGAAGGTGCACCTGTTGCAACAAATTGGTGATTTACTGAATGGGGGGTGGGGGGGCATATAATAAAAAACAATTTTTACTTTGATGGTAAGAAGCAATATAACTCTAAACCAGGTAATGCCAGGATGAATAATTCTAGGTACATTTTTAATTATTTTTAAGGAACTTCACTCTGTGAGGATTCCACTAACATATATCTCCAACCTTGATGACAGAAATAATCTCTAATTATTAAATAAAAACTTACAAATACAGAAAAAAAACACCAAAATAAACCACTGCCCTGAAAACACTGCGCCGCATCAACTTACAACTGTTACTCTTTGCTGCCACTCCAAGTGAAACAAGAATCCTTTCTCTCTTAGTCAGTTTCCTACAGGTTGTTCACATTATTCAAATGTAATGCAGATGCAGAAATTTTCTACATTACTTTCTTTGCTCACAGCACAGAAACAGCTGTAACATTGTGTGATAAACCAATAAAAATGTTCCTAGTTTAATCATTCTTTTGTATGTGTCTGTCTGAAAAAAATACAAGGGCAAATACCTATTTCTTACACATTTATGAGAAACATCTCCTAAGTATAAGAATAGGTCAGGGTAGTAGATACCATCTGGAAAAGGCACTACACTTTTGTTCAAGTCCTTTATTTAGGTACATTGTACCATAAGACACACCATGTAACAGTAATCTCATTTCGACATTTCTGTAACAATGATAAAAAAAGTTCATTTCATTATTTGGTAAGGTGGGTTTTGCGGGATTTTTTTCTTTTTTTTCCTCCCCTAACATAGAATTATTAGGAGAACCATCAATTTCCTATAGTTGATAATGTATTTCTCCTCCTAATAAAGAGAGATATTCTGTTCATTTATTGCTTGATTTGTGTCACTTCAGTGTACATTTTAAAGCTTATTGCACCTATCTCAGCAATAAGACAATAAGTAAGTTTGCATTTGACCACATAGCGGTTCAATGGGCCATTGTGTCCCTGGAAGGCAGGGAGGCACTGCAGAGAAGGTTGATGGAATACAAGCCAGCAGTGCCCTGGCAGCCAGGAGGGCCAGCCCTGTCCTGGGGGACATCAGGCACAGCATGGGCAGCCAGGCAAGGGAGGGGATTGTCCTGCTGTGCTCTGCACTGGGTCAGCCTCACTTCCAGTGCTGGGAGCAGCTTTAGGTACCACAATGTAAGAAAGACATTAAACTGCTAAGAGTCTTCTGAGGAGGGCAAAGAAGATGGTGAAGGGCTTTGAGGGGAAGCCGTACAAGAGCGGCTTGGTCTGTTCAGACTGAGGGGAGACCTCACTGCAGTCACAACTTCCTCATGGGGGAAGAGGAGGGGCAGGAACTGATCTCTGCTCTGCGCTAACCAGTGACAGGACTGAGGGAATGGCCTGAAACTGAGTCAGGTGAGATTTAAATTGGATATTAGGGAAACGTTCTTTCCCCAGAAGCTGTTTGGGCTCTGGAACAGGCTCCCCATGGAAGTGAGCACAACACCAAGCCTGCCAGAGTTCAAGAAGTGTTTGGACGATGTTCACAGGCACAGGGTGTGATTCTAGATGTGTCCTGTGCAGGGCCAGGAGTTGGACTTTGATGATCCTTGTTAGTCTCTTCCAACTCTGTAGAATATTCTCTGATTACTTATTGAATTTGTAACATATTCAGTACTGTGCACTTGTTCTGAGGTTTGGGGAGCATTGGAATAAAGTGAATAAAACAGCTGGGAAAAGTAAAGGAAGGAAATTGAAGTGACAACACGAAATGTAAAAGATAAATTAACCTGAATTAAATAAGCTTATTCAAGGCATAAAGTGACTGTACATTCCAAAGCATAATCAGTCAAGTTACCAACTTCTCTGAGACAAAGTCTTGTAGAAGGGTGCATTAAAGGTGAATTTGAATTTACAGCTGAGTTACAATCAAATTGGAATGCAAATTGAAAAGAAAAAAGATGTAAATCCAGTCAGGAATGTTGATATATCCTTTTTTTTTTTGATCAGTCATAGCATGCCAACAGTGTTAAACATTTGGGATATTTTACCTTTATCTTAACATTTTTAAACATCTGTTAAGATGTCAAGGTGTTTTACAGCTTGTAATGAAGTTTGTGAGAGATGAATGGTGGGCATTAACCACTATTTCACTGTCACAGAAGGAGAAGGAGAGAGGCTGGAGGGGTGATTTGCGCCTTGAGTGTCTTCAAAATACTGACAAGGACATTTGTCCATTATTAGCAGTACCTGAATAATAAAGACCTGCTAAAAGCTGCATGGCGGGGTGGGGGAGGGGAGCAAAGAAAAAAATCCCTTTCCTTGAGTGAAGAACAAAATTAATTAGTACAAGTAATCCTACGTATTAGATATGATCATTAAATTGGAGTTTCCTATTCCTCTATGCAAATAACCAAAATTTTTCTCAAAAGGCTTCTGCCTAAGGGTAGTCTAGACAGAAAAATAAACCAAACCAAGAATCTATATATTTCTGCTCAAGTCCTGTCACAAAGTGCACAATATTAAACACAAATGTGGTTATTTCTATATAAATAATGATTTTTATAAGGTTAAATAATTATATTGATACAGAAGTAAGACTATAAACTAAAATAGAACAGGGTTCTTTTTCCATAACAACTTAAATGCAGATGTCATTACTGCTTAAAGTAGAGACAAAGAAGCAGAGATTTTTGCTAGGCTTCTCAAAATCCTAGTTGTGTTTCATCGCTATGCCTACAGCACCATTGCTATTAAAAACTTTAATTAAACTACAGATACCATAGCATATGCCACTCATTTTTCAGTTCAGGAATACAATTACAGAGTATTTCTCATTTGGTAAAGATGTAATTGTACATATTTTATCTAAATGAAAATTTGTAATATAATAACTCCCTAATGTAAATGGTAAAAATTACCGCGTAAAATTACAGTGATGTTGCTAAATTAGTTACTAATTAAAAACAGCCATACAGCTGCAATACAAAATATCTATCACAATAGGCACTGAGAATAGCCAAGTTGTTTATTTACTAAACTCAAAAATGGTTTATCTAAAGGAGAAAGAGAATACCTTTTTAAATATTGCTGAAATGTAAAGTTTGTCTTTAAAAATCAAATGGAAATACTGCAATGACAGTCAGAATATCACTTCGTAAACAATGTTTGTACTTTCTTGCAACAGAACTTCAATTACTAATAGTGACAGATGGAATCAGAAGCAAATTTCAGAAAATGGATTAGAAAAGTGAAAAATTAAAGAACTACTGCAGAGATTGTCTGGGAAGGTACAGCCACAAAATCCCCAGTGTTTAAAATACACATCAAACAGACAAAATATTAATGAAAATGTTACATGGATTACCTCAGTATGGAGGTGTGTTGACAAATTTCAAATGCATTTTGCCTGAAATGGATGTTATGAAAATTTTTGAAAGGCTTCTAAATTGAACAGATAAGTCTCTCTCTACTTCTATTCAGCATTAATTTTATTTATCCATATTACTGCTGGACAGACAGGTAAAAATACAGAGAATGAAACTCAGCACAAATATTCATTGAGTGTTCAGGGCACTATTTATAAAAATGTGCCATCATTAAGAACCATTGTCACAAGGGAAGACTATGTCTGTGTGAGGATTTTTTTCTTGTAGTTTTATAAATGGGATACAAAAACCTTGATTTAAGTCACCCTGATTTAATTTACAGAAAAGATGCTATCATTAACTTCAAACCTTTCATAAGACAAACACGGGTATAACTAAGGTTCCTGATTCTTGTTCCTGATTCTTCCAGGATAGCCNCTTGTAGTTTTATAAATGGGATACAAAAACCTTGATTTAAGTCACCCTGATTTAATTTACAGAAAAGATGCTATCATTAACTTCAAACCTTTCATAAGACAAACACGGGTATAACTAAGGTTCCTGATTCTTGTTCCTGATTCTTCCAGGATAGCCTCTCTTGAGATGATACTTGGAATACATTTTTATGAATAACTTCATTTTAAAGAATACCTTTTAGTTTTAAAGATATTTATATTTTCTTGCATTTATATCTTTCATTCTCCTTTAATTATGGCTCTATAACCTGTTTTGCTTAATTCTGAAAAAAATTTATTTTAAAAACTTTTTTCTTAGTTTCGTAGTCCCCTTTTCATTTTTAGATTAAAAATTTTACTTGATAACTTTCCAAATTTTGCTGTTTATTTTCTTGCTATGTCACCATTTATGGGGAAAAAAAATGATTTTTTAGCGCAGGTGGCTAAANTGCTATTCTTTTACCACTAATACATCTTTTCTTTTTTTTTTTTTTCGTCTTTTAAAAGCTCAGCTATCTTCTTGTTCTCTCCACAGTATTTTTGAGGTTTCTGGCTTTTCTGTAAACATAAGCACTAGCATCTAGGAAGTGAATATTAGAAGTTCATTCAGCTGTCCTGAGCAATTTGTATAAACTTTATATCATGCATTCCACGTGCTTTTAATTTTATGCACATTATAAGAGCAATTAAATACATGGAATTTTGAAAACACCAAGAAGAAAAAAAAAAAAAAATCCAGCAGCTTTTCTCCTATGTGTGGAAAACACCCATATAGATACTGAAAGCCAAACAATGCTAAATCCAAGCTCCTAAAAAATGTCTATCAAACCGATTAAACCGAAGTAAGTACATATGTAGAATATTTATTTTCTGTGGAGATGCAGTGCATGGTTAGCAGGTTGAAAAATAAACAATTTTAAAATCACCTATTAAAATTATAGAAAATGCATGCAATAAAATAAATTCTTCATTCTCTAGGTTACATATAAATTTATGACCTGTGTTCTATGCATATGTTGAGGAGTTGTGTGTAATGGTTCGGGTACTATTATGATGACAGCTCCCCAGACACAATTCTTCATTTTAAGCAGCTTGTTGGATTGCAAACTCCACCAGACCTACCAAGCAGTACTGCATTATTTGGTGGCTCAGAAGTTCTTGATAGATTTGCAGCAATCTTCAATTCCAAGGACTGCATAATTCAGATACACAGGATATTTCTAACAATTATTATAAAAAAGGGAAAATCCTAAGGATAGTAGCATGTGGCTGCCTACAGGGAGCAGATCATGAGGTTTCATTCTAGAAACTGTGGCTTATCTAACATGAAGTCTATGTTTCTAGGAGTACTGCAGCAGTGCTGATGTGTGCATAACTGGAGTACATTGCTAGTGTGTGCAGCTATGAATACCCAATGAATATTTGCTTCCTCTCTTCAACTCACTTTGCTTATTTATATCCTTAAGCAATTATGGTTCATGTGTCTTAAATTTTCTTGTTAAGGAAAAGGCAAACCAAACTGAACTTAAACTGAAGGGAGACACCAAAATCATAATTTTCAAAAATCCCAGACAAATCTGAATGCACTGTTTTCTCCAATAAAAATAGCAGAAGAAGGACTTTCCTGATAGACTCTCACAATGTTAACTTTCACAGAGACAACTATAGTTATTTACTACTGATTAATCAGCTAATAAGACCTGTTGCTATTCCCTGTGTGGTTCAGCCCTCAGAGAGTTGCACTCTATGTGGGTAGAGATGTAGTTGACTCAAATCTGTATAGGGTAAAGTTTTATCATTATTAAGAGATTGGAGATGGCCAGACTTAATCTGTAAAGACAACAGAACACACAGAAACATCATAAGGGTCCTAGCTGACATGTTTTCTGTGCTGTACACTTTGAAGAATTCAGTTTCCCAGCTTTTCCTCCAATGGCATTTCTTCAAATAATTTTTACTTTTTCCATGCACAGAGGCAGAACACAGATGAAATCATACTGTCTAGTCTTATACTTTGAATATAAAGTATTTTTTATGACTCTTCATAGGGCCTTGGAATATATATAAAGCAATATCTTTTCATCAACAGAAATATAGTTAGGGAAAAATCACAGCTTTAGCAAAGCAGAAATTCTATTGAAATTAGTGTTAGTATTGAACTTAAAAGTATGTACTACCTCCTTTTTCAAGGAAAATATCCCCAAGACTCCAATGCTAACACTTTCAAATGCAGTAAACAAATTAAAAGTAGTATTTTCTTTGCATATTACTAAATACAAAACATTGCCTACTTTCTCATTAGAAGAGGAATATTTAAAGGGCTTATCCAGCATGTGTTAAGATTAAAAAACCCAATTAAGTGCATAGGCTGTTAATTTTATTATTTGTTTTCAGATAAATTCTGAAATTACAGAATGACGTATATAAATGAAAAATAATATTTCAATACTCCATTATGAAAAATGTTCTGAAGTCTCAAAGTTTGTAAGATTTCATATTGTCTAATATATTCCAAACCCATAGAAGCTGCCAGAACCTGACTAGCTTGGGGCTCATGCACCAGAGTAACCAGTTTGATTAAATGCATTTTTTCATATCCAGTCTATACATGTTATCTTCCAGCATATTTGCAGTATATATGTACAACTTCTCAGGTAATAGCAAAATAGCATCTTGACAGTAGAAATGAAAAACTAGCAGCAGTAGTCTTAAAACAAGTTCTTTTTGGCCACCATGTGGAGAAGTGTTAAAAACCATAAACTCCAGCTGGAGAAAAATGTGTATTTTTTTTTTTTTTCACAAGTGTAAAAGCATGTACTCTAAAAGACAATCAAATTAGTATAATTGCAAATAAATTTTATATTTATTACTACTGAGGAGAAAAAGGAGATTGGGGGAGGAGGGGCTTGTTTCTCAATATAAGCATTTTGAACAATCATCCTAAATCTGAATATGTTACAATGCTTCAAAATTTATGAACACATTTCAAACATTAATACAGCATGAAATGAAAGCTTTTATTTTTATTGAATATTTTTATTTTATTGAGTGTATTACTCCCCCTTAAGTTAAGATATATAAAGCAAAGGTGCATGAAGTAATTTCCCCAGGTTCTTTTATCTCATCACTTTCAGAACACAACAAAGCACAACTATTTTGTCTTGTCTTGATGTTCTGCATTAGTATGGTACAAACCAGACTAGACTCCTCTGATTCATAAAAGTAGTTTTTCATTACCAGATACAGAGCTATACCTCTACAAAGTAAACATCCATTTAACCAGAGAGAAATAACGAAACAAACAACCCAACAATTCTCTCCCAACTCTGAAATTCTGTGGGAATTTCAAGAGGTTGTGGTCTTCAAACTAACCAGAGATAGCCTTGTCCTCTCTGGCTGATCATATATTATAGATATTATTTCATGGGTAGATTTTGTTTCTGCCAATAAACAAGAGATAGTTTAAAAACAAAAGAACAGGACAATATCCTTTCTTTGCTCATGGTAGTGGTAAAGTTCAAGTAAAATGTAACCATAATTTCAAGCTCTAGGTGTATCATTTGATGTATTTTAAATATTAAACTTTAATTCTGGACTCAGAACTTCATAGACTGAATTAGACATCTATCCAGAGCTTTGGCAGTTTAATGGACATCCACGAAGAAGTCTTTCAGACTTCTTTCAGCTTATTCAGAATATGGATTAAAGAACTTAGAATTTATCTCTGCTCTGGCACAGAGTACATTTATAGTGCTGAGAAACAAAATGAGTTTTTTTTCTCACTTCTTTTCATAGAGTCACCTTCTTTCCTGTGGTAGTCTTGCTGTTGCCCAATACTGATTCCAGATCACTCAAGAGGACCTGAAGGACTGGCCACCCTCCTTTGCTTCAGCACTGGAGACTGTGACATCACAAGTGTAGACAAGAAGAGGTTACTCATCCAATTGTAATCCAACATACATACATATGTAAAATGGTCATAATCATATATTTTATGTATATTAATACATAAATAAAGCTTTCAGTAAGCTCAGCTTGTTCACTCTGCCAGTAGAGTGTGACAGGAGATAACAAACACCCCGGCTGCAAGAAACGAACCTCATCTTTCCATCACAATGAGATTGCATACAAAGATTAGCATCAGCTTGGGAGCCACATACAGTTAATAGTAAGCATTCCATTTCTAGCACTCTGCTACCCTTCTTTCACACTTGGAGAAGCCATGAAGTATCACTATTCTGAAGAAAAATGGAATCCGTAAACAAAGAACAGAAGAAATCAAAAATCAGGAGTCAAATTAAGTATATTTGAATTAATAATATTTATTTTCTCCCTCTTAAAGTCTTTCTTGTAATGATTCCTGCAGGGACACATGCAACTAAAACTAAAATTTTACTAAAATTATAATAACTAACAAATACTTCTGGCTTGATACTAAATTTCTGTTATCATCTTGGATAGAGCTTCCATTTTCTCCCAACAAGGAGTAGTCTGTGTCACCAAAATTACTTTAATCAGAAGTATTTTAATATAAAGGAAAATATTTCCTTTACTGCTTTAAAATTAGAAATTAAAAAAAAAGTTATCTTTTTACTTCATGGTGTTGCTTGCCCTATTACTACAATGGGAGAACTAGCACAGAGTTATGATGACATCAGAGACATTTTAGGATTCGATCACTCCCTAGCAGATAAGAACTTGCTGCTTTGAGCTTATTGCTTGACAACAGGAGATTAAATTGCTGCTCATAATTATGTAAACTGCTAACACAAACAGTGCAAGCCTGTTGTAACCCTCATGAGCTTTCAATACCTCATGTAGATAGGTGGTGCCTTAGAAACCTAATGAATGGTAAAAACAAACAAACAAACCACTAAAACTATCACAACAAACAAACAAAAACACATCCAAAACCTCACCACCACAAAAAAATACACAAATAATCATAAAATATTTCAACAGCATATTGATATGTGGCAAAAACAGGTAATAAATTTCAGGACTGTGTGTGTATTTTTATTTTTTTTTTGTGCCTGTGAATGTATGCAATTCACCAAAAAACCCAGTACAAAATGTCTCAAATCAAAATTAAGAATTCTACTTTTTCATGGTATTTGTTAAAGAATTTGAAGTTCAGTGACTTATTTTAGTAAAATTCTGTGGGATGAGGTGGTGATCTGATGATCCATTTTCAATTGTATTGAGTTGGTCTTTAAAAATGGTCATCAGCTGGGATAGACTTTGTGAGTGATGTCTTTTCATAGTAAAATCTTCTGAATACTACTGTCTTGGGTTGTGGAACCAAAAATGTGTATTCTGTTTCATCTGCTGAAAGCAGTTGGGGAATTGTTCTTCTCTATCTCTTGTAACTCTGGGAGGAGGCGAGCGGGGGTGCCTTTTGATAATGGGCCAGCTGGTAAAACCAGGTAGGGCAGTGTTTCTTATCTCTTTCACCACCCATCCTCCCTCCAGGGGAATATTTCTGCTAATGGACCATTAAGACACCCCTAAAAGCACACAAAATAGACTATCCACATTACATCATCCTATTGTGAGATGCTCCACCCAGTGGGGGGAGCCAACCATTCCTACCTGGATAAAACTGAGACACAGGAACACAGAAAGTATTCAGCTTCACCTGATTCCTGGAGGAAGACTGGACTCCTTCTCACCACCACTGGACTCTTGTTCTACAGGATTATCTCTACTCTGCTGGAGTTCATACCTGTTTCTGGCCCAGCTCGACGGTCAGCCTGGGCTCCCGGCTGCTCTGGCACGCTCCCACAACACAGTCCTGTGTGGGTCTTGGCTTACGCAGTTAGCTTACACTGTCATGGCTGGGGTAACAAAAGAGGGGACTCTCTCGTGGCTTTCAGGAGACAGAGGCTTTATTCAGGGGGAGAGGGTCAGGGGACCCCCAGCCTCAGGCTGTAGCCTCCAGAGAGAGACGCCGAGCCCGGGCTGCAGGGAGGTTTTGTACTACATATTTTGGGGTGGGTACAAAATCACAAAACCAATAAAACAATCTAAACACTTCATGCCACACTAAATCACTTACATTTTAACAAATCCAACACAGGTTTGGGGGTGGTCTGAGAAGAGGCTAGCTAGGCTAGTGGCTGAAACTCTTGGACCTCAAAGATAAGGATTTATGATGGACAAAGGGAAAATAATGCATGACAGGAGGGATGAGACAAGAAAGAACCAATAAAAAAGTCTCCAGGCAGACGCTGTAGTTGTCCTAGAAACTTCTATCAAACTACAAGAAAGATACATCCTAAAACAAAAGGCCTTTCTAAAGTTGTGCAAACTCTGCTAAACTTAACAATAAAACCCTTCATACAGTATTCATAACTAAAGCTTCTAAATCATTTTTTTGCAAACTCACACTACTCCACCAGAACCACATCTGCCACTTCAGGAGGACTCACTTTTGGACTGCTTCCAACACCCTGACCAACAGGGTGTCAGGTTATAGCTCTGACTCTGTCAGGGTTTTCCAAAATTGTTGTTTGTTTGCTGGTGTGGTTGGGTGGTTTTGTTTTTCTACTACATTTGTATTGTTAATATTCCTAGTAAAGAACTGTTATTCCTATTCCCAAATTTTTGCCTGAAAGCCCTTAATTGCAAAATTATAATTTGGCGGGGGTGAGGGGTTTACATTCCCCATTCTAAGGGAACTTCAGCTTTCCCTGGCAAATACCTGTCTTTCCAAACCAAGACAACTACTAATCCCTTATACCAGCTAATTTTAATAGTATTTAGCCTTGCTGCCATTACCAAAGTTCCAGAGAAATTGGGAATTCTGTTGTTCAGAAAAATAGATTCCATTAAATTGCACCCTATAACATATCTGTAGTATGCTGTTGCATATTTACATTTTATTTAAGCCTTACTTTTTTTTTTCACCATTAAGGGTTTTTTTCCTATAATTACAAAGTCGGATAACTCTAAGAAACTGTGGTATAGCTACTGAAATTCTAAAGGCTCTTTCTGTCCCAATGCTTTTCAAAGCCTTAAATGCAAAACACAATTTAAATGTGACATCTGGTAGAGTTATTAAATGCAGCAGCTGCTGAGGAAACATAAAAGGATTCTTCTCTTAAATAGAAAACAAGCTGACATTTTACAAACATTTATTCACTATTTCAGCTACTGTTATACATTAGAGAAGACTAAAATAATCAGAAAGAATTTGAATGATCTGCAAAACAAAAGTATCTACTAAATTACAAAGACAGCAGATGTTTCAGTATTTATTTCTCTTTAAACCCTCTGCTTGCATACATTTCCGGGTCAAATATTCAGTACATATATTTTTTTCCTCCTATTAATTTTCAATAGGAAAACATTCCACTCCATACCATGTATGATATTTTGCTAACTTATCTGAAACCATGTCTCAGCGAAATCACAGAGATTCAATATAATTCCTGTCCCATTATAACAGTTTTTCTTTGATTCCACCCATCGTTTTTCTCTAAGTAGTAGCTCCTTGAACTTCAGGTGTCTGATTTGCATGATCACAGCAGTCTTTGTTGTGAACCCATTATTACTTTTACTGCCTGTGTATCTTTAACCAGGCGTGCCTAATTAGTGTGGAATAAAGCCTTTTCACTACCAGTATATATCACACATTGTTTTACAACTAGCATATGCTAGCATATGGTATGTGCAGTTTTGTCTCAGGCACAGTCAAAAGAGAAAATTATCAATAAACTAACCTAGCCCTCTTCACATAAAAATTATCTTTTTATGCCTCTTGACTTCACATTAGATACCCCTATCCTCAGAGTAAAACTTTCAGGAGGAAGTGGAGTTATTTTAGTGGGGTGCTTTTCCTTTTGTTTTTGTCCTATGGTCCTGAATTTGCCTTAAGTTATATTGTACTTGCCTTTCCTTACAAAATTGCTTATTTCTAATTTTACTTGTCCAATATTCATTTAAGGTTTTGGAAAGACAAAAGAAAATATATGAAAACTATATTAAGAAAGGAATAAATGCAAAAACAAAGAATAAGTGGTGCATTCTTTTTTTCAAAGGAAATTGCAATTGATTTGCGAAGAATGATATCTTGCTCTCCTGGGTCTGAGAACTCATTGTCTGACAATTTCTTTCAGATTAATGATGAACATGTTCTTATTGATGCTATACAGAACCAAGTGAGTCACAGTCTATTCAATTCTAAAGGGTTCTGCAGGGTTTTTAATCTTAAAACAAACAGAAATATTGAACAGAAATATATGGCTTAAGATGGTTGCTGGTAGGCCAGTGATCGGTTTACAGCTGCTATCCATTCTGGAATATAACAAAGACAAAGAACAAACGAACAAACAAACAACAATAAAACCCCAAAGATTATACAGTGGGTTGTGGGCTTTCTTTGGGTTTTTTGGTTGGTTGGTTGGTTTTTGTTTTTATTTCATTGTTTGGTTGTTTTTTTTAAAAAAAATTGAAGTTAGACATAGATTTAACAATGGGTGGAGCTCAGACCAATTGGGACAAAAAAAGTCTACAAAAAGAAAAAAAAAAGAAATTAAGAGGAAACTCTCTAGGATGTCCAACACATCAGATTCCATTAAAATACACAATTTTCTCTTCTTTGGAAAGAATAAATGTATTTTATATTCATTGCCAAGTGTTCATATTAATTCACATTTCTTTTACTTAGATGTCCAAGGACTAAATTCTAGTTGTAAGTTCTATTTTTCATAGCAGACATAGAATCATAGAATGGCCTGGGTTAGAAAGGATCTTAAAGATCATCTACTTCCAACCCTTCTGCTGTGGTCAGGGATACCTTCCTCTTGACCAGATTATTTGGAGCTCCATCCAACCTGGTCTTGAACACTTCCAGGGGTGGGGCACCCACAACTTCTCTGGGCAACTTATTCCAGTGCCTCACCACCCTCACAAGAAAGAATTTCTTCCTAATATCCAACCTAAACCTATTCCCAGTTTGAAGCCATCCCCCCCTTGTCCTGTCATTACATGCTCTTGTAAGAAACATCTCTCCAGCTCTCTTGTAGGCTCCCTTCAGGTACTAAAAGTCTGCAATTAGGTCACCCTGAAGTCTTCTCATTTTCAGGCTGACATTTTCTTTTACATGTGCAAAAGAAAAGCTTTATTGAACCCTGTGATTTCTGAATAACTCAAGCTGTTACATGAACTTTCTGTTCTATGAAAAAGCTGGTTTGGCAGCCACTCCCAAACACTCGCTCCTATTTCTTTTCTTGCCTTCAGCCAATCTCTTCTTAGTTCTGCCAATGCAATTATTTATTTAGGTGGCTTCAGTAGGAACGGAATCATTAAAATACTCATGGTTATAAGTCATTCACGTCACAACAGAGTCAGGAATGACCTTTTAAATCTTCTCTCTGCTGTCTCAGACCCCGCTTTGAACAGCACTCATGTGAAAGATGACCATCAACCGTCTCCCTGCTGATCAATTAAATCAACAATCACATGGTAGAAACAGGCTGTAATTTTACCAAGACTTAGAGGATGAAAGGAAACCTTTCAGTTCTCAAAGGCATTTCTCATTTGTCCAGACCTAACAAAACCTAAATTGTGGAACAAAAAGTCAGTGAAGCTTGGATGCTTAGTTCAGAAATGTAGTTATTCTGATGCTTCAGACACTCAAAACCTTAGAAGTAGTGACATTTTCAGTCATTAAACTTTCCTGTATGACTAAATGCTTCTGTTAAAGATTTCTCTATGCCTGGTTATACTTCCAAGCATTTTAACTAGATCAAATAGCAAGAATCATACTCTTATTTGACACTTATGTTAAAGAAATAACCAACTCTCATAGAAGTTACATGTCCAAGAAATCCCACACTATACTATTTCAGTCATCCAGAAAAGTTTGTGGTTTTGCAGCATTAAAATCTCAACTTAGAAAATTTCCCTTTTGCTATAATTGAACTGCCTGAAATTTATTTTTGTACTAAGAAATTATTTTAAAAATTAAAAAAAAACCAAACAAGAAAAATTTGGATAATACTTGAAAGCAAATCTAGTGTAATACTGCTTTGCATTAGTTTAATTTTACTGTAGTGGAATGCCATAGAAAGGGATTAATTTTATTACAAGATAATTGAAAACTGTAGGAAAAAAACCAGGCATTTCATACACAGTCAATTTTACCACACCATAGAATTTATGACCAGATTTCTCTTTTCATCCTGCTATATGCTTTAGCAAGGATATGTCAATTTAAAATGTTTTGTTTTCTCCTTTCATTGCTCCTGTCCTTGAAGCAGTGCTTTAAAAATGTGGTCATATTGTACAGCTGTGGTAACCCCAGGATGATATTGGAGACTGACCAATGTGGTCCCAGTGTTTCTCTTCATCCCCCTTCAACAGTCCTTCCATTATATTTATGTGACTCAGTTATGCTGTTTGAAGCAAAGATCATTTTTTCATTACATGAGTGAATGACAGTTAACGGAGGGGAAATCTCAAAGTTCTAGTATCCTGCAATTAAAAGGAAGGCAACGGTCATTTTAATTATGATGAAGAATTGCTGAATGGGGTTTGAAGTCACTGCATCTACCACAAATCTATTTTTGGAGTTGTGAAATTTATGCTGTATGAATTTATAAACTTCTTTTCATCTCTCTGAATATAATGTAAATCTGAATGAAATCTAGTGCCTTCTAATTCCTACATAAAGAAAGAATTACATAGGATATTAGAAGACATCTTTTAAATGCCCTTATGCTTGAAAGTGATATTTTGAAATGTTTTAGATAAAACTTTAAAACAATTAAGAATTCCTAACCAAATTAAGGAGATCAGAAGTTCCATTTTTCAAAGAGCTTCCTGTATCAAAGTTGTTCCATTGTTCTAAATTTGAAAAAAAAAAATAAAGTTATTAAGATTTTTATGCTGGAACATACATTTTAAAAGTCTCCAGTTAATAAAATATGTTCTTTTACATGCTTGCAAAATGATCTTTTTCTGCTGTGGCCAAAAATAATTTCAAATGGAAAATAGATTTTTTTTATTTTTTTTTTTTTTTTTAGTAATGCAGTTTTTTCAAATAGATACCTCAGCAAAATATAAACTAATTAGTTAGGGATGAAATTTTTGTATCATCTGTTCTGTTGGAAAATTCTTCAACCAAAGTTTTAACTGAAAGCTTAAAGATATTTAGTAAAATTTTCCTATCATATTTAAAGGGTTAAGCTTCCATAGATATTCCTCATGTATCCTAACTTGTCACTTTCAAATTCTTTTGCAGTTTTATTAAAGCCTGTATAGCAACTATATAAAGACTATACAAGGTTATCTAAAGAATTACACTAAACTTTGTGTTTATATTTTTGAATGAGACATGACAATAAAACACAGTTTCTCAAAGTATTCGAATAAACCTTTAAGAATAGTCACAGAGATACCAAAAAAAACCAACCCCAAACCCCAAACTGGGTGGTTGTTTTTTTTTTTTCAGGCTCTTCGATCTTTAGAATGGTCCTTGGAGCCTTTGTATAACCAGTGTGTTTGTGTTGGATATCTATATTACAAGTAATGGCAACAGTGGCACTGGCTTCCTGCTTTTATGAAAAAGCAAAATCATTCCAGTCAGATGCCTCTAAGCAAATCCAAGCAAAATGACTTTGGGGACCAGCCATTCAGATGGAAGTGATTTACAGCAGAAACCTGCCAATGAAGCAAGGAACTTCTGCACAGGAAATTCAGAAACTGCAGTAATATTTTATGGACTTGAAACAAAACCAGTGTATTAAAAAAAAAAATAAAAAAAAAAACCCACCAACAACATTGGGGAGAAATAAACATTTTTGTAAGGAACATAACTAGAGATTGAAATTGTTCCCATGAAAAAGAGGAGAAAACATAAAAAAACACACGCATGTATTAAGTGCTATAGAGTTGTCACCTACTAAACAAAAATCTCTACACAGATTGATGCATCAAACAGCATTCATGCATCAACCTGAGAATAACTGAGTATGTGTTTACTAACATTATTTTTTTCTCTTTTCATAAAATGCACACTTCTTATATTTGAAGGTGGTCTTACTCCTTAAATGATCTCAAATAACAAAAAGATGACATGAAATGACTGCTATATCTTTGCTATATAAAGTATGAAGCATCATATTACACTTGTACAATACTATGAATTTACTAAGAGCATACAGTAAAAATAGCGTTTTCAGGAATTAGAAAATCCTTTCATGATTTGGGTGCCTGTAAAAAAGCTGTTTCTTTGAGTCTTCTAACTTCAATGTTAGATAACCTTAGCCTCCCTCTGTGTAGTGGGAACATCATAGCCTGATATTCCTTTCAAGGAGGAAACTCAAACATTAGACTGAAATCTAAAGGCTTATACTGTAATACAACTATACTAATGAGAGTTATGGCATGATGAAGTTAAACACAAAGCCTTACTGAGACTCGTGCAAGTCACACACCAGATTATACAAGTGTGTATGCAAGTAGATGTCACTGGGCCACTTATGCTTTACTTGAAAGTGTCCCCAAGTGTATCAATAAGCCTTTTTCCATTCTTCCAGTGTCCAAGTTTACCTTCTGGAAAATACTTTAGAAATTGTGGATGAAGCTGATATATGCAACAAGTCTTGGGAAAGCTCCATGTCTCAGAGAGAGGCATTCCCTCCCTCTACTGCTAAGGCATAGTCTAGGAAATACAGTGAACTCAGGAGAAATGGGGACAACTGCAGTTATAGCCTCCCTGCAGGACATTCAAATCAAGCACAGATGAAAAATCAGGAAGCCAAGAGGGCAAAGAGGATCCAGGTTTGTTGGGTCCAGGCAAACAGCCTAACTGAACATCAGCTACTCACTTTGTCCATTGATCATTAAATTCTTTTCTCTACAGGCACAAAGCTGAAGTAGAAGAGTTAGAGAGTATTCTCATCTGCAAGAGTTTCTAGACCTGTAGCTTGAACAAAGTTTGAAGAGAAAATATATATGTATTGCCAATTCCCCACAGTAGGAAAATGAGGTCTCCTAGCATCAGTCTAGGTAGTGAGAAAACAGAGTAAACATAATGGCACTATTTTTCTTAAAACAACAGCCTAAAAAAAATGCAATAATAAAGAAATGAGACCTTATCAGCATTTTTGAGAAAGGAGGTGTATCTACAGGTAAATTTAAGACTTTCATCCTTGTATTTAATGTTGTGCTGTGTTTTGTGAATTCTCTGACCTTTTTCTTCCTTACCAAACAATTCAATTAAGGCAAACCCAGGAGACACAGCCAGGTTTTGGTAGTCTGGGGGCTATGGGGGTGGCTTCTGTGAGAAGGTGCCAGAAGCTTCCTCCATGCCCAGCAGAGCCAGTATGAGCCAGCTCAAAGACAGACATGTCAGTGGCCAAGGCTGGAACAATAAGAAATTATGGTAATGTCACTGTGATAACATATTTAAGAAGGAAAACAAAAAATAAGAAAAAGGTATTGCACAGATGTAATTGCAGCCAGAGAAGAGCAGGGTGAGAATATGTGGGAGAAACAACTCTGCAGACACCAAGGTCACTGGAAAAGGAAGGGAAGGAGTGCTTCAGGCACTGGAGCAGAGATTCCCCTGCAACCCAGGGTGCAGCCCGTGGTGAGGCAGCTGTGCCCCTGCAGTCCATGGAGGACCACTGGAATGCAGAGATCCACCTGCAGCCCATGCAGGAGACCCACATTGAATCAGGTGGATGCCTGAGAGGAGGTTGTGATCTTGTGGAAGGCCTGTAATGGAACCGGATCATGGCAGCGACCTGCAGCCCCATGGAGAGAGGAGCCTACACTGGAGCAGGTTTCCTGGTAGGAATTGTGACCCTGTAGGAGACCCACATTGGAGCAGCACCTTGTGGAAGAGTGACTCACATTGCAGAGATTTGTGGAGAACTTGCTGCCTGTGGGATAGGCTCATGTTGAAGCAATTCATGGAGAACTGTTATAAAATGCTAAATCGTCCCTGTCCTACTGAAGAATTAATTAAGGAAAGGTGGGATATACACTGCCTTGTCAATTTGAAATTTGAAAATTTTCTCATGCTTTGGGAGATGAAATCAATACATAGTTTTGAAAGTAGATATCTCTCTATTAAAGTAATTACAACAATAAAAATTAGCAAAGATTTGCTGTACAAGTGACAAATTCTTTGTGTATCGTTGCAACTTCTTTAGGAAGTGTCTCGAACTTTTAATGGCTAATATTTGTAGAATTATTAGAAATGTAGAAATACTATAAATATTAGAAATATTTAGAAAGTGACAACTAGGATAAATTTAGATTTCATCTGTTTCAAACTCCAACTCTTTTTCAGTCAGAAAACTCAGTCAGATATTAAGAGACTAAAGCAATACAGGGAATAATGTGATTCTGCACATCAGTGACTCAATAGATAAGGGGGTATATCAACCTGTGACTATTTCAGGACCTATTATTAAAACAATGAGTATCTCATCAGTTACTGTTATGTTTTATCCTGTCTTTGTCTGAGCCCTGACATAAAGCAGACATGAAAGTTGAACCCCAGTCAGCATCTTGGCATAATACAGCTGCTCACTCACTCCCCACCCCCACTGGGATAGGAGGAAGAATTGACAAAAATAGTAAAATTCATGGCTTGAGATAAAGACAGTTTAATAGATGAAGCAAAAGCCACACATACCAGCAAAGCAACACAAGGAATTCATTCACCATTTCCCGTTGCCAGGCAGGTGTTTGACTACCTCCAGGACAGCAGGGCTCTGTCACAGGTTGCAGTGACTTAGAAAGACAAATGTCATCACTCCAAAAGTTGCTCCTTCCTTATTCCTGCAGCTGAGCATGATGCCATGTGCCATGGAGTATCCTTGTGGTGAGCTGGGGTTATTGTTCTGTGTTCTCTCTCAAGCCCTTGTGCAGCCCCAGCCTCCTTCCCGGTCAGGGGTGATGAAGAGCAGAAAAGGCCATGACTTTGCGTAATAACTGCTCAGCAATAATGAAAATATTCCTGTGTTGTCAGCACTGTTTTCAGCACAAACACAAAACACAGCCCCATATGACCTATTAAAAAGAAAATTAACTCTATCCAAATCATAACCAGCACAGAACGTAAACTTCCTCAAGATAAAGAAAGATTTTAAAATATTATTTCCTACCTCAGAGTTCCATTTTTCACCCCCTTTGGGCACAGTGATGTTTGCTCACTTTCTCAAATGTTGTAACTTGCTGCATTCAGGTCAGGCTCTTGAATGGATGAAAGTATTTTCTGAAATCCTTTAAGCATCTAAACTTTAGAGAAGGATGAATCTTAGGATATAAGCCTGTTCACATTTTCTACTGAATGGTTTTGCACTGCTCAGCTCAATATTCTGAGTCAACTTAAGAAGCTAAGGTACACTATATTAAAAAAAAAAAAAANGCTGTAAATGAGCATTAGTTGAAAGCAAACCCCAGGTCTTCCAATTGTTTCAACTGCTGGTTCCTTGAGATTTTTTTCTTCCTCCATTTACAATAATTTTCCACTGAGTCTTATTAAATGGCTGAAATCTCCTGATCAAGAAACCCACCTGTCCTCTTTAGGACAGTTTTCATTTTACAGTTCTTCAATGAATGATAATTGCATACTGCATGGGGTGCTAGAAAGGGCAATTGAACACATTAATGTATAGTAAAGAGGTAAAATATAAAGAGTCTGTGTTTTGTACATTCTCAAATGATTCTGTATTTACAAGTGATTCCAGTCCAGAAGGCTGAAGATTCCTCCTTGATATGTACATATTGGTTTACATATTTATATTATGATGTCTTGATGTCACTGCTGAGGTTCTGGAAACTGATTCCAAAGGGACACTTACAGGATAGGCAATGTCCAATTATTCCCCTGCTCCTGTATGGGATTCCTCCCACTGAAGTCAGCTCTCCATGAACTTCTCCTGTGTAAGTCCTTTCTGTGGGATGCAGCTCACAAATTAGAGTGGGCCCCTTCCATGGGGGTCACAAGTCCTGCAAGGATCCTGCTTTAGCACGGGGTCTTCTCTCCACAGAGCCACGGGTCCTGCCAGGTTCCTGTTCCAGGGAAGGCCTTCCATGGGGTTATAGACTCCATCAAACGTCTACTCGCTCCAGAGGTCCTCCACAGGCCGTAAGTGGATGTTTGCTCCTCTGCAGATCTCCATGGGTTGCAGGGGCACAGCTGCCTCACCATGGTCTGCCCCACAGGCTGCAGGGGAATCTCTGCTCTGGCTCCTGGAGCCCCTTCTCCTTCATTGACCCTGGTGTCTCTGCAGACCTCTTTCTCCCACATACACTCACTCCTCTCCATATTCTCCACAGACTTTTACTGTTGCACAGCAGTTTTTTCCTCTTCTTAAATACATCATCCCAGAAGTATTACCACTGTTACTAATGGGTTTGGCCTTGGCCAGATGGCTGGTCCATCTTGGAGTTGCTTGGCATTGGCTCTGCCAGACATGAAGGAAGTTTCTGGCAGCTTCTCATAGAAGCCACCTGTAGATGCTCCCCCACTACCATAACTTTGCAACACAAACCCAAAACAACAAGGGATAATTTCATTAAGTAGATTTTTTAAATATATGTAGTGTTTACAAATTGTGGGGTGCTAGTCCCTTTATTGAAATATATATTTTAAACTAAGCAAACACTCTCTTGAAAGCCTACTTGATCTCAGTTAAAGACAGATGGATTTGGGGAAAGGAAAATAGTAGTCTTGATTGGGAAACAAAATAGTATCACTAATGCAAAACTACATGAAATTTTCCACATATTTTTAAATAATAGCAGTACAATATTGGGAAAATCCTCTCTTCTCAAAATTCTAGAGATAAAAAAATAAAGTATATTCAAAGAATCTTCCTAAGTTATTTCAAAACACAACTAAAACAACAATATGGGTTTCATCAAACAAATAGTATCTTGGAGCTTCTCTGTTATTTACTTTTTCCTCTAGGATGGAAAATATATAGGAACTGGTGACTGTACATTACGTCAGCCTGCTGGCAGTAGAAATTTTTCCAAGGCTCATGTGCGAATTCTGAGGATAGAGTTATGCCATGCAAAGAGAACCTTAAGCTCCTTTAAGTATTTTAATAAAATTAGAGCAAGGTTGTTACTGAACCTGTATTATGAAAGAAAAATAAGCTGCTGCTTTGCTGCTTGAAATTATTCAGTCAATCAGTTTTGGGCCTGAAATCCGTTCTGATTTCCCATTTCCCACACAATGTGTGAGAAACTCAAAAGTATTCAGGAAGTATATTAGTTTATTGGAAAAGTTTAAATTGGCTAGAAGCCTAGAATTCTACATCCTCTAGAGGTCAAGTTTTCCAGCTCATCATGAAAAATGCCTGGGAATAGTTTAAAGCTTGATACAATGCAGTACTTTAAAACTGAGAAAACATTTCATAAGAATAGGATAACATTACATTTTTATGTTTTGCTAATGTTGCAGAAGATACTCAAATATTAGTCAGTTAAGGAAATTAAATTATTCATTAACTGAATGGATGGGTATAATTTTAAGACTGCAAAAATGCAATTGCTTTATCATTTAATCTATATTTAATATCCATAGCTTGGCGGAAAAAAGCTGTCCATAAACGTAAAACTAAGGTAGGCTAATATCTAAGTACAGTGTGTATTTGAAAGGAGGATCAGAATGACTGCATGTCTCTGATATTCTCTTCTTATGTATTACATGAAATCAATTCACCCTAAAAAAAAAAAAAATTCACAAGCCTCTAATGACAGCAAAAGTGCAGATGAATTTTTCTTACAATAAATATATGATCTGAAGAAGACAGCCTCACAATAACAACTCTGACAAAGTTAATGTCCCTGTGGCTGTTTTTCCTTGATTACATAAAGAACTTTAAGTACAAATATGCAAAAACATAACATTATTTTTAGCATCTTCTGCCAAAAGAAATGGGAATTTATTTACTACTCAGTGCTCACAGGTAATTTCCCTTGTCTACAGGCATCTTCAATATCAGAGTAAGATGCTGTATATGAAAAAATGTTTGCTTGAGGTAATGTTGGAAACAGATCATTATGCAACCACTTTATACTTTTGCATTTTGTCCTTTGTATGACAGATGGAAAAGGAATTTTTTGTGCCAGCAAAAATATTCTTCCTTGATAGGAAGAAAATAGTATATTTTCAACACAAGAGTACATCTGTCTGAAGCAATTAACAAAATTTGAATGACTAAACTCTAGTATCGCATAACAGTCATTCTGAACTGAGACCATTAGTGTGTTTTATTTGCATTTCTTTAGGTTCATGTACAGACATCTCTCTGCTTTTTTTATTAATTCCAGAGAAGATATCTAATTGCCAAATGTAAAGAACATTTGGATAAGACCTAACCTTGAAGATGCAATCTGAGTCTGAATTAAAAAGAAAAAAAAATAAAAAAGATTGCATATAAGGTAGACTGATTTAACTCACACAAAAATAAGCTATTTAATATTCATTGTATAAAATTCTTACTGAGAGAAAATTATTTTCCCTGCTATCTTGATGAGAAGTGCAAATAATGATGTATAATCTTTGTGATAAGCATATATAAAGACCAGAATTTAAAAGACTTTATTTTGGTTATTCAGCACCACAGCAAGAAGCTGCAACATGAAGCTGTAAATCTATCATCTCTCATCATCATTAGATTTCAAATTATAGTCGAAAGAGAGATGGGATGGCAGCTAATGGTACAATTTTTTTAATGAGCAACGGTCAAGATGTGCTTTTTATATCTTAAATAACACTATCAGGTTGACTGGCAGTATCATGCTGATTGGTTAAGTTCTGCAGTGTCACAGTGTAGGACTGATATGCACATTAGCATGATCAGCAGTGTCACATACAGAGGGACTAATAAGGGGCATATCTCACTGTGAACAATTAGATAAGATTGTTCATAACTATCTGAGATTATATTTTATATGGCGCTTGCTCCTTTAAAAAGAAGCATTTATTATAAAATATTCTAAACATTCTGACTTGTTGACTTTCAAATACTTTAATGCCAACTAATCAGTAGGGGTTATTTTTATGGTGAATGACCTCTTTTCCTTTCTGGATTCTTTTTTTAATCTACATTCACATTTTCCATTTTCTTCCAGAGGAAAACCTAAATAAGCTAATCAAAGAGAAGAAAATCTTGCCAGTAGCTTGACTGGTATACAAGTAAGTTAGAATTTCACTGCTACTCCTTCTGATTAATTCCATCAGTAGACAATTTTAGAAATTATTAAGAGAGGGATCTTAAAATATTTGTCACAGAATAACAGGCTGAATCATTACTGTTCTTCTCAACTCTTCCCTTCCAGTATTTTTATCACTCTATAGTGCAGTCTAAAAGTTCATGCAAGTTTATAATCACATCTTAGTACTTGTTAGGAGAGAGTGCAGACAAATTCTGAGATGTTATACACAAGGCATGGCATGATTTTTCCAAGGTGATATTCCAGCAAGAGTGGAATCTCCAATAGAAAGCTGTATCTTTCAAAACAAAATCAGGTTTTTCATAAAATGTGTTCTGCAATACCTCTTAGAAATAAAAATTGTTGTCTTTAAAGAACAGCAGCATCAGTTGAGAGAAGCAAAATGATTGAAAAGATGAGCACTAAAAAATGAAGAAAGGAAAATTAAATAAAAATTGTATCAGTGACAATGAGAGGTTTCATTTACACATTTTTTTCTCTAGACAAGCACAGTAACTAGCACTAAACTATTTGCAACATGACTCTATCAGCAATTAAAAAATAAAAAGTTTTTTTTTTTCTTTTATTAGACTATTTCAAGCCTCAAATAAACATTTTCCTAAATTAATCTGGACTTTCTTCTGCCAGTTCTAGTCTAAGAAGATGGCTCTAAAAATTCTGGAATATTTTAATAAAGGGAAAAATGTCTACATTAAAGCCCTTTTTCTGAGAGAAAATTTAAGTCTTACAATGTGATAAGAATAATGAGAATAGATGACAAAAAAGTAATCTGAAATCAGATTTTAGGAAATGTAAATCAGAATGTATTCTATTTTAATATTGCCTTAAGGTTTATATCTAGAATGTTCATGTTTAATATAAAATCGAAATGTTAAACCACACAACAAAATTTATCAAACCTCTTTCTGTTGATATTCAAAAGAAAAGAGTTCAGATTTTGGTGTGATCTGTCTTTTCAACATGGATACTCTATGTTAGAAAGCAATCATACTGATTATCATCAATGCATTATTTCTGAATTCAGATTTTGTGGGTTAGTTTCTTATCTGGGAAATACTTTGAATCCATCTAAATTTATTAATGAATAGTATAAAATGAATTAAGGCTAAGTGTATAGTAGAAATCAGATACAGGAGACTTTCATCATTATAATGATGCTTTATTTAGAAATCTATCTTTAGTACTGCTGTATCAAAGTCCTCAGGCAAGGTTGATATGAAAGAGTACTTGAGATGAAGAGAATTTCCAGCTAATGTCTGGAAATCAGCTAGAGAACATTTTTGTTCAGGTCCCACATAATAACTGAAAGCTGAAGTGAAAAGCAAGAAAGTCCAGGCTAATCACCTGGAAAAAATTGCCATCTTTTTTGATGAGAGATGCTTGAAATGAAAGCTAAAAATACATTCATGCAATCTACAATGTGAAAACCACATTTGATATCTATAAGAGAAATCTCTTTTTTTCTTTAGGAATTAAAAATAATTTAGAAACTATTGTTTCCTGATGAAAGCAAGATTAAAATATTAAAATAAATTTAGAGGTTAATGAAGGGAAATTTACATATATATACTTAAATATATGTATATATATGTTTAGCAGTTTAATGGAAGCATATACTAATTCTGCACAATCTTACTGAAATCCTGCTTCTATATTGATATAAGAAATCTACTTTTTAATGCAATTTGGAATTTATAAATTGCTAAATCATGCATGACAATATTACAGAATTGAAAATTTATAGAGATTACAAAAGTCAGTTCTGGTTTTCAGCACTGGTGCTTTCACCACAGAGTATGAAAGCCATAAAAATTGCTCACACAATGAAAAGAGAAATGCACTGAAATAAAGCTTATACTGGGTAAAAACATTCAAAAACATTCTTATTTTTCCAACATTCCTCTCAGCTTTAAACCAACATACCCATTCCTGCTTTCATTTTATCTTATAAAATTATTATATGGAAGGATATTGTAATTGTTATCATTTTACAATCACGATAAGACTATTAGCCAATATTTCAAATGTGACATTTTAGAAAATACAGCAAGACCTGTAGGAAACAAATGCTACGGATCCATCTGTGCAAGAGTTAGGCCATTCATTTAATACACCTAGTTTTATTCAATATAGATTTGAAATTTATTTACAAACAGGAATTATATTTGGGTTTCATTCATAGAGTTATGCATGTAAGAGAGGCTACTCCATCAGTGTTGGGCTGCACTTTTGAATCCTATTTTGCAAATATGCAAAATTTGATGCCCACTGATTTGTGATTCCTTATGGATAAAATGAAACTGGAAGACGCACTGCAGGAGTCCATCTTAATAGACTGTACATGCAAAAGGTTATTTAAACTAAAATTAATCTAAATTTTAAAACCCTGAAATGCATGTATTACAAATTCAAAGAATGGCATTCAACTAATGTGGAAGAGAGATATGATTTCCAGTTCAGATTTGAACTTTTTTCTTGAATCCTGAATTTTCTTATTCTGTCTCTGTGGCTCACATCATACAAACTGAGGCATATAAACAGGTTTCCTTTCAGAGGAAAGTAAACAGGAAGATACACTACAGAAATTGATTTATTGTGCTTCAACTCCTGGTGAATCAAACAGGCCAGACTAGGTTATATTAGATCTGAAGTGAAATCCTCAACAGGCACTGTTGGATTTTGGATAACTCAACACTGACAGCTTCACTCTATATCTTAGCTCCTGTTACTCTCCAACATATATTATAAGGATGCAGTCAGAGTCACAAATACCCCTTCCTTTCATTCTTATGAACCAGATCTCACCTCTGCCGTCTACTATCACAAATCACAGAATCAATTAGGCAGGAAAAAACCTTTGAGGTCAAGTCCAACCTATGACCTAATACAACCTTTTCAACTAGACCATGGCACTAAGTGCCAGATGCCGTCTTTTCTTGATGCTGTCAGAATTACTTGATGTTTTTAGCTTCTTAGTAACACTGAATTCAAAAATTCAAGTTTAGTGATTACAGAGAGTAGGAAAAAAAAAAATTGTGCACTGACACTACATAAATACACAATTTTGCTTTTGGCACTAAGCTTAAGTGATTATCAACTTTACCGCCCAGAAGTCTCCAGTCTTTCAGTTACTTCTCCTTCTGAAAGTTTAATCAGCATATTTTTTGTTACTTACCTCTAGTCAAGTTTTTAAAAAAACCCAAACCCATCAAAGGATAATGCTTGTAGAATGCTAAAAATGCAAAAGTCAGGATGAAGTGGCATCTGAGTAAAGAGGTGACACCAGTCCCTTAAAGATGGTAACACTATAGATAGAACATATCAGTTTACTTTTTTTGCAAATAAATGTAAATAATAGCTCCAATTTCAGTTCTATCAAGCCTTCTGCCTGCTTGAATCCTTTATTTAATATTTGCCAAAAGTAAATTTTTGCCCTCTTGGTTTTGTGCTTACAGGATGCTCTCTGGAATTATATCAGAATACTTTTTTCCCAGATGCCTGGTTTGTTACAGTGATACAAATGCAAAGCAATTTCTATCCTCAT
Source organism: Rhadina sibilatrix (assembly GCA_013400275.1). Lineage (NCBI taxonomy): Eukaryota > Metazoa > Chordata > Aves > Passeriformes > Phylloscopidae > Rhadina > Rhadina sibilatrix. Next base: position 60,982 of record VWYO01018529.1, read on the forward strand.
TGACTTTTAACATGGATAGCACATACTTATTTTACACTCTAAGACAGCAGTTTTATTTTCTAATTGTGTTCTTAATGATGAATTGGACAATTACCTCCTGAACAATTTGTATCATTTTAGTCCTGGTTCACATCCCAGAAAAGCAAGGTCAAGCAGTAACCCTCAAATACTGAAAAGAAACAGCTGAGGATGAAAGTCCATTTGAAAGCACAAACCTTAGGCTAACATGTTTGTTTCCCCTCAAAGGAAATTTTATGGGTTTGAAAATTGCTGTGTAGCAGTGTCTAGTTGCTTGTAAATCCAAGCCTCAGAGACAAGGCATGTCAAAAAAAAGGAATTTTCAATATGGGGACAATAAGTAGATGTCAGTCTTTTTTTTTTTTTTTTTTTTCCTCAAAAATATTTCTAAAAGACGATAAATCCTTTGAAGTTTAGGCTGATTTGGAAAATTAAGCTGTCAAAGTTCAAACTGCTACTTAATTTTGCAAACCTCACTGCTGCATAACCTCAAATACTTTGATCTTTTTTAGCTGCTTTACTCTGGGACTTTGAGATTCTACTTCTTTTTATATAACTAAAATGTCATATAAAAGTGCATGTTTAAAAATGTTTTTTTCCTAATTGCATACATAAAAAATTATGAGAAGGTCTACATTTCCACAATGTAACATTTTGCCCATTTTTTAATGTGTGGGTATTTGTGCTCTGAATTCCACCCTTTTTAAGAGTTCCTCGCACTACCTAAGAAAACCGTATTCAGGTCTCCTCTTTCAGACAAATTAGTGTCCTGGTCATTATGGTCTTGGTATGTCCCAATGCATATTTTCAGTTGGATGCTCCATGCTTCATGCACTCAAATAGAATGTTCCTAATTGCGTTGTGCCCGTCATTATTAACTCTCTGCATAATTTTCTAATAGTGAAGGGAATATTTTGCCACTAAAGTGGTTGTGCATTACTGCTGTGTTGCTGTGCACAATTAAACAGCTGCTGCATAAGGAATGTTGCAAAGGTGACTGCCTTTTATTATGCTCAGTGAATACATTTTGTTGTATGCATCTATGAAAAGGACAGCCATGAGACAAATAGTGTTCATCATGTGTGTCTCCTCACCTTCACTCTGCCCACCAATCCATCTCCTTAGAGCTATATCTAGTTTATGTGAACTTTCTAACAAGCCCTAAAAAATTCTTTTGGAGAGGTATTCCTATGCACAAAAACTTTCTCTCCACAATCTTAAGTGAGAAGAGTACTAAATAGAAAAAAATTCAGATGATTTTCAATATACCTTCTGAAACCACACTAATCTACACTAAAAAAAACCAAAAGCAAAAGCAAAAACAAAAACAAAAACAAAAACAAAAACAAAAACAAACAAACAAACAAAAAAGAAACAAAAAAAACCCCCCAACAATAACAAAAAAAAAAACACCACACCAAAAACAAAACTCCATACAATCAAATACAGAATGATGACCTAAATCAAATTATATGTAGCTTATCCTGGTGGAAGCATTTCTTCCCTTACTGATTTTTGTCAGAAAGAAACATTTAATATGATATGAAAAATCTATACAGCTACAAATATACTTGGAAATTCTGTGAGGAATGAACAACACACAGATTTTTGTAGAAGAAACAACTTCTGCTTCATCCAATAATATACCTGTTTTCTTCTTAGTGATAAATTGTTATCAACCATTTAGCTAAGATAATGATCCAACACTATGCCAAAGAGAAACTTGAAATTAAAGATGATGAGACAAGCATCTCCACTACCCACTCTTCAGGAGGTGGACTAGTATGCAGAATGAAAATGAAAATAAATACGTGATCAATGTAATTTGTTCTAGGCTGTTCTTATCACATATGCAATAGAAAAGTCTATTTACTGATTATAATAAATACCTTCTAACTGAGCTTCACAGACAGAGCTTTCTGTTTAAAAAAATAATCCTTTGAAGTATGTCCATAGTCATTTAAATAACTAGAATAATTCTACAGATCAGTAAAATCACTTTGAAGATATAGTCTGTTCTTGAACAGAAAATGGAATGATAGTTAAATTTCCTTTTTCCTAGATGAAGACTCTTACCTCCTCCTGAAGCTAGATGAAACCATACATACATTCCAAAAATTTGGTCAGTAAATCCAATCTTCAATAAATCATTGGCACCAAAGCTTATAGAAACTCATAAATATTATTTAGCATCTTTAAGCCTTGTTGAATAAAGAGTCCTGAGACTTGGTTGGGCTGACAAACCCATCAGAATAGCATCTCAAATGAATGACTTTTCATCAGCCAACCTATGTTTCAAAAATAGATGTTTGCAAATAAACAGACTAAAAAAAATATAAATCTAATTCCTCTCTTAAACCATAATATTTTCCCTATCTATTAAATATTTTCCAAGTCATTCATTTCCTTTCTTTGCCATATGTGCCATAACTGGAATACATGATGGTGTAAGTGATGAGTTTGACTGGTGGTTGACTGGAATAAGCCAATAATAAGCCCTTGTGCTGTATGTCAGTGGAGGAGAATGAAAACTCTTGAGTTCCAGTACACTGAGAGTGAAGGAGGCTTACTGAATTATATATGCAAATGAGTAACATAATCAGCACAACACTTGATTTAATTTCTTATTAAATTCTGTTCACTGAAGACTGCCCCAAACCCTCACTTTTGATGTGTTGCATAATTTTCCACTGAAAATACCCACTGCTCTGTTGAGGAGCAATTTATCACTCAGAAGCATCACTCTGGGTTCTGAGAGATATTGCATGAAGGATTTTTAGGAGTGATGGGAGATGTGATAGGTGAAATGCATTCACAACTCATCCTTCATAATGAGACATTAGAAGCTGGTGTCCATTTTAAAGGAGTTTCTGCATTCAGCAGCAGTAGCTCTTCCCAGGCTGTCTGTGCCAAGGACTGAAAGAATAGATTACACTAATGTAATTCATTGATGTTCAGGAACCCAAAAAAAGTGTTTGTCTGTCTTCCACGCTGTTAGAGGCATTTATGAGGTCTTTACACAAAATGAGGCTAGCGTCCTGAACACCCAAGTGTGGGCAAGGTACAAATACTCTTCCCATAAACCTTCGCCTCTCTAGTTAACGTTCTGTCTCATGAGAAGAATGCTAACTAGTCTAAAAGACCCTTGGAAAAAAATGGAGTATGCAATGAAAATGAAATAATGATAACGCAACTACCACATTATTTAATATATCAGAAATATTTTACGGGCTCCTAATTTAGATGTCATTCAATCAAAATATTTTCTTTTATGTAAAGAAAAGAAGATTGTTGCCTGAATCATAATAAACTGTTTTCTGTTTTTCTATAAATATTTTTAAAACTGTATTTTTTTTTTTTTGATTATGAAGTTTGGGGATTAAGAAAAAGAAACTTAGTTATTTTGTTAATAAACACGTGCCTAGAGAAACAGAAATATTGACGAATGGAAGGATTTGCCACTAAGACACTTCTCAGAACTCTTCTTTCAATAACACTGACATCTTCTCACTATTTTATTAAATTTCCAATCTCTTCATAAACCACATATGGGCTTAGTAGTTAAAGAGCTGTCTCGTATATGAAAAAAAGACAAAATAAAATCAAAACTATACACATTAAGAAATGTCAATGTTACCAGAAATCAAGCTGTTCAAATGTTGGTTCAAATGTACTGCAACAAAATTCACAAGTAAAATTCTATTAAGTACAATACTATATTGTACTTTATGACAGCATTTTAATCAGTCCAAAATAATCCATACAAATACTCATCCACCTGTTACTATGGCTCAGCTCAAGAATCTTAGGATGAAAGAGAACATTTCAATTGAAATGTCTCACTTATGCTCACAAAATGCCTGTTATGTAGAATTTATCTGTAATTTAATATAAGAGCTATTCAAAGTCTGATACAAAGCAGAGATATCTGTAGGAGGTAAATCAACCATAGGAAGAGATAAGTTATAGATTAGGATCCTTTTTCATAAAGTTATGTAAATGTGTGCTTATTGCAAATATAAGAAAACCGAAATAAGACAATGGAAATACCTACCAGATAAAAATTTAAACAGCTTGAACCCAGCTACAGACAAAAAGGTTTTACTACTCCCTAAAAGTATGAGCCTTATTACCTTTATAAATACAGCATTAGAGAGAAAAAAAAAACAAAATACACTTTAAATATTTTTGGCTGCATTGATTGCATGTCTAGTTTTTCTTATATGAGCAGTTTCTTTGAGTTTAAGAGCACTATAGATAAAATATATGTATAAATCCAGGTTTTACACATTTATATTTATAGGTAATTTGGGTGTAGATAAATACAGAATCACCAAATCCAAAGGCTCTATATCCCAGCTGAAATCAAAATTGAGTGTGCATTATGCACAAGATGAACAATTTATAGTGAATTAATAAATGGCTAACAAAAATGAGAATTCAGAACTCTGAAGATGCCAGAGTTGTAAATAATTTCTTTATGATTGTTTCTCTTCCCCTTGCTTTATGTAATACAATAGATTGATGTACTTTAACCTTCTCTCCAGTGTGCCAGTGGGCTTCTTCTGGACCATCCTTATTGTCCTTCTGTTATCTAATATTATCTGAACATCTTTTCTAGATTTGTTAGAATAGTGCTTTTCCTGGCCTGCTGAATTACTTCTGAATTTCTTTACACTTAGAAAGTGCAGGACTTCTTAAACTAATCAGAATGAATATCAGGCTATTTAAAATAACAATGAAAAATTCTGGACAGAAAATTACAATGCTACTTTTCTGCAACCAGTGTCAATTAGAGGGAATACAATCAATTTATATTTGTTGAGGAGTCATTTCAAGACAGAGTAGTAGAAAATGAATGGACATCTGTGGCAAATGAAAACTACCTCCCATGTCTGATACAGTCCCTGGAAATTAAAGGTTAACATAGATTCATAAAGTTACAGAATGGTTTTGGTTGGAAAGGAACTTTAAAAATTGCCTTGTTCCAACACCATTGTCATGGACAAGGGACACCTTCTATTAGCTCAATTTGTTCAAAGCCCCGTCCAATATCCCCATCCCTTGAACACTTCTGAATATGGGACATCAACAATTTCTCTGGGCAAATTATTCCAATACTTCACCACTGCCACAGAAAAGAATTTCCTCTTGATATCTCATAAAAATCTCTTTCAACTTAAAGCCATTCCCCCTTTACTTCATGCCCTTGTAATAGGTCCTTCTCCTCCTTTCTCATAGATTCCCTTCAGGTACTGGAAGGCTGCTATAAGGTGTTCCAAAAATCTTCTCTTCCCAGGCTGAACAGCCCCAGTTCTCTCAGCCTGTCTTCATAGCAGAGATGCTCCATCCTTCTGATCTTGCTGGGCTCTTCTGGACTCACTGCAACAGGTCCATGTCCTTCCTGTGCTGGGGACCCCAGAGTTGGATGCAGCACTGCATGTGTGATCACACCAGAGCAGAACAGAGCAGAGCAGAGGGGCAGAATCCCCTCACTCACCCTGCTGGCCACATGGCTTTTGATGCAGGCCGGGACACCACTGGCTGGGCCATGTTGAGCTTCTCATCAGCCAATACTTCTCCTCAGGGCTCCTCTCAATCCGTTCTCTGCCCAGACTGTATTTGTACTTGGGTTTTGCATCAATCCAGGTACAGGATCTCGCACTTGGCCTTGCTGAGGTTTGCACAGGCCCCTTTCTCAAGATTGTCAATGTCCCTGATGCTAAGGCTTATACATTATAATGCCATTGTTGCAATACAGCACTAAAAAGTTGTGTTCTTGTAGGTCAATTGTCCTTACAAATGGATTAAAACTTTTCTTGTGCTCTGCATACTATAAAATTTAGTAGACATCAGATTAGAGCAGGAGTCAAAACATATACATACATGTAGGCAAAACTGAATACTTTTGTTCCACTTTCCACCCCATTCCTCATATAGATATTTAGTATTTCTTAAGTCTGCAGCATATTTTTGGCTTGTTTAGTCTGATATTTCAGGAAGGAGATAATTTCAGAAATACTAAATAGAATAAAGCATGACTCTTGAAGACAGGAAGATTTTGTCATTAATTAGATTGTTTATAATTATGTTTAGAAATAAGGAAATAAAAACCTGAGAGGTTTTTTTCTAAATTTGCAGTGTACAGTATAGCTATTGACAAAAAGAAAAGGTTCTTAATTGATTTTTTGAGTCAATGTAATAATCTAGCCTCTGCAGGCAGGTCTTTACTCCTGAAGGATAGCAAAAAAACCCCAACAAAACAACAAAATCCCTGACGTGCCATATTCAGAAAAAGAACCTGAGCAGTTGCAAAGAGATTTCATTTTCCAGATTTAAAATATAGTAACTTCAGAACCATTTATGTGTTTGCAGATAATTTAGAGTGACTATAAAGCTTCTGTAACTCATTAGGGATTTATGTTAAGGCTGTTGCGTGGAAATTGTTATTAAGAAGCACTCAACAACATTTTACTTGTGTCTGCTACTCTTCTGATTATTGCCATTCTCCTCCTAAGCTAAAGAGTCACAAACCACCCTTGAAGAGCTCATGTTTTTTTAGGCAGCATATGGTTTAAGCAGTTGCACCTCCTGTCCATTTTGTCATTTCCGCAGCTTGCTCTAAATAGATTATACTGAGGGAAAAAACACCTCAAATATTATGTACTCATTTCAGAGTCTTAAGGACCAGGAGTAGCATGTTAGACACTAATCTCTTTCATCTTAACACCCATCTAGACATCTTTGCTACATTATGCTCTAGTCTAGTCAAAAGCAATATTTACTGCACTAATCCCATTATGATGCACCCTATGCATCATGAAAAAAGTAGCATTTCACTACATAATGCCAAAAAAAGAAAAAAAAGAAAAGAAAAAGTCATAACAGCCCTTTATAGTATTGCCTGTTTTTGCATTCAGAAAACTGAAAATTTTTAACTATTTCTTAAATTATTCTACTGCTAAAATTCATATTTTAAGTACAACTAATTAAAAAAGAGTACTTTAATACTATTTATGTATTAGTTATACTGTCCAATTTACCAAATTGCTTTGTTAGGAAAGTCTAACCCTGTCATCTTGATCAAGCATGAGTATAATAAGCAATAGGTCTTCGTGTAGACCTTTATAAATACCTAGCTTTTTTGCCCAGTATCCTGGTCACATGCTTCGGGGTGCACACCCTCAAAGGCTAAAGGCTCCTGGAAAAACCTAAGACTCAACAGTGACTGCAAAACCTAATCAGAGAACTTTCTCTTATCTGCATCTCTGATGACACAGTGTAAAGAAAGGCTGTTATTGCAGTTTGCACTCTATATTCTTTATACTTAAATCTTAATCATTTCTTTGCTTTCTTCATCAGTTTGGCCTGGCCCATTCAGATCTTATCTCAGTGCTTCATGAGATCATTCAACTGCTCTTAACAAACACATTAATAACATGAATACACATTTAATAGCATGAATACTTTTCAAGGAGATCGAAACATTTTTTTTTTTAGCCCTTGTCTCTTTCAGGTATATACTTTCTTTGTAGACTAATGGTATTATTCATTCATCTTCTTCACACACAAAAATTGAAATTATGTGTCGTTCACTTTCCTGACATATACTAGAGACATGGCTTTTACTGCACGTTCTCATGGGAGTAAGGTAATAAAAAATCCACTTTGGGGCTAACCTATTTGAATTGGTCCTTAGAGCCTCTAGATATATTCCTGCCATTTGTATCTATAGACTTTCTATCCTTACCTTCTAAATGAAATTGAAAATATAACTTGTTTAATTTAGCTGAAGGCAAATTTAATGCTGCAAAACTATTGACCTGAGAATTTAAATTTAAGCCCTCTCATCAGAGAACAAGTACAAGATTTTTAGCAAAATCCTGCCTACAGATTTAGCATGTGATAAATGGAGCAGAGTGTTCCAATCACTTTTTATTTTATGTGGATAATAATTCTCTATGATCAATTTTCCTTCATTTCTCTGTCTCCCTAATATGTGCATCCTGACTACTCTTTTATTTGCATTCTTTTCCTTAGATTCTTCATCTTTTCTATGGCACTTGGTTTCAGCACTATTAAAATTTATGGACTATAGAAAATTATTTCAGATTACACCCTTTCCTCAGTTTGCCACAATGATGTGCATGACTATACATTCAAATTATTTGTACTAAAAGGTTTCCTAAAATATCAGATTACATTCCCTACTCTGAAGCATTGTCCCCCATTAATTTTTAAGGGAAGTTTTTCTTGAAGATGTGACTATGATGTAGCATTTGTTCCACTGTAAACAAATGTATAATATTAAAAAGGAAACAATTCATTATGGTAACATAACTAAAGTAAAGAGGAATAAAAAGAAGTCAGCAGGTATAGATTTACTAAACTGAAGCACTTTAACATTCATTATTAAGGATGAAGGAGAAACCTAAATATGTATCTAAAATTATCAGTTATAACATTTTATAATTCCATTAAAAATGTAGGTCTCTAAAAGCTTACTCATCCAGTATCTGACATATTTTAAATTACAAATATTTCTACAGACTTGAGAGCTGGAGAACGTTGACAATTATGGTCAGAAAGGTTAAAGAAATATCAGGAATTTGTCTTTTCTCTCACCCAAGAACAGCAAACCATCTGGAGTAGGATACTTATATGAATCAGGGAATTAGGTATGTAACTAAGAAACTTGTTTTCTTCTGCTATGTTCTCACACTGACCTTCAAAGTAAGTGCAGCTCATCCCACAAGAGAATCATCAGCTAATTTTATGAGGCTACACCCCATTCCACCCTCTTCCATTGTCGAGCCATTAACCAAAAATAGTCAATAAAACTGAAAGACATTTTCAGAATATATTATCTCCTCATTTGGTACTACAAAAATGCTATTTGAGTTTTGTAATTACTCCTGGTTTCCTCTTTTCCTGGTTACATTTAAGCCGTACATTAAACTGTTTATAAGAGGACTCTTTCTTGGGAACTCTGGGCACGTAGCTCCTTACAAAATTAGTTTTGCAAAGTCACCAAGGTCTTGCTGGTACACTAATTGGTGGGTTTATGAGTATCTGCACCCCTGCTAGGAGTAGGAAAAATGCCCATAAATAGCTCCACAAAGCAAAATTCTATACCTGCATTAATAAATAAAGCATTCACCCACTTGACTCAGGCCAGTTACAAAGAACTCAGTTTGTCATTTGGCTTCAGATTTTGATATTCAATCACAGCTTCATTACGTGAATTCCTAATATATTAAATCTCACAGTATATGTAAAGGGCACCACCAAAAAAATGAAAGTAACATTGCTAGAAGGCTACAGAAAAAAAAAAATTAAGATAGCAGGAGGTTAATGAGAAAGCTCTAGTCCAAGTAGAAAATAGATTAATTTTATAAAATTATTTTTTTAATTACTTTTTTAAAAAATAACCAGTGAGATACAATGGTAAAAATAGATACAATAACATTCAGCAGAATATTCTCTGTAGACTGAGATGTTCAATGCAAGTGCCGTATCTTTACATCACAAGAAGAGAATGACAATTTTGTATTGTTTGCAGAACAACCAATTGGACATGAACAACAGGCTGGGCTTTGCTTCAAAAATTAATTTACTTGAATTAATAGCTGAATTAATCATGATATGGGAATTACCTGAAATCACAGTTGACATTTAATAAATTCACTTGTTGATCAAGTGTTCACTAACACATTTAATAGCAGCACTTTTTTACAGATTTTAGAAAAGACTTCAAATATCATAACTTCATTGAGAACTATTCCAGTCAGGCCAGTTTTATGCTACCTTTTCAAACTCTCTTTCTCCATTTTTCTTTTTAATTTACCATTTCTTCTAAAACCTGGTCAATTTTTAAGTAGTCTTTTTATAACCAAGTATAGTGGATAGTCATTCTGACTGGATGTTCAGAGAATCAGGTAAATTTGTTGTCTTTATTTCACGTTGAACTATATTAACTTACTTCTTGAACAGGATAGATGATGTTTTATTTCTCACGTGTAAGAATACAAAGCTAGAGTAAAACACAATTTGTCTTTGACATTGTTTGGTTTTCTCTTGATGTGTATATGTGTTTTGGCTTGCTTGTTGCTTGTTTTAACCTCCCTTTATTGGACAGTGTGGCTGCCCAAAGACAAGTTTTTTCAGTCCAATTGCAACAAGCTTCCAGTGACTCAGAAGTATGAGTATACTCTGTGGTAATGCTTAGTTCTTAGTTTTGTTCTTATTGCTTTCTGCTACAAAAGATGCTTTATGACAGATTAAGGGAACCTTTTTCCTCTTCATGTACATTGAAGCTTTTTAGCTTCACTTTTGAAGTTGCAGCTGTTTCCTTCATCTTGGACATTTTGTCAGATGCTTTCATGCTTTTTATTAAGGCAACCTTCAAATTACCTTTCCCTTCAAAGTTTTGAAACTTTCATAGAGAAGGGAGCCCACTTTTGAAATTTTCCATAGAGGACAAAAAGCAGGAGCAAAATCATTAAAAATATTGTCACTGAGAAGCTCAAAGGAAGCCATTATTCAATGGCATCAAGCAAATGCTACATTTGTTTCAGAAGATGGATGATGATCAGACTTCAAAAGGTTTTCTGAAGATAAAACCCTCTAACTCTTCAAAAGATAGATTTTAAAATGCAAACTTCTATGGCATAAGAGGTGATCCAAAAATGAAAACTCTCAGATTTTAAAAACATTTATTATCTGAACCATTCTTAAATTAGTTCCTAGTGCAATTCCAGTGGACATTGATTAGACAGAGTATATCTTTCCCAGAATAAATTCCAAAAAAATGTTTTTAACATTTTTTTTTAGTCCATTAACATCTGTGTGACTCTGTGGTACTGTATCATTCAGTTTCCTAAATCAAGATTGTTATGCAATGCTAATAATAGCAGAAGCATGTGTAATAACAGTTTGTTATCATCGGTATTTCATCATCAAGTTATTTGAATTTCTACAGTAAAGATACCAAGTTATTTTTACAATATTTCTTTTATATAAAATATATGACATTATGTTTTGCTCCTTAAGTCTTCATTAACTTAATTTCCTACAGCCATCTTGTATCTTCATGTATCATCACAGATGGTGCAGCACAGCTAATTCCCCTCCACACTTTCAAAATTTCGGCAAAATGTCTGTATTTTTTATAGTCACACTCTTCTATTTGAATCCAGGAATGCTTACAGCAAGTAAGTCTGAGTAAAAAGTAAGAGAGAAAAAGAGTGAAAAACTGAAAGAACAAGTGAATGAAGGAAGGATATGGAAGCTAAGATAACCTTCAGACCATGGTCAAAGACTACTTTACATCTGAGCTTCAGGTTTTAATATCTCTAAAAATCTCTAGAAGTAGAATCTGGTTCTCAACAGCCCTCGCCTTCAAAAGTTTAAGGGAACTAGAAGCTTAGCTCTTATGTTAACCTGTCCTGAACTTTTAAGGACTACAATATCACTGTTAGTATTGCTAATTCTTAAAGTCAAATTTAGTCTGAAGTACGTGATCCATACACACAACTCTAAATCTGGCACTGCAGATTTCTATTTGCTGCCAACTTTCATAGGATTTATGTTGCAATCCTTCCCAGAGCAATGAGGGATTCAAACAATAAAATAGAAAGCTGTAATAAAAGCAGCCATCTTGAACCAGTGTATCATTACAGCATAAATGAAAGTGCTTGAGAGATTTCTCTGCTTTTTTTTTTTTTTTTTTTTTTCCCCAAGCAGGATGAAATTATGTTCAAGTTTTAATGAAATTATACTCCAATTTTCAAATGAAAAGTGAAACTAATTGAATTTTAGGGAAAGCACTCAATGTCTCAGTATTGCTGATACATTTCATTTTTGTTCAATTACACATTAGCTGACTCAAATTTCATAGGAGTGAAGTTGTCCTTTTATCCCTGCATTTCATTCTATGAGTTGGTGGACTCTACATCCCAAAGATCAAAATTTCCTGGTTAAATTTCTACAATGTACTATTAAAATATGACATTTGGAAATAGAGAAATATGATTAAGTGGAAACATTTTGCAAAGTTTTATGACTGTTTCAATCAGCTGTGCTTTCTGCAATCTGAAAGGTAAATAGTTCAGCAATTACTGTGACACAAAAAAAATGCACAACAACAACAAAAAAGGATGCACAGAATAATTGCTCCATTCACTGTAAAGTACACCACAAATAAAGATGAGATCTACAGAAATTCAAGTCTTAATCACGATCAATATTTTCTGTATCTAAATTAGCCTGATGTCACATACATCATTACATGTTTTAACCATCATATTAATAATAATACTCGTAGTCCTCAAGATTAATTAAATAATTGTATATATACATTACACATATTAGTTACATACAATAGTTAAGAAATCTGTGAAATACTTTATTTGATATATCAGTTCTCATTCAAAAAAAAATTAAAAGGTGCCTTTCCTCCAAAAAAACCAAACACTCAAACCAACAGCATAATGTCAAATTATATTTTGATGTTTCCCAGATTCTCAGTTGAAGAGCTGTTTAAAACAAAGCTGAAAAAAAAAATTATATTTTTTGGAACACTAAATAGACAACTAGACTTCCTGCCAAGTGAAGGGAATATGGGTATATTTAGGGATTGTCTACACTTGCAGGGGCCTATGTCATCTTGTGCAAGCACCACACAACCATAATTTTACAGTGGAAGAAAAACTAAAGCTAGACTTTCATTAAATCTGATCGCATCAAAGCTAGGAAACAGAGAGTGACTTTTTGCTGAGTTTTGTTTTTGCAATGAAGGAACATATTCAGGTATCTAACAGATTCCTTGTTGCTTGAACTCTGAAATCAAGAACAGTGCATCTTCCGCAAAAATTTCCTGTTTTGGCAGAAAAAAAAAAATTTCAAACTTTTTAAAATTAGCCAGTAAAATTATGGGTACTATAGAAGGCAAGGCCAGAGATTTCTTCAAGCAGGGTATCTCTATCCAAAGCAAAAGACACATAATCAGCCTGGGAACTCAGTATTAAAAGAACAGGGGGAAAAAAAAGATATATTGCATTCTTCATAGCAAACACTAGCATTTAAATGCATAAAAATAGTATACGCCTTTCCTTATCAAAGTTTAAATTAATCTTTCTGTCAAAAAATGAAATATTACAATTCAAATACATTTCCAGATGTATTACTGTGGCTGTAATCTTCATGCATCTGTTCTCCTTTATTGGTTGTACTTCTCCTCACACTCCACTTCTCTTGTGCAGACAGGCTTCCCAGGACCAGAGCAGTGATGCAGTATAAATGTTACCTGGGACCCCCTTCATCAACTCTTCCACTTAGCATAGCACTTCCACTGCATCTTTACTCTTATCCCACGTTTTCCTCTAAGTCCTATTGGGTTAATTCATTTTATCTCATTTATTACTATTACTATTTTACAACAGTGTTTGTGTTGTTCTATATGCTAGGAAGCCCTAGAGGAAAAAGAATGATATAGCTCAATTTTACTGTAATTCTTGTCCATCAAAAATAAAAGAAATCTTTGTTTAGCTATATTAGAGAGAACTGTTTTCTCAAATGTCTAACAACTGGAAATCATTCAATCTTAAATAAGTTTGATTTTTCTCTATCTTTTCATTAATTGACTACAAAAAATTTTACTAGACAATTTTTATGTAATGGCAGGTAGCTGCAACAAGAGAATCAAGTAATTAATTGATGGTGAGTTGCTTCTGAAAAGCAAAAAAAAAAAATTTAGCCAAAATTTTCACCAATCCCTAATGCTTCTCAGTACTAAGCCTTGGATAATTCTTATCTCCTAGTGTGGCCATACACCTGAGACAGACCCATAGGATTATGGGTGGCTCACTTCCCTTTTACTCATCTTCAACTAGATTCAAGAATGCTTTTTTAAAGAAAGTTTCAGCTGCTAATATTCAGGCTCATATAGTTTTATTTCTGTACTACTTGATAAAGTCCTAATTAACAGCCCTTTCCTGGCCTTTTTGTAAGCTTCTGAAGGTCTTTTTGCTGCTTGCTGTTCTGTTAAGCCTTCCACTGTTTTACTGAATAGGGAACTCAAATTTCTGCTGTACTTTGGCACACAGCACATAATGTCCTCAGTGACCTTTCATTCTCCTGACAACTACAACAGCCAACAAAATTCCAACAAGAAGCAAAGAACAGGATAGAAGCTATAGCTTTCTTGACATAAACACAATGAATAAGACCAGAAGAGCACAAGGTAAAATGTCGGCATTGACTTTCCAGGAGACTTAATATTTGTAAAACCAGAAATTTTCAAGTTTGCTCCAAGGAGGAGGAGGTGAGATTTTGGGTGTGTGGTGGGAAACCTCTGATGTGCATAAGACAGAGGGAGTGACACAAGCCAGGCTTACATAAAAAGCAGACCCTGAGGAGACAGAATAGTATGTTTAATCATGCCAATTGTCCTCCCTTACACCCAATCCCCTGGGAAGGTCACATTCATACCAGACATCAAGACATTCACATTCACATGTAGGCCTAATAATAACACCCAATAGAGGTTTCATACCTGCTTTGCATTGCAATCAAATTGCTCTAAAATAAAACCTACAATCATTTATTTATTTATCTATCTATTTATTGATTAATTTAACACTGATATATTTGTAAACACTGAAACAACATCCATGTTGTTTCACTTTCATCCACCCTAAGGGATCTATTCACAAGAACCTGGGTTACCCTTGTCATCAGAGATGGATCATAACAAGCAGACACCCTCCAGTATTATGTTAAAACTTGCTGAGCCAGCCTAATGGAGGCATGGCCTGTTGCATGCTCTTCCCATAACATTTTGTATATTTCCTGCCATATGTGACACAGCAACAATGTCAAAGTCCTTCAAGGTCTAACTTTGTTGTAGCCGCTGGAGCTGAGACTCGACTGTCACTACTCTCCACCTGCTCCTCCCCTCCAAGATCTTGGCAGCTAGACACTCCCAGTTCTCCCAGTAGCCCACAAGAACCCCTTTGCCAGCTTGGGCAGAAAACTCCTGATAAGCCTGCTCGACATTCAACATCCAGGAGCAAAGCAATTCACTCAGTTTCCACATGAACAACTGCAGCCACTGTAAGACAAGCTCTACCACAGGGACCTCACAGACATGATGTTTGGCAGAGACAAATCTGTTGAGATCACAAGTGCTCCATATGTAAGGGCTTCTTGTATTAGCTCTGCTATGAATTAACTACTTCTTTCTCCACTTTTGCAGGTATAGGATGGATGTTAAAACCACTTTCTGTAGCCAATACCATTTTTTCTAAATTTGTTTTCCATGAGCAAAAAAACAAAAAAACAAACAAACAAAAAAAAATAAAACCACTATTATTACAGGCTCTGCATTCTTTTCAACAAGAATATGTCTCAATGGAATCAGGGGATGAAGATTCATGTAGCAGCAAAGATGCAAGGGTTTTTGATGTTCTAGACGCCACAGAACTGCCTGTGAATTGTCCCACAGAAATTAAAGGCTTCTCCCCTTCTGGCAACAGTCACTCATATAAGTTGTGTACCCACATCTTACTGTTGGAGTCACCCATGCTCAATATCTTTATCCCCTGATCTAAATCAGGGGATCAAGGGTACCTGCAGTAAGTTTGGAAATTGGGTGGGAGTGTTAATCTGCTTGGAGGGTAGGAAAGCTCAAAACAGGGATCTGGACAGGCTGGACCAATGCGCTGAGGTCAATTGCATGTGTTTCAACAAGACAAAGTGTTTGGTTCTTGGGTCATAATGACCCCATGCAGTGCAGCAGGCTGGGGGCAGAGTAGCTGGAAAGCTACCCCGCAGAAAAGGATCTGGGGATGCTGGTTGACAGCTGAACATGAGCCAGCAGTGGGCCTAGGTGTCCAAGAAGGCCAATGGCATCCTGGATCCTTTCAGCAATAGTGTGGCCAGAGCAGTCCCTCTGTACCCAGCACTGGTGAGGCCACACCTCAAATCCAGTGCTCAGTTTTGTGTCTGTCGCTACAAGAAAGACATTGAGGTGCTGGAGCGCATCCAGAGGGCAGTGAAGCTGGTGAAGCATCAGGAGCACAAGTCTGATGAGGAGAAGCTGAAAAAGCTGGGGTTGCTTAGCTTGGAGAAAAGGAAACTCAGGGGGAACACTTTCTACAGTTACATAAATGAGGTTGTATTGAGATGGGGGTTTGTCTCTTGTCCCAAATAGCATGCAATATGATAAGAGGAAATGCCTTCAAGTTGCACTGGGGAGGTTTTAGGAAAAATTTCTGCACCTAAAAGCTAGTCAGACATTGGAACCAACTTCCCAGGGAAGCGATTGAATCAAAATCCTTGGAGGCATTCAAAATGCATGTAGATGTGACATGTAGGGACATGGTTTTAGTGATAGGCTTGACAGTGCTGTGTTAACAGCTGGACTTGATGATCTCCATAGGTCCTTTCCAACTTTACCAATTCTATGATTCAATGAAAAACAGCTGCAGAATGTTCCTCTAGTCTCCTTCCTGCCCTCTTCCCTACAGAGGCTTCCTTTTATCACTCCCAGTGCTGTCAAGCTTCTGTGGAAATAATCATGTTTGACAGTTCTGGGGTTAAGAATAATATCTTGTCGTCGTGTGTCCCAGCAGACACACACTAAGCAATTTATCACAGTCCACATAGCAGGGTTATACTATCTCATTTTAAATGCAAGACTTTTATCTAAAAGTGTGATCCTATGTGTGGTTAGTGAATTTGGTTTCAATTACCATGTATTTATTCACATCTTAGTTTCAGTGTTAATCCTCCACATCAGATTGTTTTGCTAAATATTGCTATAACAAATGCCATTTTATGCTAATTAATATGAAAGATTTTAGCTATTGTTTATTTATTAATTCAAGAAAAATGCTTGTAAATAAGACAGAAACAGGACAGGGGAGCAGAGAAGAGGAAACAAATCCAGAACTTGCATAAGACTTGTAAATTATTTCTATATATTGTCAATTTTTGTACATGTAAATTAATGGTTTGTAGCAGAGCTAATTATTTCCTCTTAGAATAAACAATTTATTGGAGAATAATTATAAATAAAAAATAACTTATATAGTAAAATACACCAAAAATACCATTATTTTGTGGACTAGAAAAAGAAAAATCCCCAAAAACACAGCTTGTGGTAATGATTATCTAGATCTTCACTGGTTTGTATAGTATAGTGTTGGTGTAGTGACTTGGCTGCTGTTGCCGGGATATGTAAAGAAGTTAGTGATGTATCATGTTTGTTGTGTGCAGATCCTGAGGGGTTTTCCCTGTTTCTTGCTCTTAATTTCTACCATCTTAACTTTCTGTGTAATATGATATGTGTGGGTGTATACGTATACACAGACACACTCCTGAACTGCAGAGTTTGTCTGTATGGAGCTTACACACTTGTTTTGGGACAGATCTTTCCTGACATTTGCACCTGACTGGTGCAGCACTTCTCTGCTGCTCCTCTTTAAAGACAAAAGCCAGAAAGGAATGATGAGGAATTCACAGACAGAATTCACAGATTGTCTGCTTTGCCAGAACAGACTTGGAGGCAGAAGATGGTTACTCAACAGGGCAAAGAAATTCTTTCTTTCCTCTCTTTACTCCAGTTATTATTAACAGTATTATTATATCCAGTTGTTATTAACAGTCAGATCACATATAGTGTATAAATTCCCATTAATTGTTTTAGAGACAAAGAGGACAATGAAAACTATCTTGAAGACTGAGCAAAAAACTTCATGGTATGAAAAGAGTGGTGATTTGCAGGAGAGGGATTTTCAAGGGCTTGAAAGACCAGACACACTCTCAAGAACCTTCAAATGCAGCAAAGAAATGCAGACTCAAAACAGAAATCTGAGGATCTTTATCTTCCTGCCAGTCAGGACTACATTGCAGCCATATCAGTGTAACATTTCTCTGTGTTTAGTCTAACAAAAAGACAGAGCATGTCTACTTGATGAGCAAGGGAAAATCTAATGAAAAGCCCCTCTGTGTTCTGGCGAGATATGCTACATTATCCACTCATGTGTATAAAAAACAATCCACCTGTATAACTAGCAAGTACTCTGCATTCCTACCCAGTTTTGAGGAACTTCTCTCTGAAAATAAGGCAGAATTTATACTTATTTGTATTCTCTAGATTGCAAATTTATTTAAATTTATTGCTTTTGCTTTAAGCCTCTTGGCTGTGTTGCAGCTCCTAAACTAGCTTCTTCTAGAATGCCTGTTGTTAAGACAGGTGGATCCTATTTACCGATGTCCTCAATTACACAAGTGTATAGCAGAGATCCTTTGTCTTACTCAAATAAATGAAGGAGCAGTGTTATAACAGTCCCACAACAAGGATTTTACTATGGCTTCCAGATAACTGCCTTCACCAAATGAAGCTACATCACATTTATAAAAATGGAACTTTTTAAACAGGAACCATGTAGTAATTTTCTATTAGTATACCTGCACTTGGGTATGAGAATTCAACTCATAAAATTTCTGCACGTTTACCTCTAACCAGAAAATCATACTTACAAGGAGGACTGATCACTCACCTATATCACTGTGGATTTTTATCCTTGTGACTCTTTTTGTCTGAGTTTCTCTGTCAGTTAGATCAAATCACAGATTTTACTATGAGCCAGGAAAACTTCAGATATGTTTACTTTAGGTATTGCATGTTTCTACAGTGTCAATGGATTTGACTTTAGGTAGTGAAGATGTCACTCCAGTGCATTTACCCTATTGTTTTGTATTCTATTGGCATTGTAAATTAAGAAAAAAAAATCTGCTCTATTCAAATATATTTTATCACATGGAATCTTCCAGTCAAATCCTCCAGACTAGAGCAGCATTATATTGTTCATGTTCTCATTTGGAAGAGGGGATTAGGAAAACTTCTATCAGAAAAGACAGAGCAATGAAGAGATCAGGAAACTGGCTAAATGCTAAGAATACTGAAAGGTTGGCAAATCAGTGGCATCTTGCATGAAACTAGAACAAAGGGCCTGGAACAAAATCAGTGAGATAAAGGACATTGGAAAGGTGTCTCTAGGCTTGCCATCAGTATTATAGGGAAGAAAAATCTTAAGTCTGCTTTTAGTCTATGGGCCTATGGGTTAGTTCTGAATACTTGAAATGATGAGACCACCATGACCATCTTTTTCACCAGTGTTCAATCTTTCAAAGAGTTTGACATTTTATCACTGTTTTTACTTGTTCTGTTTATGTTAATCATCTTAACACCCTTCTCCTTTCATGTCCTTAACTGAGAAACTGTCCTAAGGCCTGAATCTTATATACATATAGATTCCAGAGAACAATATGCATAAATCACTGTTATCAGTAGCTGTCCCCTACGTACACTGAAATGAAGAAAATTCCTTGCTCAGCTCTATAGCCAAAGATTTATTTGAAGCCATGAGGGGAAATTCTGCCCAAGTAGTGTAATTGCAGTATGGCTATTTGAATCATTAGCATATATCAATATAATTGAAAATGGAGGGTTAAACATGTTTCTAATAACAGGTTAATGTAAAATAGGAAGCAGAAAGCAAGGATCCGAAAATAACAAGGAGATACAGTTGTCAACTACAGTAAGGAGAAGACTGTAGAGAGATTCAAGTAACAAGGTTGGTAGCCAAGTTCCTGTTTAAATGACTGTGTTGCCTACAGGGGGAGGAGAATAGATGTTTAAAAGTTTCTGTAGTTGATATTGAGGGTTTTTTAGTTCATTTGTTATTTAATCAGGAGGACCTCTGAGTTGGTCATCTATATCTGAGTATTGAACAAGGTTTTCATGTGTACATAGGTCAACAATTTTTCAATGACTGTAGATCAAAAATGACTTGAGCTGACACTTCAGTACACAATATTCAGAAACAACCACCAAACTAAATCTTCTTCTCCCAATAAACAAAGATCACTGATCTGTGTATACATTAGCTGTATTTTAGCTTTAAGCATCAAAAAAATTTACTTTTACAGAACTGGTACTTACAGAATTGATCTGAGGAAATGGCAAGAAACTCAGCTGTGACATGATTTTCAGAAATCCTGCAAACTTATAATGGATTCAACACTTTTTATGGCCAGCAGCCTCTGGATATGAAATACTGTAAAGACAAAACAGTTTTCTCTCAGATTGATTTTTCAGGAAAAGATTTATGCCCTGAGGACCCTGAATAATCACCAAGCAAATATTTCATTTCATTTATTTTATATCCCTGCCGACTGGCTTCTTAGAATTTACCAACTATTTTATACTATTTGCAACTTACACAATAGCAACCTAGTTTGGATTTTATTCTTCCTACAAGCTTGAGCTAACTGAAAGATGTCAAAATTAAGGAGCATATGTCTTAGATTAATTTAAAATAATAGTGACATCTTCTGTCTCAAGTCCTTCAAATTTTTCTATAAATAATTTCAGGAGCCAGTAATGTCATGGAAGATCAAATGGTTGGACTTCTGAGAATGAATTTAAGATCTCAAAGAAGCAAGGTGCCTACACACCACTTTTATGATTATACATTTGGTTGAGTACCCACTAAGCAAACCGGTTTTCATTTCTATACCAGGTGTACAGTATTGTATCTCTGCAGTATATCTACTTATTTTTTAAATTTTCTTACTGCAGTTAGTTCTGCACCATTTGAACTTGGCCTTTGTTAAGAATAACATTTGGGACCTGGCCAGACCTCTAAAAAAAAACAAAACCAAAACCAAAACAGGAATAGATGGTGCCTTAGTTTAGTTTAAATAAATATAATGCTTCTTCTTACAGCTTCAATACAGAGATGAATAACTATTTTTGTGGTTCAACCTATTACATATGTGTATCACAAAAGAGATGCATAAATGGCAGTGACAATGGAAATTCCAGTGACACAATATTATTTCTAATTGTTTCTGATATAATATGCAATTTTAAAATACTTGATGACTGTCAAAATAACCTTAAAGGTCTGAACTCTTCTCCTTCAGAAGGAGGAGATGGTTTTATAAAAAGTAGTCTCCAAAAAGAAAGGAAAGAAAGACACCTCCAAAATTCCAACTACTAATTTGATTTTCAATTCTTATTTTAAAAAGTGTTTCTTTTCATTACTCATTTCTGCAGACTCCTGAGATTGTTTTTCAAATTTCTGAGGAAGCAGTGCTGGAATTTAAAAAAGACTATATATCATCTAAAAAGAATCAGAATCATTCAGTTTTACAATAATTCCAATAATTAAGCTTTGCCAATCTCAATTTAAAGGAGATTAGTTATGAATCGTGGTGTTTTTTTCCCCTTGGTCCTATCAAAATAAGGCCCATGTTTCTTTAAATGAATCTTGCTGATAGTACATATACCTATCATGCCATTCCCTTTGAGTGCTTGGGGAAATAAAAATTCATAGCAATTGATTGCCCTGTGTAGCCATGGCTCCAGGTGCCCTTTCAAATATTCATAAAGATCTTAAAGGGGTCCCTGTGGATCCCATTTGACTGCTGTATATTTATATATCACTCCAGTCTTCAGAAAAATTGTCAAACAAAAATCACTTTTGCAGCTAGGTATTATTGACTCTTTCTACCTTGTAGATTTTTGTATTCTCATGCTGTGTACTGTGAGTGAAAAATGGAACAAGATGAAGAAATGTTTATGAACATCATAGACCAAGGGTTAAGAGTTCTTCATTAAAGCTGGGGGCTTGAAAGCTTTAACTGATCATAAATGGATGAAATGAAAGGACATAAATGTTAAAATTGGAGTCAAATGGAGCAAAAGCTGAGATAAAAATAAAGGACAAAAATGTCACATTTGCACTCAAATTCAGACCACTAAATTCAGAGCTACATGCCTGCTGAGCTCTCAAAACTTCACACTGAGATCAATGTAAAGATTGAGTACAAATGTAAAGCAATTTTTTAAAGTTTAACCCTCCTTTAGAAAATATGTCCATGGTATTAAGTGTATCAACTGGCAATTTAAGGGATCTTCCTTTCCTCCCACTCTCCCTAGTAAGTTATCCATTTTCAGATTCTGAATAAATTTGAGAACTTTTAATCCCTTCTGTAAATGCTTTGTCTTATCTGTTCCGTTCCAAAAGACATGGAGCAAGAGCTGCTCATCCAATCTCATAGAAACATCCATACCAGTTTGTAGTAAGAAATTCGGGCCACACAAAAATTCAGGAGTTAGCAGATAGTTTCCATTTCCATCTTTCAAACTTAATGAGATTTTCAGCTTCCATTTGTTTCTCTGTTTTATAGAATATTCCCAAATTGTGTTTAAAAAACTGTTCTGAGTGGAAACACAGAGTGCTTCCCTAACTCTTCAATCCTTATCCTGCTCTGCTGCAGCTGCAATTAACTTGAACAGGCCATCACTGTTGACACTGCTCCCATATCCTTGCTCCAGCAGAGCATGACAACAGGAGTCCAACAGAGAGCCAGAACCTGGTCAGGAAATGACTGTTGTCTGTCACCAGTCATTTCCATTCTGCTGCTTAGGTAATGACTGCAGTTCAGAGTCCAGGAGTTAATTAGAAAAGTAGATGCTCTGGTATCACCTATGAAGTAATAGCATAAGCTAAGCTAATGTCCATAATTCAGAACCCTGGTGAAAGGCAATTATGTGTCATGACAACTGCCAGAAATTTGTACCATCTAGAGCTATGAGTTGAAACATAAAATTTTACATACATTGTCATCAGTATACATTAGGATAAACACCAGAATATTTATTCTGAGACATAGTGTTATCCAAAGGATTCTGCAGGCTTTTGCCAAGTGATTTTTCAATCTTCAAAAATACACTGACAAATATTATTTATGAAACAGACTTCAAAAAATGTCAGTAGAAGAGAGGAAAAAAGAAAGGGAAGAAGGGAAGGAAAAGAAAAAGGAAAAAGGAAAAAGGAAAAAGGAAAAAGGAAAAAGGAAAAAGGAAAAAGGAAAAAGGAAGAACTCTTCCAGTCACACTTTAATTAAAGGGCAACTAGAAGAGAAAAACCCAAACCAATAGTGTATATGCCAGTAAGGTCTATGATATTGTACAAATGGATTTAATCACACAGTCAGTATGTAAAGTGATGCACTTATTTTTTTTCCCTTAAAAAGCAGCTGTTTGCTTATGCAGTATCTTTCCCAGTTGAAATCAGGATGCAAACCAGCAGGAAGTATATGTTCACCATGGGCAGTTTTCTCTGCTCTTGGTGGATTGGCTGAATCCACAGGCTCCAGCAGTTGGTTGTATCCCACATGTTTTAAGAAACTCACAGGGGAAAAAATGAAGGAAACAAATGTTAACACTATGGGGTTAATTTAAAACCTTAAAAATAGGGAAATAAAGACACAAGTCTCTCTCTATAGTGTACGGAAAAGAACAGGAGGCCACCATATGGGCTGCAAAATGTTTTGAAGAATGATTTAATTAAAATAAATTAAGGTATCTCCTCTAGCTCTATTGCTTATGTGAGTTTTGTCAGATAGTCCACACAGTGTTTGCAAAGAAATCTAAGACAAAAGGCCAACAATAAGCATGAATCATTATCTATTTATATGTTGGGTATGCTGATATCCCCATCTGTTACCTGAGTGGGCAAAATCCATTTGCTGAAACCAGGGAAGACTTTATTTCTTGCGGTTAAAACTATCAAATATGAATGTAGAGAAAGTGGAAAAGCTTGTCCTGAGTGTACTGGATAACATCAAGGGTTTGAAAATTCCTTTGCAAGTGGTATCTGTAGTACTGAAATTTTCAGTAAATATTCTGGGATACATGCTACAGGAGTCAGGAGCTAGTCTTTATGGTCCAGTTCACAATCCAATGTGAAGTCCAATGGAAAAATGTCTCTCCTTAGTGCAAATTTTAGTGGTACTGTCCCTCTTAGTTTCAACACACTCAATGATTATTTGCAATGTATGCACCTACAAAATAATTAATTTCTAAGTGTGATGGAAAGGGATTTGATAAATGGAAAAAAAAAAAGAAAATACAGAGTAATCTTCATATCTGATTTTGCCAGACAGAAGAAAACTCCAGTCTTTTGTGTTTTAGGCCATAGTTCCCCATATCTTTTCTTACTTCTCAGTTTTTATTTTGCAGAAATAAAAATACTTATAATGACACATTTTTAGGTGGTGGGCTGATCTTTTCTGGCTCCCAGGCGCCCACCAAGTAACTCTATTACTCCTCCTTCTTTACAGGACAGGGGCAAAAATGCAATGTAAAGCTCATGGGTTGAGATAAGGATAGGGAGATACCTCACCAGTTACTGTCACAGTAAAACAGTCTTGCCTTGGAGAAAACTCAGTGCAACACCAGAACAGATTACTCTGGGAGGAGTGGATGCCCCATTCCTGGAAGCAACAAGGTAACGTTGAGCAAGACTCTCACCAACCTATCTAGTTGAACAGGTCCCTGTTCATTTTAGGGGTCCTTTCCAACACAAATAATTCTATGATTATATGATAATGTTAACATAATTAATTAATTAATTACCAATTTGAAAATGTATGATAATAAGAACTAAGATCAAATCTAAAAACACCTTCTCCCTGTCTTCTTTCCAGGCTCAAATTCCCTCCAAGATTTCCTACCTGCTCTCTCCCAACAATGCAAGGGGTGGGGAACATGGACTATGATCAGTTTATAATGTTTTCTCAGCCACTCCTTTCTCCTCCTACTCTTCTTCTCCTGCAGTGTGGGGTCCCAGCCACAGGAGACAGTTCGTCACAATCTGATCCCATGTGGATCCTCTTCTAGGGGTACAACCCTTCAGGAACAGTCTGCTCCAGAGTGGCTTCTCACAGGATCACAGGTCCTGCCAGCAAATCTTCTCCAGCATGGGCTCCTCATCCCAGGGCTACAGGTCCTGCCAGGACCCTGCTTCATCACTGGCTTTGTCAGGCATCCACCTGCTCCAGTGTGAGGTTCTCCCTGGACTTTAGGTGGATATATGCTGCAGCATGGACCTCCATGGGCTGCAGGGGCACAGGTGCCTCACCATGGGCTGCCCCACGGGCTGCAGGCGAATCTTTTCTCTGTGACTGAAGAAGTTCCTCTACCTCCTTCTAGAATGATCTTGTCTGCAGGGCTGTTTGTCTCACATATTCTCTCTCCTTTCTCCCATTTGCTGTTTCACACCAGTTTTTACCCTTTCTTATATATGTTATTGCAGAGACACTATCCCTATCACTGAAGGGCTCAGCTCTGGCCAGTGTGGGTCTGTCTCGGAGCTTGAGCCAAGTAAAAGAGGCTTTGTGCAATATGAGGGCAGATCCTGGAGCCCTCTTACAGAAGCCATCCCTGCAGCCTTCTGCTACCAAAACCCTGCCACACAAACAAAAACAGTTAATGTGACATGACTCTGTGACACTCATTAGCTGGAGGGAAACTGAATTTTCACTTGGGTTAAAATATTGAGAAAAAAATCTAACAGTGATTCTTGTGCCACTCTTTTCTTTGCTGGTGTGTCCTCGCCTTAAGTCCTGTGTGCAGTTTTGGCCACCACAATATGAGAAAGGCATTAAACCCAAAGAACGCCCAAAGAACGCCAACAAAGATGGTGAAGGGCCTTGAGGGAAAGCCATATGAGGAATAACTTAACTTGGTCTGTTCAGCCTGGAGTAGAGGAGACTGAAGGGACACCTCATTGCACACTAAGGCTGCCTCACAAGGGGAAGAGGAGGGGTGGCAGTGATCTCTTCTCTCTGGTGTCCAGGGACAAGACTCAAGGGTATGGCCTGAAGTGTCAGGGGAGGTTTAGTTTGGTTATTAATTAAAGATTCTTCACCAAGAGCAGGGTTGAGTGCTGGAACCCAGGCTCCCCAGGGGGGTGGTCACACCAAGCCTGACAGAGTTCAAGAATGTTTGGCAGTGCTCTCAAGCATGTGGCGTGACTCTTGGGGATGGTGATGTGCAGGGCCAGGAGTTGGACTCAATAGTGCCTTCCAGGTCATTGTTTTCTAAGATTCTGTGTTTCTGAATGTCAGACAACAAGTACCTGTTGAAATACATTGTTATTCTATTTCTAAACTTCTGATTCTGAAGCAGAGAAAATTTTGAGGTAAAATTTTATTCAAATAAATTATGAGAGAAAAAAAAAGAATATAAAATTGGTTATTCAAATTCCTTTGCTTCTTCTGAGAAATTACAGGATAATCAATATTCTTTGAAATCAGATTTTGTTATTGTATGCCAACACATTGCCCTATCCAAAAATGGGAATAAAAATAAAAATTGCTTGTGTCTTTTATATATGTTTAACAGTGTCAGATTGAGCTAGTCTAACATTATTTTGAAACACTAGGCAAATAAAAATGAATGTTTAATCAATTAATGTGATTTGTTCTATTTAATTGCACCACTGATGGTCCTCAGTATTTCCTGCTGTGCTGGTAGAGATATTTTAGACATTTTCAGTGAAATCAATGAAAGGAATGTAAGGTTATGGTGAGTTCATGAGCAGCCTTCTTAGCCCCTTGGCTTGTTGTGACTCATTCTTTTGTGACTATAAAATTTGTTAGTAATGGTGTGCAAAAATCTATTGGTTTGCTAGGCAAGGTGATTTAAAGTATTGCCTAGCAGTAGAATTACCCTCTAAGGAAACAAAGAAGGGGTGAAATGGCAAGAAATTCTTTCTTTTTAAATATGTCCATCAAAGAAATTTGCTTGGCTGCAAGGAGAGTATGAAAAGATATAAAATTGAATTTTTACATAAAAAACAAAGACAAAGACTAGGTATATTACTTTTTTCCAGCCACAGTGTTTCAGAGGAAACAGTAAAATCAGCTATTTAAATGAACTGAGAATTAGAAATGTTTGCTCAATGCATTTCCAATGCAATCAAAATTAAGTGTACTGTATCTGATGGTCTTCCTGCTTTTATGTGCTCAAACACTAATTTTCCAGAAGCAGTGATTGCTTCTTCATTCAACACTTAGATTGGACTGTGCTTTGGGGTGGAACTATATGTCACTGAAGGTGGTAAGAGCATACAGAATGAAGCAGGAATTATAAATGAAGCCACAGTCTTACACATTATTAAGTTAAGTGCTGTCCTGAAAAGCTGCATGATTTTCTCTAAATCTGCCACTGAGATACACTGCGTTATTGGACCAAAAAAAAAAAAAAAAAAAAA
>VWYO01018529.1:88172-114628 GCA_013400275.1 Rhadina sibilatrix
AAAAAAAAAATCACCTAGGAGTGGATATCTGGTAATTGTATGCTTCTGTATGACAAGGATTCTGAACTTGGGCCCCTAAAATACTTGTGTATTGGGAATAAAAATGGTCTCGGTTGGCCAATTTTGAAAAAAATATTTCAGATTATTTAAATTAATCCAAATTAATGGATAATATTGGTTTTAGTTTTCTTTTTTGTTTGCCATTTTTTAAATGGTGATGTAATATCAAGTACTTGGAAACTGAAAATAAAGTCACCGGTCCATAAAGTATATCAGTATAATTCAGTATTCTTGTTTGAAATTCATGCCTAATCTTAGACAGATTGTCTCCATACTTGCTACACTTGTGTTTATGACACCAAAGCATTTACCTCCTTGGACAGACAAGCAGACATCTCATTGCCATCACTCGTCAGCAATAAAACTTCAGTGTGAAGTACCTATTTGTGCCATTGACAAAACCATCTGTTTCCTTTCCCTAAGAAAGAGACAGTGATCCCTCTCTGCTGACCAGCGTATCCTCTGAAGTTTGTATTTACAAATTCAGCCCCTGGTTACTGACACAGAAGAGCTATATTTATATCACTCTCATCTGAGATTCCTGATTTGTGACTTTATAATGTCAATGCTCCCAAGAGAGGATAGTGGCTAAGGTAACCTGACTTTGTTGCTGTATAATAGAGGCTTGCAACTGCAAAGTGTTCAGAGCCAGACTTCTACAAGTACCCTGATATCTAATTATCACTCATTTCAATATTAAAATCCTTTGGTAATTTGAGATATGAATGGGAAGAAAGCTGCACAAGGATCAGTGCAAGTATGTCTCAATTTTGTAGAAGATTTCATAATAAGTAACACAGAACAGAAAAGCAGAGTTTTTCTGTTTGGTATTGAGAAGATGAGTCTAATAGTCACCACAGTTATCAGATTTTAATAGTAAGATTTTTTTGTGCAATATTTTTTTATGTTCAATTACTAAAAATATCTTAATTTCGTAAGTAAATATCTAAATGTCAGGATCTTCAGAGCATTTGAAAGAGCTTAAAAAAGGCCTAGGTTTCTTTTTTTTTAAAAAAAAATCCGAAAAAAAGGTTATCTTCTCCTTGGAGAAGAGAACAAGAACATGAAAAACTGAGTATTTGGGAGAAAAAACTGAAACTGGAATTGTTGCACTTTGTTAGTAGTGAAACAATAAGACGTTTTCCAAACACATTAACACCTTTGGCATTTTATGTTCTAAATGCCTAAGAAAACAATAAATTGATTGCATCTTGTATTACTGCTGCTCAGCTGTAGGAGATGGCATTAAATCTCGTTAAAGGTAAAATAAAATCGAAGTAATCTGTTTAAAACGTGGGCCACTTAGTTGAAAGGGGAAAGAAAAATAAGTCCTAGAAGGCCATGATGTCAGATACAAATCCTGTACTGGACATTTGACTATAAATTTGTTGTTGATGTAAACAATCTCTTTCCAAAGCTGTTCAATTGGAAAATTATGTTCAGGGTCCAGTGAGAGAAGTATGTTTTCAAGTCAACCATTTCAGTGGAGGAAATGGGCAGTGCATCCATATTCAGCCCCTGACATGCTGATTTCTGCACATACTGATCAAAAATGGGACATCTGTTTCTGTGTTTGTTCCAATATTGTTCACAGGTTAATGCAATATCCATGGTAATGAATTGATTTGGAGCAGCTGCCATGCCTTTGAATTTGTACTTCCCAGTTACATTGATTATATGTTGTTTCAAGATTAAGTCCACCCAAGATAAAATTTTCAATCTTAGTTTCATCATAAAGCAGAAAAAGCCAATACAAGGCTCTGTTTTTTCATTATATAAAAGACCAAATGACAGATGCTTAGAACTCTAGTTTCCAGGTATTAACTGTTTTACTTGCTTGGAGGAAGAATCTCAACTGACCTCCAGTGCCTTAAACTAAGAACTATCATTGACAACCTGCCTTGGACCAGTCCCATTTAGTGCCCTATTAACAACCTAGATAGTGTAATAAAGTGTCAACCAGAAGGACAGCATCAAAATTCAGAGTTGTCTTGACACACAGTAGAGTGATCAATGACATAAACTTTGATGAAGTGTACTGTGTTTTACCTTAGGTAGGAGGTGAAAACCAAAGCACAGGTAAAGAAGAAGCACAGCAGGAAAGAATCTATTGTTGTAATGAATAACAGACAAGGGAAAGTCACTTCCATCCTCTTTTCTTAACCTGCTAATTAAGACTTTAGCACGAGAACTACATATCCACTTAAAGGAAGATATAGAGGAGGTGAGAAAAATCTGCATCAGCCACAAAAATGTAAGATAACAAGTGCAGGGGATATTAGCAGGTTGTTTGATTTTTTTTCTGGTGCCTATTTCACAAGCTATCTGAAAAAAAAAAAAAAAAAAAAGAGAGAGAGAGAGAGAAATATGATTTCACAAAAAGAAATATTGGATAGAAAAAACTATTACTTCTGTTCCATATCTCCATGTCCAGCAGTAAGTTAATTTTGCATAAAGTAACTCTATGGTAAATATTTCACTAGATATTTTATTAACTTCCTAATTATTAAAATAAGATTAAATAATAGAGAAGCTGTGGTATTCCCTTTACTGAAGAGGCTCGTTATTTGTTTTGTTTTTTAAGGAATATCTTGTTTGTTTGAAGAACCTAATTATAAGCTCTTCAGACAAATAAAACAAAGCTTCAGCTCCTTCCTGACACAATATATTTTCTGAATCCAACCAAGTCAGTTGAGGGAAAACTTATCAGAGAAGCTGAATCTCCCTTTCTTGCCCTGAATGGAATGTAAGACCAAAGACCAGAGTCCCTGTTTCAGTAAACCTAAGAATACCTCCTGGAGCTTCTGAAACACTGTCAAAATTCTCAATAGTAAAAATCAGAATCTGACTAGTAGCACACTCTTTTGTTTAATTTGTACTTTAAAGTAAATACCTATAAAGCTAATCTTCATGGACAAAGATATGCATCCATAATGTTTGATTTGATGATTCCACTCTGTTGTAGGAGAGTGTAGGACTTGACATAATGCCTAAGAACAAAGTAATTTTTTGCTACTTGCAAATATTTTCAAGAGGACAGTTTAGCAATTAAGTGAAGCTGTACACCCAAACAAAACAAAGTGATTTATTCACTACTTCACATTGGCAGGAAGATGCTCAACCACCTTCCGTAGAGCAGGGCCTCTGCACATGTCATGGCTTCTTGCAAAGGCAAACTTTGTATCTTCAAATGCCTTCACTTCATCTTCCTTTGCCCAAGCCTCTGTCATGAGACACAACTTCATGTGATATGCAATATCCCTTTGGTCAGTTCAAGCTGGCTGTACTGCAGATGCACTTCCAGCCTTTGTGATGTTGGGACCACCCAGCTGATATTGGGACAGAGTGGGAAAAACAAGCAAATAAAAAAAACACAAATAAACAAAAGAATGCCTTGATGCTGTGCAAACTCTATTCAGCAAGAGCCAAACAGCAGTGTGTTCTCAATACTGTATTAGTCACAAATCAAAAACACAGCACCACAGCACCATACAATACACACTGCTATAAAGAAAATCCACTTTACCCCAGAGAGACTCAGTAGACTGTAACAAGTAATATTTAAAGCATTTGGACTTTAAAACTCATGAAGTATATTTGGGATTTCATCAAGATCTAGTATTTTTAAAATTTCCAATTCTCCTAAATTTCCACGAACAATCTCAGCAAAATTAACTCCAGGTAAGATATCCAGCTTGTATAAAAAAATGCTTCCAACTCATTCTAACCAAGCTATGGAACTTATTTTTTCTTAGAGTCAGGCCCCAAACATTGAAGAGTTTCATATTATGTTGCACATTATGTGAAAGAGACATACATGAAATTCAGAAATAAAATGTCTCGCTTCAAAGAGATTTGAAAATTATATTTTCATTATTGGCATTTATCAAATGCTTTTCAGGACAGAATAACTCATTAGCAATGTGACTATGTGTTAATGGCTTAGAGCAACATGTCCAAGGCCTTGACAGTAGTATTTCAGCAGTGTACACTGATGGTCAGGTTATAATGTACCCTGCATGCTTCCATATCCTATTAATGTTGGTTTTTTATTCATGGTCAGAAACAAGTGTTTTCTTCATCATTAAAGTGAAAGATTGCCTCCTAACCAGGGAAAAGCAAAATGATGGTTCCAGCATGTAGTCTAGATTTAATTCTCTTACTAAATATATAATAGTTAGGGCCCATAATCTCAAATCTATAAAATTCATTACAGAAAATATATAGAGAAGAACACAGAAAGAAAACCAGGAGGATCAGAAAGCTAAATATTATTTGGTTAAATAAAATATAAACTATTCACTACCTTGCATAACATTTCGTAATATAACTCCTTTTCTATTCTATATTTTCTCTAAATTTAAGCAGCTGTTTTCTTTTTGACAGTGTTAAAACCAGATCTATGGAAATATTCTGTTAAAGGTTTGTCTTATCACAAGAACACGTTTGAGAATATATTGTCTGCTGCAATTTCTGCAAAGGTCATCTGCTACATTGAACCCCAGATACTCTGAAGTAGACTGATATTTAGAAGGAAAAAAAAATATAAGCACTGTTATATTCATAAAACAAAATTAAATCAGTGCAGCAGTGAAAGTCAAAAAACACACACTAAGTTCTTATGAGGATAATTTCTGTTGTTCTACTTCTTTCAGAGCTTTAAGGTTGCTATCATTTTGTAACAAGTTGATCCATGAAGTTACCAGATGTGATTAAGGTCCACTTTTTCAGAAAAAAGAGTTACTAATTACAGTTTTGATCTAGTACTGAAACAAAAAGTATATTTTTTTTTAGTCTAAAAAAAAAAGGCTATAAAATTCCAACTACTTATATTTTCCTTTTTTCTAGTTCTAGCATTTGTCTTCTGGGTTTCTTTGGTTCTTTTACAATTACTGCAATTGTCAGTTCTCTCACTTCAGAACATTCCTATAATGCAGAAAATTATTCTTCACTATAGTGGCAATGATTCTTCTCTGGTTGATTTCTTCTCGTTCTAGCAAATGTTAGTAGGTCAGCAAAGTTTCAGATTTCAGGCATTCTGAATCATATAAACACCATTTGTTATTGTCATATTTGAAGACATTGGCTCATCCAAGCACACATACACCATGAATAGCAACTCCACAACACTGGATTAAGCAGTTCCCAAACACAATAAAGATTGGAAACACTTCCTATAAGATCCACTGCATGTATTTTGAAAACCTTTGTTTTTAGATGGTAAGCTTGTTAATCAAAGACAATATAAATATGTAATTTTCAAATTATTAAAATTTTAATCATATATAAAAATGAAATCCATTTATTTTCAGAAACAACTTCATCCAAAAAGACCACTGCAAAAGAAATAGTTGCTATTAACAAAACATCATGAGAAGCATTCTGTATGCTCAAGAGTTTCACGATATATCCCTCTCAGGCTTCTGATGTATGGAAATTTTCTTGTCACAATGATTGTTCACAGCTGCATTGTGAGTTTTCTACTTAAAAAAAGTATGATTCTTTCTTTCTCACATTATACATAAATATCCAAATTCGGATTATATGTGAATCTTTCAGTTTTTCCTTGGAAACCATCTGTTTTCTGTATATTTCCCAAACACATACTTACTCTTCATCTGGTGATATATTTACAATATTATTTATGAAAATATGAAACTCTTAATCTTTTTTTATATTACACTGAATATACATTTTTTTTTCAAACATTTTAATGAACATGTTAATTACCAGTGATAGACTAGTGTTAAACTCCATCTAAATTTCATGATCCCACATCGGTGATGACACTCAGTCATTATGAATCATCTTGCTGGAGGATGCATTTAATGGAAAATCCAAGGAAACAGTAGGCATGGAATAGAAAAGACCAGGGAGAACTATGTAGTTGGGAAACCAAGTGTACAGAAACGTAAAGCATCTGGAATTATTAAATCACAGATTTACTTTAAAATATAGTAAATGCACTTTGGAATATGAATCCTTCTTTTTACTTTGAGCAATGTCATCATTATCTGTAGAGCTCTTGAAGGGAAAAAAAATGAAAGTTCCCATAAAGAAGATATACTGGAATAAATACAAGCCAGAACTGATGACAAGTCTTGCCACATTTTTTGACCTATTTTTTCTTTAATAGCTATTTTTCCACTTTATTCACATCCCAAATCCCATTTTTGGGGTTCCAGCTACTTAGATCAGTTTTCATCATTCCAGGAGCAACTATATGTGGGGAATATACAATCATGCCTATAGTGGACTTTCTTGTCCCAAACTATGATCCTGCTACTAGGGCAGACTCCCCAGTGACAGAGTACACCTATATTGAATAACACATGCAGAAAGGTCTCAAATGCTTCTCTCTTCCCCTAAATTTCCAGAACTACTGATGGCCACAGCAAATATATGATCCAGTATGAAATTATTTTAAATCATTACTTTCAAAAATGTCCATCTGATTACAAATGCAATCCTTTATGACCTGAAGACACATGAGTTCATATCTGTGAAATGTGTTTCTGTATTCTGAAAGTTCTAGTTTACTCTTTCTACCAGAATGAAGGACCTGGTCATGCAGCAATGGCTCATCTAACTAAGTCCTGAAGAGTGAGACACAACTGAAATCATTTGTAGTTTGCAATCCCGTGAGGAGGAGGCTTGAAAGGCTTGAGACTGACTCACAAACATTACAGATGGCAATCCATTTTTCATAGCTCATATATTACCTCTTCACTGCGATATTTTTTGTTAAAACAGAAGCAGTGATGGAATTGGCACCATCAGGGTGTCTTCCCTAGGGAACAGATTAGTTGGTGCATTCCAGAAGTGGCTAGCCTGGAGCAACGTGGGCACATATCAGAAACGAGGACTGGTGCCTCTGAAATGTAGACTTAATAAGATAAACCCAACAGAGGCTGAAAACTAGTTGCAACTGTGTCCAAAGTGAGCTGATATTACTTTGTTTGCAGTACATCTAAAGATATAAACCTCAACTGCCTAAGGAAGATTTAAGAGAATACAAACAAGGAGATAAAGATCTCAGTCGAGCAATATTTCTAGTCTATATTAGAAATAGAAAGAGTGAAATGGAACTGCCTTGAAGGCAGTAAAAAATGAGATCTTTAGATATCAACAGATGTTAGAACATGTAATGGCTTTTTTATGATGCATTCTTTAGCAGACATTAAATACTTCTATATACCCTTCAATTAAAACAGTGGAAAACTGAATATGCCAAAGCATGGGGTAATTACACTGATGTATCCAAATGTTATTATTCTGCCCATAATAATGTTGAAATCAACACCAGTATAGGAAAAAAGTTAGTCAAAAACTTAGTTGAGGCTCTTTTTCATTTAGTAAAATCAAACAGTTTCAAACTATATTTTTATTTCTCAACAACTGACAACAAGCACTTGCAGCCTACCATTATATGTCTAAAGCAAAAGTGATAGAGCCTAATAATAACCTGGGATGAGACAGTAACAGAAAACAAGGGAATGTGTGATATGTAAATTACAAGGATAAGCAGAATTGTGTTCTCCAGCTAGCACTCAGATTTTGTTTTGAGAGATAGTGTAACAACGTTTTTATATGTAACCAGTGTAGAAATAGAAGTTATTTGGAAGTGATAAAGTAAATTCCTACAAATGAAAAAGTAGTACAGGTAGTCTTTGGCCTAGATAAGACATAGGATGATAACTATTTTAGGATTTTAAAAGTGCGAAATAGAGATACTCCCAGAATATATTTCAGGTGGCAGGAAGAACACTGTACTACATCATTAATAAAACATCAGAAAAAGATAACTTGAATTAGAAGGTAACTTCCACTTCTCTGCACTCTTGTAATTAATCTTTTGTCAATCAGAGCAAAACCCATTACAATGCTGCCAACTCGGGAGATGGCAAATATCTCCTCATTCTTTATTTTCTCCCTAACCTAGGTAACAAACAATACAGTAGAAGAGATGAAAATAAAACCTGGATGATCAAATAAAAACTAGTTATCTGTCTCTCTGTTATGAGACACCAGAGCTATGTCATGGGCTATCGAGGAAAACAGATTTGCAATATGCCCTTTAAAGAGAAAAAGGAAAAGGAAGAAAAAGAGTAAAGGTAAGACATCTTAATTCCTGAGGTTTTTATGGGTTAACTATTTTTTAGAGCTTTCATATATTCTCTGCTGGAAAAGGAATGAACCAAAAATGCAAATGAGGAAAAAGACTAAAGGTTTGGTAGCAGCAAGAGTGTGGGGAAAAGGCTGAATGTTGCAAGATGCTGACATGGGGTAGGAAAAAAGAGAAGCTCCATAGACTTGAAGCAACAAGATTCAAAAAATTATCTGTCACTGAAAAGGGCTTTCAGGACTGAAACCCCCAGGATCAGATTCATTCAGTGTTCATCAGAAAGTGTTCTTTATACAGCATTTTAGCAGAATTTTGTCTTTAGGAGACTAAGCTACAAATGGGCCTTCAGTCCCACTAGTTTTTCAGGAAAATCTGCATTGTTCCTGAAAAAACAAAAAGGTGAAGCTCTTAAAACTGAGGTCCTCACAGTAGAAAGATTTTTGCATCCACTAAATGACATTCACTTGCAGTTCAATGGCATTTATATGAGATATATTAAAATGGGGGGAATATGTTGCTTCATGTAGATCTTGCACATAAAAAAAGTCATCATGGCTAAATATGAGTTCTGAGCAGATAACAATTCCTTTCTGCTGGCCTGTATTCTGAAAAAAATCAAAGTCAAAGTAGCAATAGTTACATTTTCCATTATAATTTCTGTTGCATTAGAAACTAAAGCATGTATTAAGTATGTTACACTGCTTATTCCACTATAGAAACAGATGCTGTGCCCAGAAACTGAAGAAAGTTTCAAAACTTCATGCCAGGATGCTATAATGTCAGTTTTTACAGTATAATGCTTTTTAATGCAAAATTCTTTTTTTTCCTTTAAAAATATTACAGGTGAATAATCTCTATCTCTTCCCTGAAAAAATCAGTTGTAGAAGCCTTATTGGCCTATGAGATTTTTCTATATTTCTCTGTTGTTAAGAGATTATGTCATCCTGATGTTATTTAATTAATGATTGTTTTATCATGATAGCTGTTACTCCTAATTTCTCAAATTGAAGTAGGAACACTCAGCCAAGGTTTCAACTCTGAAATACCAGCCGGCCACAATGGGGTAACATTGCTTCAGTTTTTTTAGGAGAAGCATCAAGTAAACCTGGTAAACATTGAGTCAATACAACCTACTTCCCCACTGGTCAGAAATGACTGGGGTAAGGTAGTTTCTGATACTGAAATCCTCATACATCCACGGCATTTAATTTACAGCTACATAATTTAGTATTTCTTGTTGATGCTATGAATTCTGTGTTTAAGGAGTGAACAGCCTCTGCTAGTTATCTGTACATGCCAACTGATTTTACTGTGTAACAGGTAGACCACAGAAGAAAGAAAAAGGACCTGCTAATTAGTTTAGAAAGTGACAGAAACACTGAGCTGGGTGTGTTGTCATAGGAACAGCAAGAGACCTAAATCTCAGTCTGTGGTCCTGAATGGATAAAATACGAATCTATATTTTACACTAAGAGTAATAGCTAAAAAAAGTAAAAAATAATGTGGGGTTCAAAATTAGGACCTTAGTTAAGAATTTTCAGAACTGATGTGGATAGAGTTCTTAAATTCATGTTTTTAAAATATTTGCAATTGCAGCCTGAAATCCTATTTTGCATACTTACTATTTTTCTTCTATCATTCAATGCTAGGAGCAGCAAAGCCTAGATGTAATCACTTGTGCATTCAGTTCTGGGTTTTAGAGGTGAATTTTCTGCAGTGATCAACAATGCCTCAGCCTACCCCACAGCCTTCTGCACTGCCCTTCGTCCCTGCTCTGTCTCTAGCATTTGCCCTCACACAATATATTTGGTTACCTCCTCCTACAGCCCCACCCATGGCCCTGAGTTTTCTTGGCTTTAGGTCTGGCCATCTCTCAGCCTTGTACTGTTTTATACCACACTTCACTATTTATGTTCACTTACTTCCTGACTCTTTTTCTTGATTTTTTTTTCTCCCTTTTACTCTCAAATCTGTCCATTACTCCTTTATCACCTTTCCTATCACATCCATCCTCTTATTCTTCATGCTCAATAGCTACCAACAGCAGATGCAATGGTTAATGAAGATAGACTCTTACCAAGCTTTTCATCTCTTTTCCTCCCCACTCAGATGTAAATAGGTTAAAGAAAGAGCTAGAAGGGAAAGGAATTAGAAGGGAAAGGAACTAGAAGGAACAAAAAAGCCTGGAAATACCATGCAAGTCTTCTACAGCTATCAACACTTACAAAATTCTACTTTCTTGTAATTTAGATAAGTTATAAAAAGATTTCTGTATGAGTAAAAACTAAATTTTGTATTTTTATAATGTGACTAAAGCTGGATAAGTCACATTATTGCTAATAAAACCATATTTAATTTTGAGTTGAAAAAACTTTTTAAATGTTAATGTAAATTTAAAAAGTGAATTATTTTTTCTTTTTAACTTGGCTATAAGAGCAGTTTTCTCCTAACCTGCTCCTCAGAAATGTGAATTATTTTAATCTGAACTTTTCCTTGAAATGCTCTGCATATTTTAGAAATATCTTCTTGAAAATGTTGGCATGAATCGATTAAACTGCAATAAAGTTGTAAGGAACTGAAAAACATGCATAAAAGGTATCAGAAATATCCAGATATAGACTTTAAACAATTCATATATACCTTGATATATTAGAGATTGTCATATAACCAACAAATATCAACTTGGGAGTTACTTTCTTTTTATTTTTGTTAGAAATATGATCAACAGCAAATAATAAACTTTGTCCAAAATTTTTGCATGTTAAGAATTTATTACAACTGAGAGTTTTCCATCAGTCAAGATGGAAAGAAAACAATTCTGTGGTATTTTAATGTTGTCTGTATAAACTTTTCATCATGGCAGTGCAACACCTGAGAATTTATTAAGAACAAAGAAGGTAGACTGCAGTGGTATATTTCAAATCTGAGCAAAGTTCATCAATGAACTAAACTGACTGCCTCTGACACTGACAACAGAAAACTAGAAAATGCTTGCATTGACATAGATTGAGATGGTAAAATGTCACTAAATCTTAGCATTTGGAGTTACGCAGGTGCCCTGTCATCTTTGCTATTCAGTATTGAGTCTCCTATTGTTTCTTTCTCTGGGATTACTACTGCATGTCTGACCATTTCTTTATTGTATTTCTGTCCCTAGACTTTCATGTATCTGGGAAGAGTAAAACAGGCTATGCTTAAATGGTTTGGAAGGGCAGGTTATCCCCTGCTTCTACTGAGGGCCAGAGAATTTCCTCTTTATGCCTCACAGATTTAGTTATCTACTTCTGAGTGCAGCCTCCAGGGTAGGAAATTCAATGCTCTAAGCAGAGTTGCCAGAGAATCCCATGCTTACCCCGCCTCCTCACTAGAAATGGAGCACTAATTGATGTCCCACATGCTGGAAGTAACCAGTCTATTACCAAAAGTGCTGAAGTTTTTCAGCAGCTCTGGGAAAGATTAGAAGTGATAAGGAAAAGTCACGTAAAATGTGGTCATTCAGAAGGTAACACATCTCGCGTCAAACCACATAAATGATTACCAACACATGCACATCATCTACTCTCTATTATGGTTCATTTAGCTAATGAAATGCTTTGGCAGCTAGTCATAGATTTGCAAGACAGAGCATACTAACAGAATATATATTATGAAATAATGGGACATTTTAGCACATAACAGATCAGCTGTCTTCATAAATTGCATTTAATCCACAGGGGTTTCTTTTTACTATAATCTTATCTTATTGAATGGCAGAGAGTTCTATAAATATCTAAATGTCATCGTTGCTAATTCTTTTATTGACAGCCATTTCTCTAAGAAACACCACAGGTGTTTCTAAACTAATTTACAAAATAGCAAATGCCAGAGACACCATGTGGTATTCATAATGTACTGTTATGAAAGCAGAACAAATTTGATTTCTTTAGTAGATGAAAAGCTGGAAGTGATAAGCAACTTTTGAAAATAAGAACTCAAAAAGTGCTAGTTTAAGTCATGAAGGATTTAAGGAAATACAGCTGCTATAAAATCTAGCCTTTCTGGTGCCGAAAAGCATTAAACTAAAAATAGATGCAATCACATGGAAAACAGAACTCCCTGCTCTGTTTTCTACTCTCTAAACCCTCACTGTACCCGTGAAAATGAGCACAGGAAGAGAGGGAGTTTTTCAGGAATTGGAAGCAGTATTAGAGTCATTCCATGAGAGCATGGTAGTTGGTCTTCATATGAGGAATGAGTTACAGTCTGCTCCTGAACCTCTGCAGCAGTTCAACTCCCTTTTTAAAGTTTTCCACCCTTTTAGGTAGTGTTTACCAGATTTGAGAGTCCTGGAGTGAGGAGCTGTGTTGACAAGCTACTATAAAGCCTTCAGTTAGTGGAGACAGTGGCTCTTGGGAGTTGGGGTTGTGGATTAGAAACTTATAGATGTTGTGAATCTCCTTATGCATGAAACTGCAATTTCTCTGACCTGGTGCCATTATCCTATATTTATTTGTATCTGTCACCAACAAGTCTACACCCTCAAAGGAAGATCAATACTGATTTCTGAAGAGGTAGAGCATGAATTTTCATTTAAGACACACTCAGCCCAGAAATTGAAGGTGCAGTGCCATGTAGCCAAAGAAAGTATAATAAATATAATCCAGCTGTAATTATACTGTTATTTTTTAATTGTATGCAAAATCCTTGAAATAACTTTTCAGTAAGGTATTTTGCCATCTAAGTAGAAATTAGCTATTTTGAAACTGATGTTTCTGTGTTTAATCTGCTGCCTTGTAATGAGATGCAGCCTCATGCGGCCTGTCCTTTTAACATCCAAATTTACCACATGGGAACACAAAAGATATTGGATGAAGTCCAGGTTAAAGCCAGTGAAATCTGCAGGGCATATTTTTATTAAAGTTCAGATTTTCCAAGTGAAGGTCCAGACTGATTTTTTGCTTTTTTGAAATCTGAATCCTTGCAGGAATAGAGGAGCTAAAAAACATACTCAGTCTTCTGAGTCCAGGACAGATTAGAAAGTTTAATATTACTTATAAATTAAAAAAGCAAATTGTAAACCAATGGTTAAAAAAAATACAAACCAAAGATAGACGTATTTTGTTCACAGAGGTTCCAATTCAGTGTAACTGCTCAAATGAATGAAGATACAATACTTAAATACAAATAATCAGAAAATTATGGGCCAATTCTGTGACCTAAGAACACACCACTGCCACTGTTGCCCATTAAAGCAGTTGTTACTGGGAGAAGATTCTGCACATGGTATCTCCAGGATGACCACATTTATATTACAATACATACAGTGGTATAAAGCTTCTGGGGAAAAAAACTTCACGTGTCACATTCCAGTTAAGATGCAATATTAAAAATCACATCTATTGTTCTCATAGTCAATGTATGACTTGTTAAAAGAAATATCTTTATTTCACATATTAAAACCTATTATATGCTAGTATCATCTCAAATAAAAATGTTTCTATGATATCCTAGTCTGTTTACTTGAAAAATAATTGTTATTTCAACTAAAATTTTTGTTTTAGTTTGTTTTGCTCCAGAGAGAGCAAAACTGAGTACTATTTATGCAACAATCCAGCTTTGAATACCTTGTAAGATCCCTGCATTCTCAAGTGGAATAAATAGATGGTTCTCTCTGTAGGTTGCTAAGAAGAGAAAATTAAATTTAAACCCTATTTAGATTTCAAAATACTTTGAAATTTAATGAACTGGTTACCAATTTAAAATATTTTGTCCCATGCAGTTCTGTGGAGTAAATAGAGCTGTGACCCTACTTCCCGTTGATACCATGGAAGAAAATGAAAAGTGGGAGTGGTCCAGCCTTTCAAACAAATTCTGCAATATTTGCAAGGCAACTCTTTAAATTCTACTGATTCTTATACCAAGTAGTAATAATGTGATTTTGAAGTAGCATTTAAAATTTCAAAGGTTAAAAAAGACCAGAGAAACTTTGCTTTTTCTCGAGAAATAGATACATTTTTGATTTAACATAGGTTCCAGGAAGTGGAAGAAAACATCTAAGGAGCCCCATTAATATACTTCTAGGACTGTTTGAAGGACACTGTGACAATATGGAAATGGAGGATTTTTGCATGCCAGACACAAAACTTGAAAATCTGTTCTGTGCTAGAATCTGGTCAAGAAATTGCATGTGAGACAAAAATACATATAAAGTAATTCTGCATATAAAAGACTGTGTGAAAATCACTTCAGAGAAATAAAATGCGTCTGTTGGTAGAGAAGGAGACTTTGTACCTATATTCCTCACAGCATCTTCTCTATCTCATTCTTTAGTTAAAGAATTTTCCACTATCTCAAGTCTATACTAACATAGCTGCCTTCCAGTTCTAAGAAATTTAAAATGATTGGTCTTACCCTGAAGGAAAGAAGATACATTCCTATTGTGCTTTTTGACTAAGTTAACAAAAGTTTACCAAATTTTGGCTGCCTTGGTGAACTGTACTTCTTGTGGACTTTGTTATGTGCTCCATCATTTGTTTTAGAAAGTGGATGTCAAAAGTTTGGGATTTTGTCATTACAATATGTTTCTGTCTTCATAAATCAAAAAATATTTTGTTTATTTTGTGGGATTTTGAAATCAGTTAGAGAGAAAACAAAACAAGATCTTAAGATGCATATACACCTTCTTCATACTTTTAAAATAACAAACAGGTTTTGTAAAATTCTTAGTGAATTTGAGTTCTATTTTGTACATAGAAACATCAAAGAAATGTAACAGTGCAATCACTTATTTTGTGGCTATGGCCTTGAGCATCTGAATTTAGCTTTGATGTTAGACAAGTTTGGACTAGGTGATCCATAATATCTCTTTTCCCTATTTAAACTCTTTTTTTTTTTCCTATGTACAGGAGGAGCAAAGAATATAACCAGAGATGCAAGGCAACTTTCACATTTACAATATCTGAAGCCATTTTAATCTAAAAGTCTGATTTTTATTGCATATGTGACCTAATGGAGTAAGGTTACTTTTTTCAGATGGCATGAAATATTTGGTATTATTATTTTACATATATGTGGGGATGGGTTTAGGGGTGATTAGGATGGTGTTAGGTTAACAGCTGGACTAGATGACTTTGGAGATGTCTTCCAACCTTGATGATTCTGTGACATTTAAAAGAAAGTTAGAGTTTTTTAAATGGGTAACAGAGATCCTAACTGTCATAGGCGCTAAAGCTTTCAGTCGTCTCCCTACAGGAAACAGTGTTTAATTGTAAGGAATTTCTGTGAGCTTGCAGAGAGAACATACCCCAAAACCAAGTGAAATTATGTATTCCTAACACCTCATCTTCAAGCTAAAGACAAGCCCAAAGTAAATTCATTAAGATATATTTAATTGAAATGAGAATTTAATACAAAAATTCTAGTCCCCTGAGATTACAGTTGTTCAAGAGTTTGTAGGGGGCAGGGATGTTTGCTTTCTTTTAAATACCTAAGAAATGTCTTCATCTATCTCATGATTCCACACATACACAAACATATTTACAGCTGTAGAAAACTCTCTGGCAAGTGAAGTTTGTTCAATTGTATCACATGTAATCACATGCATGTTATTTCAAACATGCAAAATATTTTTCCCTCTTAACACAGGGTGACATGTCCAACATTCTCCCAGGACATTAGTCTTTCTGAAGCTGAGCACCTCAGAATAACCACAAGCCTTAAGCAGAGCAGTAAAAAAACATTTTTGTGCACAAACTTATGTGCATCTCGTCTTCTTTTTACTTTGTACACTTTAAACCTTACTTTGTGCATTCTAAACCACTTCTAGCTTTTCTTGATTTGCATTGATTAGAAAGGAGCATTACCTCCTGTGTGACTAACCCTTAATTTAGAAACCTAAAATTAGTTGGGCATGCTTACCCTCCAGAAGCTTTCAAAGGCATTTATGTCTATTAACTATTTGAGTGGGAAATTTGAGTGTTATTTTGGATATAACATCAAATACCACTGGATCCTTGAAATTCATTATGACATTTCTTTACTTGAGCTATGTAGACTAGATTTCCATTTTAAATGCCTGTGATAATTTTAAATATTAAATCACATTTTAATAAACCTCTTCTTGTTCCATTTGGCATACAGATGATAAAGAGAGATTAGCTCTATAACCCTGTTCTCTTAAAATTTGGCAGTGAGCTTGTTCCTTCATTATCTTCAGAGTGTTTGTAACTATGATCTCAGATTAATAAGAAATAACCAGTGTCACCTCATAGATTGTCAATGGTAGGGCCAGAGTGTGGGATCCCTTCTATTCTAAAAATGCAAGGCCTTGAAAATCAGTGGGAAAATTTTCAGCTATACTTTCTGAGACAGAGACTTGCTCAATACAGTACTTAATGTCTGTAAACACATTTGCAGCTCCAAACAACTGCAAGCAAACCTTCCCTGAGGAATTAAACTTTTTGAGATCCAAAAGTGTGAGATTTAATATGTCTTGTGAGCGCTACCTGCTGAACTTCACATCCTGATACTTTGTCCTTCACATATAACCCAATGCAGTAAGAGCTTCCCATCTAAATATAATAATTTTATTCAGTGAATAAAAAATGGAACAGGTGGCAAAATCCTTTGTGCAATATCAGCACAGATGAATAAGGCATCAGAATGCTTAGTTGTTAATGGCCACCAGATGTCCAGCCAAAGAAAAAGAGACAAAAAATTAACTGGTCTATAGTACTGAAGTTCTGTAAAAAACCTTACTGTTGTATCTAATAATACTAGCATAATTCTAAAAAAGAAAAGAAAAAAAAATTAAAAAAAAAAAGCAAACAAAAAAAACACAAAACCAAAAACAAATAAAGAAAAAAGTTTAAAATGTGATTTTTTTTAATTCATAATAGTTGTTCGGTCTCATAGATCTTTGAATTAGGGGTAAACAGAATA
Organism: Rhadina sibilatrix; assembly: GCA_013400275.1. Lineage (NCBI taxonomy): Eukaryota > Metazoa > Chordata > Aves > Passeriformes > Phylloscopidae > Rhadina > Rhadina sibilatrix. Next base: position 105,277 of record VWYO01018529.1, read on the forward strand.
TTCCAATATTGTAGGAAGCAAGCATTCTTATGTGTTTTACACATAATCAGAAGCAAATAATTTGAAATAATTTTGATAGGAAGGAACCTTTGAAAGGTAGAGAATTCACTTTTATTTACTATTCTTTATAAACATCTGAGTCACACATAAAATATCAACAAATATTAGATTAAAAAAAAAGTTTAAAATGTGATTTTTTTAATTAAATCAGACAGAAATATTCTATAACAACTGGTGATATTTATATAGAATATCTAGATTTCATGATAACATCCCAAAAGGTTGTGTGTATAGGACGCATTGAAATGCTGTGACACAGAACATCATTCAGATGAAAGCTTACTTTTTTATTTTCCTACACAGATATAGAAAAAAAAAAAAAGAGTTTATGTCTAATATATTCAGATTTTTTTTTCCAGATGTCTAATTATCTAGCTATTAATAACTAAAATGGTCTCTAGAAACTGATACTCTGAAACTGAGAATTTGATTTTATCTACAGAATTCCAAATTAAATAGTTAGAACCATATAACAGAGATGTCATAATAGGCTGAAAACTCTGATTTCTTTTTACAGTTTTCTATTAATTTTTTCCTCAAGTAAAAATCTGAAAGCCTCTAGAGTAATACCAAAACGCTGTATGCTACTCTATTTGCCATATAAGATTAATACCTACATATAAATCAGATAGAGGTAGTGCTTCAACACCATCCTCTGAGGAGCTCCTCTACTTAATTACATGTGTTTGTAACCACTGATGTGAAGCTGAAAAAGTTCAGCTGTGTGGACTTTGTGTGTTTTCCCTGAAAAGACAGAGTTAGAGAACAGTGTTATTTGGCTCTCTGTAGCAGAGTCTGTAAAACAGAGTTAGCCTTTTCTAAAAAAACAGTATGATATCATCTTAATTTCACTGGACACTATCCCTGAACCAATATTTAATTGGAACATCTCTATCAACACATACTTCAAATTCCTTCTTCTTTTTTTTTTTTTTTTTTAATTTTTTTATTTTTATTATTAGTTTTGGGGTTTTCTCAGAAATTCAGAATCAAAAAGGATTAAAATATTTAAGATGGAAAGATTTCCAGATGACCAATAGGTTAAAAACTCTCTTCACTCTTTCTCTTCTCCAAGAAAACAGAAATCAGTTGAAACTCGTGTTTCAGCAACTCCCAAAGTTTAAACACAAGAGTGCATGAAGTTTACCTGACAGGAATAACTCAAAAGATACAAAATTTGAAATCCAGTTTATTCCTTTAATTAATAAATGCTTTTGTAATCTGAAAGATTGCCACAACTGTAAGCAACAAGAGAAAAATCCACTGTTAAAAATTACTTTGTAACAAGAAGCAATAAGAGTTTTCTTCTAGAGTTCTCTTCTTGAATGCAATTCAGTTATCAATCATCTAACAAAGTACTTTTATATCAATAAAGAAATCTTTCATACTCATAAAGTCGAGTTACAAGTCTCCCATGAGTTCAATAGCATTTATTCTATACTCGGTTTTAGTATGTTCATGCCATAATATTCATCTAATATATACAAGTAATGCAAAAATGAAGTGTATTTTAGACTTTCTAAAAAACATCTTCTCCTGATTTAGAATTACACGTACAGAAATGATTTTCAAAAAAGGTATTGCTAAATATGTGATTTGTAATAGGTCACAATTTTAACTATGAAAGAGTTGTTTGTGGTTTTTTTTAAATATACATCCAAGTAATATGGAAAGAAGACTATGAGAAGGGAGATAAAATGTAGACTTTGTTTGCACAAATGTCGCTGTGGTAATAAAGATATGTTAAGCTCTTTGTTATGCTCGGATTTCTCTGCTGTTTGCAAGTTTAAATGACTATTTAAGCAAACTCTGCTATTGAAAGTAGATGGTGTATCTTCCATAGTGGGTAAGTGCTGAAGTACCACAATGCTGCTATAACTAAAGACTGCTGTCCTTAAGAAAATAATTAAATTAAATGTGAATAGAGTAGTTAAATATTTAGATAAGCAATGAAGATAAATCAGGATAAAATTAACAGATAAAAGTCTGTCTTTCCTGAGACACTTAGCTGAAACCAAAGACGGGAGCATTCCATGTATTAGATTGTACTTTACTGTCTCTTCTGCCTGACATTAGTGAAAAGAAAGATGTTTTGTTAAAGACATAATTTTAAAAATACCCAGTGGGAGTAAACAGACTGCGTAGAATGGAAAAATCACAATGACTGCAATGATATCTCATCCTCAGAAGCAAGATAAAATGTCAACAACAGCGAGTAAGAGGAAAGAGGTGACACACAGAGATAGCAGGATTTTTGTCTTCCCTGATTTAAGTCCAATTGCGCAAGTGTGGAGGGGAAAACTGACAACAGAGAAAATAGACAGTCTAAAAATAAATAAATAAATAATATCTATAGCAGTCAAAATATATCCAGCTTTATCCAAGCCAGCATGAATTATACGCAGTAAAGCCATTTTTCCTCTGGCCTTTGGACATTCACTTGAAAGAGAATCTGGACATAGTTAAAGGTACCACCTGCCTAAATTCAAGTAAATTTGAAAAGAATTGACTTGTCAGTCTTTCTTCTCTGTCCTTTCCTATCTAATTAAAATCTTTCATTAAGTACCTTTCCTTTGTGAACAATTTGACTTTGACACTACAAGGATTCAATTTTTGGACTTCAAAGGACTTCACATGCTGACTTGTAATGTAAAGTCTAGTTTTATCCATAAACTACTACTGTATCTTATCCACTGAACTTCAAGGATTTATACTTCTTTGTCTTTTGTTATACAAACAGGTGTTTTTGAAATGGAGCATGACCTGCTTTAGATTAATCTAATTGGGTACATTTTCAATTATTGTAGACTAATTTAAAGGAACATCAAGGGTCCAGTTTCTCAGCTGCTTAAATATCAGAGAGTTTTCAATGGAAATATGCAAATTTTAAAAATCTGTGTCTATACCTATATGCATAATAGAAATTATTTTTTGTAAAAGTTGGATTTTAAAATAGTTACTTATTATACAAATATTTTTAAAATAAGACAGTTAAAATTAGTAAGATTTAAGTTGCAAAATATGTTATAAATTAGAATGTATTTATCTCAACATTCATGTAGGTTTTTATATTTCAAACTTGAATAGCATTATCTTGCTCTTCAAGGGCTTATGTTAATTATTAAAACAAGCTTCACTGTAAATAAGGCTTATGTGAAAGTGCTATAAGTAGTAATACACACAGAAGTATTTCTTATAAGTAAACACAAATTAAAGTTGAAAAAATATATTCTATACTGCTTTATTCTCATTTTCCTTATCACAGGTTTTTATGCATACTTACCATTTTCCAAAATTCTGTAAAGAAGGGGGAACACAGTAATAAGTATGAATATCTATTTTAACTATATAATTAAGCAAAGTGTAGAAAAAATACACAGAACAGCTGAATTCCTTTCTGATGGGTTTAAAGGACAGATTTACCTTTGTATCAGGATCCCAGAACCACAGAATCTCTTGAGCTGGAAGAGGGCCAAAAGGACAAGCATGTCCAACTTCTAACTTTAAAAAGAGTAACATAAAAACTAAAACACATGTCTAAGAGCATTTCCCAATTGCTTTTTGAATACTGACAGGCTTGGGGTTATAACCACACTCCAGGGGAATTTGTTCCAGTGTTTGACCATCCTCTCAGTAAAGAATTTTTATCTAGTATCTAATCTGAACTTCCAACTGCAAATTTAGGCCATTCCATCATGTGACCAGACACCAGACAGTAGAGATCAGCACCCCACCTCTGTCCCCATCATGAGGAAGTTGTCAACAACAAGGTCACCCCTCCATCCCCTCCAAACTGAGCAAACCCAGCATCCTCACCCACCCATATCAAGGCACGTCCTTCACTCCTTTCACCATTGCTGCTCACCTGGCATCACCACATTATATTTTTATATCCTACTTATATGGTGGAGCCCAAAACTGTACAGCATACTCCAGCTGAGGCCACAGCAGTGCTGGGTTTTGGAAGGACAACTGCTTCTTTTGATCCACTCTCTGTACTGTGCTTAAAGCACTCCAGGATCCACTTGGCCCTTCTGGCTACCAGGGAACACTCATGGTTCATCGTGAACTTCCCATCAATAAAAATCTCCAGATCACTTTCTGCAGGACTGCATGCATTCCTCTTGTCCCTCAGTCTATACTTTCATCCATATAAATATACTTACATGCTCATATATTACCAGAATTGCACTGTCCCAGGTGCAGAATACAGCATTTGTCCTTGTTTCACATGGTTATACTCCATGAGGGAAAAGCTAATGCTGCTTTTAATTAAGGGGAAACCTGAGAGAAAAGTATTTTCAATTACAGGTCATTCAAAACTATTATTACAAAGCAATTAAAAGCAAATTCTTTGAGTTATTTCATGCACATATCAATGGGAAATATTTCTCCACTGCAATCAAAGCTGAGGATTGCATTATTTTGTCAGCCAGAAAACTTCCTCTCCCAGGGGAAAAATCAGTAGCAAACAAAAAATAGGTAATAAGATAGATGGCTGCTTAGAGTGGGAAGTCTTCAGAAAATTTTAGGGTCATTCCCCTTTTAATTCAATGAATATTTTGCTGCGCAACAGACCCTTGTTACTCCTATGGATATGTTAGGAACTTGGGGTATTCTCTGGCTGCAGTTAACCATCCTACTTCAGGCCAACAAAATGGCTAAGCCAAAAGTTATTTGTAGTACTCTTGAGAGATATTTTAAAAAAAGTTAATTAATGAACTGTGTTATGAAAAAGGGTCTGAAAATTGCTGTGAATTAAAAAAACTAAAACCCCATACCATACCAAACCAAAACAACCAACCAAAAAAACCCCAAACATAAGAAGCTGAAAAATTCCTTGTGTTCCTGGCTAAAGCTCTTGCTTTTGCAATCTTTGTCAGGAAATGATTATAATTTATACAGTACCTATGTCCATAAATGTCATAGGGGTTACTGTTCAGAGGAATTTGTTTAGTATCTAAAGGCAATAGAGTCTATGGGGGCTTAACCCCAAATGAATCTTTGCGCTACCACATAACCACTGCAAAAATAAAAGCAGAAGAAGGAATTACATTTTCACTGGGGTGAAAATGCATTTTAGGTTTAACACCTCACTGCAAAACCCAAGTCAGTGAAGAAAGTATCAAATGGTAGCATTCTGGCTACCGAAAATTGTAATAGCCCTTGGTCCCACACATGCAGCTTCTGTCAGTGTTGAAATCCAAGATGAGGTAGGCCAGATACAAGTGAAGATAAGCAAGTCACTGCTTACATGTTCTTTTGGAAAATCTCTTTCTAACAATTCATTGTTTAATAAACTGAAAGACCAATCTGAAGCATTATGTAAGGGTTTGGAAGATCCTAAGATTTCAAATATGACAGAAAGCTTTCGACAGAATGTTATTTTCATTCCTTGTTATTTTTTTCCTTTTTGTTAAAGACAAAAAAAATCTCTATTTTGCAATCATAAGGCGAATTTCACAATTTAGACTCTTATGCTGTGTGTAACTTTTATCTGTAATTTTAGAAAAAAAAATTTAGAAAAAAATTACCTCTGAGAAGATTAACCATGTGTTAGATTTTTAAAAACACTGAAGAAACTGAAGTGAATCCTGCATTTCTTCCTTTAGGATGAACATTAGAGGGTTTCATATACCACTTTAAGATTTATAAACACCTAGTCATTGTTGCCTAAAATGTCTTTTTTGGCAGAAGAGATGCAGTTGCACTATTCTCAACCCAAAGGTACTCAGACCCATATTATCATCCTCTGATGACTGCCCTAGACTTTTTTTTACAGATGAGTCTGCTCTGCTCTTCCATTCAAATTTTGCTCTACTGAAACAAAGAAACAAACAAACAAACAAAAAATTAAAAAAGGATAATTCTTGTATTATTGTAATTATCAGAGAAAAGGAACACAAGGTTTGTCAGTCTCCTTTTAATATCTAGCCATATTATACACAGGGCCAAGAGCTAGATTCTCACAGAGCACCCCCATATTAGCATGGAGTGCTGTACAGGGTATGGCTGTGCAGTGAATCCCTCCACTGACTCAACCCATGGTTCATCCCTGGAGCCATCCCCAGCACATGAGCTGGGTTCCTTTTGACTCTCTCTAAAGATCTACTCCTGTTCTGCTGTGCTGCCTGCTAATGAAGACATAGCCAAATGCTACTCAAAAACCAGATTAAATATTTATTTGGAGAATAGCTTTAATTCCAGCCTTTTAGGGAGGAAATTCCCTTAGAGATGGAAGGTGTGTGTTTGAACTTCTCAAGATGAGGCAGTGCTTAATCTAAATTCCTTTACAGCCTTACTCACTCTTACACTTGCCTTGTAAAAGGAAAGCAGCGCTCCTTCAAAGGAAAGCAGTGGGGAATATTGTGTTCCAGTGAAATTTAACTCTGCTGGTTTGCCCTGGTATCATACTCCTCCCTCCTCAACAGAAACAACAGAGACAAAGCACTGCCATACCAGGCCACATCAAAGGTCCTCAAAGCCCAGCACTTTGTCCCCAACAGGAGCCCATAGGAAATGCCTTGGGAAGGGCATAATTATAGGACAGAAAGTAGTTCTTTACTCACATGAAGCTATTTCATTCTTTGATCATTATTACTGCCCTTTCCTGAACGCTTTGAAGGTGCAATACATTTCAGGAGATAAAAATACAAGAATGGCACAGAGTTTAACAGATTTTAGTGATTTGAAATGAAGACATGAAGAGTGTTTTTATATTATTCTTTTCCTAATAATTTTTAATATCCTATCTGCTTCCAATTGCTACTGGACACGGGGTTTTTCAAAAACTATTTATTACAATTCTAAGATCAGATTCCCAAATGGCTGGTTAAACTGCATCACTGCACACGTAAAGTTAGGGGTTGGGAGTTCTCCTTACTTCATTTCATACTTGTCTACATTAACTTTCTTCTGCCATTTTGTCCCCAGCTAACTCAGGGCAGACCTTTCACTTGTTCTCATAGTCTTACTCCCACTTGGAATACTTTACATTATTAGGACACCTTTTCACCTTACTTCTCATATTATTTCCCATATTATTTCCCAAATAAGAGCTGAATATTCAGTGTAAATTTCTCTTGGAAAACACAAACATTTATTCTTATGCTTATTTTACAGGTTTGTATGCTATCACTCATGCAGGTAAGAACCTTCACTTTCAACCCAGGAATTTCATGTTTGTATCTGTTAGTAGCTCCCACCAAGACATTTCATTGCTTTAGCTTCTTTCTTAAGATTAATCCATTCTTCAGCTTTATGCATAGAAGCAGAAATTTGAGCATTTAAAATACTTTCAGGACTGGCTGTAGACATAGCTGAAGTAACAAACTGTGTTTGTCACCAGACCTAACTTGCTTTTACTTAGGGCAAAAACCTGAAAGCACAGTTGGTGGTGGCTGCCATCACAGGCTGCTGGGAGAGCAAGAGAACAGAACAGAAATGGTGTCAGGCTAGGAGCAAGTAGAGTTGGCTTTCAGTGGCAGTATAATTCATGCCAGGGATATATTGCTCTGAGATTTCTTCTGATTCATCTCTTAGAGGTCCCACTAACAGATGGACTAGATGATTCTTGTAGCTTTCTTCCAGCTGAAATTATTCTATTCTATTCTATTCTATTCTATTCTATTCTATTCTATTCTATTCTTTTCTGTTAGTGGTTGCACCATACAATTTTGTGTTAATGCAAGAAAGCACCGAGGCCAAATTCTTCAGCAGAAAAATTTAATTTTACTCAACCTGTCTATGACTTTCAAGCTACTTCTCAGTCCACGGGGGGAAAAAAAGAAAAAAAAAAAGGAAAAAAAAAAAAAAAAAAAAAAAAAAAAAAAAAAAAAAAAAAAAAAAAAAAAAAAAAAAAAAAAAAAAGGAAAGATTGACTCTGTGTTCACTTTTGGCATTTGCACAAACTTTTCTGCCTAGACATCTTGTGTCAGCCTTTGCAAAAGACTAACAGTGTCTCTCAGTTTATCTAGACAGCTCAGTATTATCAGCACAAACTCCATTTCCTACCTGTGTTTCTGAAATTTTATTTCCCTTGACCAGAAATCCTGTTCTGCAAGAGTACACATCTGAAAATAAAAGGCACAGGAAAAGCCAGAATCCCTGGAGAATTCTGTTTGGTTCAAATATCAAACAAGGCTTTGGATCTTAAGATGGTCTTAAACTAAAAATGACTTTTCAGTCCTCCATGCAGAAAGGATTTTTTTTTTTTTTTATTTCAGTGAGAAATACAGAGGGTTTTTTTTTGTCATGTAATCTTCCAGAGCATCCAGACTCATCAGTAGTATAGTTCATTAGTATCTAACTTGCCTGTCAGTCTGTATCATACTCATCAAGAGCATCTGCTACCATACTGCACAGAGAGAGCCACAGATTTTGTGAACAGGTGTTTATTCAATGCTGAATTTATTTAAAAGGTGTTCTGTTATCAATTGATATGCTTCCAGCAACACCAAGATGTTTCAGGAATAAAAATATCAGGCACTTAATGAGAATTCTGTCTATAACAGGTGAGAAGACTATGAAACAGGTCAAATTCCTTCCTTGGCAACACTGGTGAAAAAGTTTTCTTAGCAAATACCCAAAACCAAGGTAACAAAAGTTGTATCTGCTAATAATAGATAGAATAACAATAACCCTTCCTTGCACCGTTCCACAACATCTCTCATACACTAAGGGTGCCAAGGGAAAATCTGAGGCCTTTCAAGGGTGCAGGAGAACTTCAGGAAGCCAAAACTAATTTCATCAGCCTTTATGTAACACTTCTTATGACTGACAGTAGTGAATATGCAAGAGGTGTATAATTGGATGAATTTGCAAAGGGAAAACATAAATTGTATGCATGAAATTTTGAGGCAGGTATCTTCAGAATCCCACATGCTTATGGCCCCCCTATTTAAGACAGAGTTTACTTTATACCTCCTTTGACCTGATGAAATAATAATATCCATCTTATATAATACAGTTACAATAAAATGTGTATTTGTTTCCAGGATGATAAGAAAACTGCTTCTTTTTAGCACAGCAGGCCATATTTATATGAATGACATGCAAAATAAGTGGTGTATTTTTCCTTTTTTTACATATACTCTAGAGCTCAAACCTAAGCTGTAAGAGATCTCCACTTTATATGGATCTGTGCAAAAATCTGCAATTATTGTGATTCGCAAAGATCTTGAATTAAAGGCAAGAATAATCATCTTCTTCTATTTAAATTTCCTTTGATGTGTAAAACAACAGTCATTATTTTTCTGAAAGGTATGGGGAGAGGAGAGGAGAGGAGAGGAGA
>VWYO01018529.1:114715-150191 GCA_013400275.1 Rhadina sibilatrix
GGAGAGGAGAGGAGAGGACGGCAGCCTGCAATAAAATCATTCTTCTCAAGCTAAGGGAGAAAACACGAGCCATGAAATAATGATGGGTCTTGTAGCCCATTTGTTGACTTTTTGAAGTAGGACATAGTAAGCGCTAGCAGGATAATTTAAAACATTAATTGTAAATTGGGGCTTGAAGCAGAGAGGATGGAAGAGTGAGAGGGGCTCAGGTGTGACTGGTGATACTGACAACTGACATGGGGGCTGAGAACTACCCAAGCCTCATCAGTGCAGCCAACTCCAAAATGAAACTCCTGTCAACTTCATTTCATCTCCACCAGTGTCAGCACTGCACTCCCGCCATTATTACAGTACCCTTCTATCTCTTTTCTGATTGCTATTGCAGTTTATACCTCAGGGAATAATGCCACATTATTTTTCACTTTGTGGATAATCACCTGTCTCTTTAAATCAACATCAGGTGTCAGCTCAGGACCTTCACAACTAAAAAAACCTCTTACTGAGTTGGTAGAACGTAAGACTCATATCCTAGTGCTTAATCAGGTTTTTTAGCAGCTGTTTTATGAAAGCAGCCTCACAGAAGAATCACATTTTCACCTTTTTTTTATTGTCCTGACACCATTGTTTTGTGTGTGGAAACATGCTCCTCTGGCTTTACCAGGACACACTGCACTGGGGCTTTCACAGATGTTCTTGATTTGCAAAACCATTACTTACAATGACAGCAGCACCATTTTTCTGTGGGGTTTTCTTTCTCCCAATGATGTATGGACAGTTCTGGTTGGGATAATCCCAACATTTTATGGCTGAACTTCTCTAATCAGAAACACAAAAAAACCAACAAAAAACCAGTAACAGGTGAAAATAATATCACTGCATTTTTAAAAAGTATTTACGTGGTTTTTATTCCTTCTAAGAAAAAGGAAAGTCTAGGAAGATGAAATTTGACCATCGAGGAAATACAAAATGAAGCTCTGCAGATGCATTCAGGTGATTAGAGGGCAGACAGGAACCAAGTTCTGCTGCTTGGAGAGTGTAATGGTTTAAGCCAAAACCAGCACAGAGAGCACTCATCATCAGGCACTGCCCCTGCCTGAGGCAACTCAGTGAGGCCCAGGAACTGGCCACAGCAACAGAAGTTCATTCAAGACACATATTCATGTGAAGTGACTAACCAAGGTCAAAATGTTTGTTTTCTCCAGGAAGGCAGAGGGTGGAACTTCCTCTAAATCTGTATTTCACATCTTTTTTTTTTTTTTTTTTTTTTTTTTTCATCTGATGTTACTGGTTGACAGTAACATACATATCCTTCTAGTCAACCCAGATAGGTAAGAAAGGTGTGAGAGTGTGATTTCTGCCTTTATTTCTTTAGAAATACTAGAGATTCACTGGGCCAAAGAAAGAGAAAGAGAAAGAAGAGGGAATAAAGAACAAGACAAATTATTAAGAGCAGCTTCAGCAATCACTGTATCCCCTTTGAATGGCTCATGATGAGCTGCACCTGTCTCATTTTCAGCTGAGAAGTATTTGAGATATATGAGAAGATGAAAAGACTGATAATGAAGGTATAAAAAAAGAAGAAAAAAAAAGAGGCATCATTTCTGCAGATATGAGAAAGAGGAATTAGTGGCTGATCTGTGAAAGGAGGGAACAGAAAGATTATAGGTGATACAGATCAAGGGGTAGAAATCTGCAGATAGAATTGAGGATAAAAAACACATAAAGAAGAAATGACAGAGGAAATAAGCTAAGTGGTAAGAAATGAGAAAGGAGTAGCAAAATGAGATTATGTCACAACATAATGCCTTTGCTGGAGAGAAAAACATCTGTTGAGGTAATCAGAGCAGTTGTTGGCCACAGACAGCGTGTTCTGCCAGGTGCTAGAATGGCTCCAAGGGGTCTGAGGTGACACAGAAGAGGCTCATGAGGGTCAAAGTGCAACCCTTAGAGAAAGTACACTAGGTCCTGATTCATCACAGGGACAGATAAAACTAAATAGAGAAATTAAGTCAGCTTTTTTTTTTTTTTTAATGGAGAAACTACTGGCATCTTTTGTGGCATTTTTCTTTGGGTCCTATCTTTTCTCTTGTCTTTAGGGACAACAAGGGAAGTTTACTTAATTTAATATAGTTACTGTTAGAACAAAATTTCAATGATTGATTTTGGTATTAAGAAAAAAAAACAGTGAAACTTAAACAATTAAACAAGTACTTAGTGAAAAATCCTTTGTCTACCTTTCCCATGCTAACTTTATTCCAACACCTCTCCTGGTGTACAAAAATACCCTGTTTTTCACAGTCAAATTTAAAATCAAGAAGCCTTTTTTATTTCTATACATATTCTGCTGTTAATTACCAGACCAAAATTGTTATCGATGAAAAGACTCATTAATTCCAACAATAAAGACTAAATTGAATGTTTTGCTGCATATAAGCAATAAATATCTATTGTTGCAGCCCATAACATACCTCTGTCCTATATTTAACCTGCCAATTAACTACAGTAATTATGATTGATTTCAACACCCACCTTTCCTCTACAATTAGAATTATTCCTTCCACTCTGTGCTCATTAGTGAATAACATAGTTTGCTTGGAAATAATTCCCTTTTTGCTTACCTGTATCTGTCTTGACAGTCAAGAATAGAATTCCTTGTAACATTTTTTAAATGTACAACTGTACTTTTGGCCATATAGGTCAGTTTTGGAGGTGTTGCTTTGGGGGATTACAACATCATCATTAAATTCCCTTTGGCACAAATAGCCTAAATAACATTTTAGACCTTTCACCCATGCATTTATTTCTCAGAGTTTTAGGACTGAGATAATGAGAAAATAGAGGGGTTTGTAAGATATATATAAGAAAAAAATGTCCAAACTACTGGCTTTAATTTATACACTTACTAAATAATTGAAGAGGAGAAGGTAATACTAAACCTGCAAAAGCAGGTCTAGTACTATACTCTGAGAAGAAATTAGATAGTTTTGGACGTCTAACAAGAGCATGAGAGCCTTTAAAGGAACAAAATGTTACCTAAGCAGGTGCCTTTAAACCAGTCTTGATTACAGGACAAATAATGTCAGTAGAAGTCCAGCTGCTGTGCTTTCCAAATTTCATGTGAAATGTTGAATTTTATTGAATTAGTTCAATTTCTCTCCCTTTACTTTTTGATTCCTGTAGGTGTTAACTTACAGCAAGAGAGGGCAGGGGTGAAAGGGAAGAGTGTATGCTTCAATCGTGATTTCTGAGGCAACATTGTTAAGTGCTGTGCAGTGCAGTTCAATGTACGTGTTTGTTTTACTATCCAGGAAAAGAAGACATCTGAATAGTAACAGAAAGATAGAAAAGAAAAAAACCAGACAAATAAATAACAAACCTACTCCCTGCTATCATGGGGCCCTGCTAGCTTTTGGAAGAAATAGATTTCTATGAAAAAAATGTTGATGAGCTTCCTCAGAAACAGACACCTGAGCCGAGAGGGAAGGGATTATACATAAATCAGAGCAAAGGAGGTGAAGAAGAAGGATTAGCAGAACTGAGCATAACCAAAGCAATTTACCCCTTACTGAATTTACTTTGAGCTACTTAGGAGAGAAACACTGTTGTGCTAACATTTGAGCCTTAAAGGGACAAGGTGTGCTTTTAAGCTGAAGTACTGTACAGATGCACTTAAAGGTTGTTTGCCAGTCAATTGCTCTTTAACCAGTTTGTTCCCTACATCACACACTGAATGTAAAAGAACTGACATACTGCCATGAAAAGGGCAGCCAAGCATTCTCTGGATATAACCAACATAAAACATAACCTTGGCTATAGAAACATAATAGTATTGTCTTTTGGTACATAGCTTCTACTGTTAGTAGTATTTTTGGTGTCAGAATTATTCCTTGACGCACTGCTCTGAAAGGGTATATTTACCCACACACAACATATAGTTAAAAAAAAATTCTTTAAAGTTTTATGATGTCCTGCTGACTAACAGTACAAGTCATCCTTATTTGCTAAATGACCAGGTTAACTGCTAAATGACCAGCTGATGGAATTAGTTATAATTTTGTTTTAAAAGCTGACATGCCACTGTTGCCCTTTAATTGTCTTAACACAAATTGCAGATGTTTTAATTACAAATGTCATGTCCTTCACCTTAGCTGCCCTACACTTGCTGAATATCTGCAGCCACCAAGTAGTGAAATTCCTCACAGCCTCGGTTGATTCACTTATTCTTACCATTTCTTCCAGTCCTACAATACTCTATTAAGAGTCACTTTGACTACCTTAAAATGAGTCCAGGTTCTGCATTTTCATATGTAACAACTTATTTATAATAACATGCCACTTTCTGCATGAGTTAAAGCCTTCCATTTCTACTTAGAGCATGAGTAACAAAGCTAAACACATACTTTTCAGTGTTGATAAGTAGGACAAAAAAAGAAGACAAGTAAGAAGGTGGGGAAGGGTTTTATGTGTTTTTTTGGTGGTTGTTTGTTTGTTTTTGGTAGGGAAGCACATTCCGCACCGTGTGTTTATAACCAAGACCTGATGAACAACAAAACTGAAGAAAGATAAAAACATCTCACACACACATAAACAGACTCACACCCAGTTTTAATAACCAGTGCCTCTTCTCCCATACATTGCTCCTGGCTTTTTTTTAGTGCACAACACTGACTGCCCATCTTCAGTCATTCCTCAGGAAGAGGAAATAATCCAACTTCTTTTTATTTGTCATAGAAAGCCTTGCAAAATGAAAATAGAAAGAGCATATGAAAGACTTTCAGAGTTTGCAATGCTATTTTCAGAGAGCATTTGGAAGTGTTTCCAGCTACAATCTAGGTTTTGATTCCTCATCCTTTTAGCAGCAGGGAAATTTCTAACTCTTCTCAGGCTTCATGAGCACCTGCATGCCTGGCTTTCACAAGGTATGGTGTATTTTGGAAATTTCAACTGTTAAAAAAAAGGTAACACTACACAAAGGAATATTGTTCTACATCTTTCCACTGAGATGGCTTTGGTCCACTATGACCAATTCTGGAAAATTTGAAAGTTACAGTATTACTTTCAAAGAATGCTGCAGAACTTTTCTATTATTTGTTTTTCAGCTCAGATTTTCAGCAGAAGCACATTTATTGGTAAGAAGAATTGGTGAAATCACATTTATGATAAACACTGAAATCTAGGTTTTCAAGTAGCTAATGCTTTTAGGATTATCAGCTTAACAACCAAGAAACAAATTTTCATAATTCTCCCTTAATTTTTTTTTCCTTTAAGTTATTCTAAGGTGTATAGTCAACTACTTTGAGCTCCATATGAGCTTGCAGAAATTTAAGCTCCAAAAATTTGGATGATATTACAAGATATCACATCTCAGCACTATTTTTTATTCTGTATCTTCATATACAAAACATATTTATATTTACAAATATATATACAAAATGGTGTCATATTGTCTTTAACCATGGTATGAATGTCCTCTAAGAATATATATTCACAAAAAAAACTGTGATTTACAAGGACCTCATGGAACAGGCTTTCCACTCTGAGTTAGAGTAAAAAAAATGCTTATATTGTTTCTTGATTAACTCCTAAAATCAGTCTGTGTGAAACTATGCATTTGTTTTTGACTTATTTTTTATGGCTATTCTTACTCAGCACAGACAGAATATTTTAATTGTTTTCTAAATTTTTTTCTTATGATTTGTCCTATAAATCACATAAATAGAATGACAAGTATTCTTCACTTCTGTTCTCCACCTACCTGTATTTTATTTAACAAAGTTCTTTAAACTGTTTACATACAATACAATTTTCATAGACACTTATTACAAAGAGACAAAAAACTCTTCTCTAGTGAATTATAAATAATGTATATACTTTATAAATAATGTAAATACTTTTATTTTCTATTGGTATTTTTTTAAAGGCTTGGACCTACCTACTTTGCATGAGATGGCTTCTGATGAGGCTTGATTTTGGAAAGTATCATCACTGTTAAACCAAGCACACACATATCCACAAAATTCAGTAACTGTCAAAGTTTTGCCTCATTACAAAGGACCATCCAGATGCCAAAGCACTGGAACAGAGTCTACTAGAGGCAGCATCTGGCACTTTGGCAAACTAGGCTGGCAGATGGTTTTACATTTGCTATTGTTACTATATTTTTTATTGCCATATCCTTTATTTTTTTTCTTGACAGAACTTCATTTTAGAAAACTAGCCACTGTTTGAGTAACTGTCCTATTCTATACAAATATTTCATTGCTTTCAAACAAGTACTAAAAATAAAATAAAATAAATAATAAAATAAAAAATACTGTTGTTCTGCATCTGTATTGTACTTACAGTGAATTCACCTATGTAGTATGCATTTACTTCTGTGTAGACATTGAACTCTAAATTCAGACATCATGTTGATTTTTTAAAACAGGTATGTATGTCTTCTTACAAACTATCTCACAATATATTTGTATCTGAGAAGCGTGACTAAGGTTCTAAAATGGGGAAATTTTATAAACTTCTGTTTTCATAAAAATTAACAGAAAACACACACTTCTATGTTTTAAAAATAAGCTCATTTATAGCTATGATGAACAACTCTGAGTTTTAATTTGTCCACTGTTTCAGAATGAAAATACTACATAATTCTGTTATTCATGTTCCTGAGCAAGAAGCTCAGCTTCACGTTGAATTTCTACCTTGTCCAAGGAAGAAGCAGCTAAGACAGACTCCAGGGAGGTAGGAAATCTGTTTAAACGATTCCAGGTCTATGTCAATATCTGAGATTTGCAAGAACCTTTAATGCCAAGCAATTACTAACAGTGTTTGGCATCTGCAGTGTGGTGTGACATTTGCTAGTGAACACTGGTTTATCAAAAATCATTTCATGATGCCTAAATACACAACTTTACTATTCAAATAGTAATGTGCTCTGCCAGCTGTCATTAAATGTGTGTCTCTACTGCCACCTACCTGTGGTAGCATATTTTTGGAAAACCCATAGAAACAATGAAGGTAGCAGTAAAAGAAACGCCAGAGATCATCCAAAACTGCACAAAAATACGTTTTTCTACTTCCTGCTAGGTAAAAAGGATCTGGATCTAATCATACGGTTACACAAAGGTAAAATTTTCTGCACTGGCTTGCCCTAAGTCATCAATAGTTTTCATCTCAAGTCTTCATCTCATTTACTTCTTGGCTTTCAGCAAAATCACTGCAGTATACGTTAAAAAGATGAGTTACTTGTACATAGAATTGATGTACTTATACATATGAGTAAAAGGTGATCTTAAAATCAGTGTAAAACAACAACAACAAAAACCCCGTAAGTGCAATTAATGATGAATCAAGTGAAAAGAGTAGGCAATTCTTATCATTTCTTGAAAACAGAAAGCTTGAAAGAACATTGTGAGCTATTATAGTAAGGGCAATATGGAGAAGGAAGCACCGTAAGAAGATAAAGTAAAATTCAGAACACAATGTGGCACAAAAATGGAGAAAACAAGTGAGGAAGCCCTCAAACTTGAGAGGAGTTATCGTCCTGAAAATGATAGGATTTAGGACTGATTCACTTTGACTGATAAAGTCATTGTCAAAAGACTAAGCACTGATGCAGTGCAGTCTGAGTTATGTGGTAAGGTCTACAAATACAGTGTGGTCATTTGCCAAGGTCAGCGCCAGTGCATTATGTTTGCTCACTCTTTGCAGAATAGACATTTTCTTGCCTTCAGAATTTTAACTTTTTTTGTACATTGATGAGCTCTGGGTCCTGAAAAGTTGAATATGTGTGAGAGTTTTGCCACCACTGTCCAAACATGATGACTAATATACTGAAGTTCCTCTTAATATTTTTCTTATAAATAGTTGACAGAAAATGTACTCTTTCAAAGCACAGCAAGAACAACAGCTAGAGTAACTATTTTTTTTTCTTTTATAAAGCTTTTTTTCAAGTGTCTTTTCATTTTAGGGGGGAGCCAAGTTAAGCACTGTACTAAAGAAGAAAGAAAACATAAGAGAGAAAACGTAACAGATCCTGGGAACATTGGAAGGGGCTACAGACTTTTCTCTGCATGTGTGAGGCCCTGCAGTCTTTATGTCATTAGATAGGTGCCACATTTGAATCAGTATTCCTGTATTACTTAACATATTATGATAATTTTGGCTGCAATTTACTTCTCCATGTACTTGCAATTGAGGTGTGAAAGGCTCCTGGCAAATGCATATGTACTTGTGTGAGCTAAAGTTACAATGCAGATTTTGTCTGAGAAGATCCATTTGAGGAAGGGGAAGAAAACCTCCTGGTCTCACACCTGGAACATGTTGACAGTGAATGCCAATGACACAACCAGAACTGTGAGCTTTTATTGTCACAAATTATTGACTGGGACAAAAATGACCTCCACTAGCTGGGAGAGTGCCACTGCTTGGCAAGGACCACCAGACAGGCACTGTAAGGGTTGTTGGAGAGCACACCAGCCAACATGGACCTGAGACAGAGGCCTGCTGCTCAAAGCAGAAAGTCACCATCAGAATAATGCCTGTGTGGAACTGTGCGGATAATGCCTGTGTGGAACTGATTGTCTGCCAGACATTATCCCCATGGACTGCAGACAGCCAGCAGTTCCGCTGAGTTGGATGAAGAGAAATAAGTGCAGCCTTTCCAGGAGACATTCCCAGAGCAAGGCCAGAGCTACCCCATCTCCATGGATATATTGGGTTTGTGTGGCAAAGTTTCAGTACTGGGGATAGGGAGGGCTAAACAGGTGGTTTCTGTGGGAAACAGACGCTTCCCCCATGCCCACTGGAAGCAGTGCCAGCTAGCTCCGAGACCGGCCAACCACTTGGCAAGGCAAGTCAACATCCGCGGTAGGGTAGGGTCCCTGGGACAACGGATTAGCTGGGGATAAAAGATGCAGTCCAGCAATAATTGGGGCTAGAGAGGAGAAGAATCAGGATATGTGAGAGGAATAGTTCTGAAGACACCAAGGTCATTGAAGAAGGAGGGGGAGGAGCTGCTCCAGGCACCAGAGCAGAGATTCCCCTCCAGCCCATGGAGACCATGGTGAGGCAGCTGTGTCCTGGAGCACATTGAGGACAACAGGGATGCAGAGATCCACCTGTAGCCCGTGGATGACCCCACACCAGAGCAGGTAGATGTTAGGAGAAGGCTGTAGCCCCATGGGAAGCCTGGACTGGAGAAGACTTCTGGTAGGACCTTGGCCTCTGGGAAAGGGGGGGGTTTGTGACCCCATGGAGAATCCACACTGTTTGGTGGCAGGGCTTGTGACCCCATGGAGAATCCACACTGTTCCTGAAGCACTGCACCCCATGAAAGGGACCCATACCAGAGCAGTTCATGGAGGTAATTGTCTCATGGGAATGACCCCATGTTGGAGCAGGAGAGGAGTGTATGGAATTCTCCCTTAGGAGGGAGGAGGAGCAAAAGCAAAATGTGATGAACTGACCAGAACCCCTACTTCCTTTTCCTCTGCACCATTCAGATGTTCTAAGGTTACAGCTGTAGCATCTCTGGGCCCAGCTTGCACACTGGCTTCAGACTCCCTAAGGGATTTTGGGAGAGGTTGCAGAGGCAGAGACTGCAAAAGAAGGACATTACAGACCATTCAGGACAATTAGGACCTCCCCTGCCTCCAAAACTCTGACAGTTTGGATATTACCTTATATATTTAAAAGTAGTTGTTTGGGGGGAGGTGGAAGTCACAAGAAATGTGCAGCGCAGTCAAGGTGGGGTGAACTGATTGCTGTGAGGGATTTGGGGATATGTGTGGATTTCTGTGCAGGTGTTAGATGACACTCTCTCTAGGCTAGACACAGTTAGGGTATTTAGGATGTTGCAGTTTGTACAGATAGCACTTTCCAGAATGAGCTTCTACTGACAACACCATTTGGAAAACACACATGGCACAAAAGGTGAATAAGAGCAGCTAATTGTGCAGAGGTATAAGGTAAATTAGTTGTCTTATTGTTTTGGGGAAAAAAAAATCCAAAAGCATAAAAAGAAAACAACTATGCCTCCACATTGTTTAAAAGCTCTCATTTGAGATATGAAATAAAGGTTTATTTGGAATATGTCTATTCCTCAAGGTATTTCTGTAGTGTTAATTTCTATACTCCTGAATGGCCAAGTGTGGTACCCTGTAAAAGTCAGACATGATATTTGTGATTCTTATTTGAAGGCTATACTGTGTGGAAATCCCAGCCTCCAAAAGCATCATCCAAGACTTCCTGAGGAAAAGATTTATCTCTGTTCTCAGTCCTTCGCCTCAGGAGGTACACCCCAGCACCAGCAGGAACACTGCAAACGTGGCCATCTGTTGTGACTGAATGTTAGAATTAATCTCTAAGGGAAAAATTCAAGTAACCCACAGTATCTTAGGAGTCATATGCAGTATGATATATATCTAAAAGTTCAGAAACTAAATGGTATACAAAGAGAATGAAAGATCTTTATACAAGTGTAAAAGGCTTCACCTTTAATATCTGACTATTAAAGAAACATACTTTTGAATGTTGTGCGTCTCTAAAATAAAAACTCATTTGAGCATTTAACAAGGTTTGAAAGTCCAGTTAGCTTTGACTTCCAATTATTCTGTTAGGTGTGACTTAGCTTCCTCATCCCACTGAAGTATGTAGAAAAGAGAGAATATAAAAGGATCTAATATTACAGTTTCTGGATTCAATATCAAATACTTTATCAGCTTAAACAATAGTATTATTCAGTACAAATAAAAAGCTCTTGCTTACTATTGCATTATATGGTCAACAGTCAGAAATTCCAAGCTGCAGAATCACGTAAGACTCCCACAAACCACAGTATCACAAAAACACCATGGCTAAATCACCATCATTGCTAAAAACACCTGGTTAAATCAGCCATTTCAATTCCATCTTAGCTATATTCCACCAAGGCATTCCCTTCACAGAAAATGTGCAGAAATCTCAATACAGTGAACACTGGGACTATCATACTTTGAAAAACTCAACTAAACCTTGAATAACCATCTGAGCAGATGTTCTTGTTTATCCCACAGTATTTTATTGGTTTAAAGCTGCACAGGGCTAGAAATCTGTTGATTAAGGCCGCTGTGCATGCCTCCAGCAAGGGGGAGAATCTCAACAGATGCAGAATAACTCATCTGACCTCCTTATTGCAAGGGATGCACGGGTAATACTGCAAGTACATTGGAGAATAGAAGCATGGGATTCAGGCTTTCTCTAGCTGATGAACAATCCCTTGCAGAAGTTGCCAGCTGGCATGAGCTATAGGACTAAGAAACAGAAATGTCCTAAACAACACTGCAGGTCTTCTGTCAGAACTAGACAACCACAACAGACACTAAAGATCATCTTGTGGGATTTCTTTTAGTCCTAATTAAATGTTTTTGAAATACAAACCCAAAACTTTCAGTACTTCTCTGATTTTTTTTTTTCCCCCATCTGCAACAATTTGTTTGTACATTTGTCCTACATTTGGCCAATCATGCAATTTTTGGCTGAGAATGGCGTGGCAGCTGTGGCTAAAAAGACAAACAAACTCCACTACTAACCTGTAGTACAGAAAGTATATGGACATTATAGAGGAAAGGGTGATGTATTATCACCTAACCCACTTTAATATAAGCCAATATGCAGCAAAAGTTCCCATCTAATGTCAGGAACTCCTACCTTGTTGAACAGCTAAATATATAAAGTTGTTACAGATGGTAGGCAAACATCTGTCATGATGCCTTACCTACCCATTGTCCCAGTTCAACCATTCTTTTCCTTTCTGTTCACACAGTAGCATTTGTCAGCATGAAAAAATAAAGTGCACAGAAGAAAAGGGCTGCAGAAGCAAATTTAATCTGCTCCTTCATCAGAGGAAAAGGAAAATTTAGGAGCAGAATTATAGGAGAGAAGTTTCCATAGTTAAGGCTTCCACAATTAAATGTTTCCATAGTAAAAGCTGGGTATTTGTATGCTGACATTTGGAGGGTTCTGTCAGTTACAGAACACAGGAAGCCTTTTTGATCTCAACCAACAACCTTGCTTATGTAAAAATCGGATCTACGTTTTCTCATTATTGGGTAAGCTGAAAGATCGAGTCCTGTGTGTTTACTAGGTGGAGTTGCTTTTCAAAATTAGCATATATTCTTGAAATGAAACCAACTTATAGCACCACAAAATGAACACATACAGATTGCATGTACAGTTGTGCACTGTGTGGTGTGTAAACCCTATTTCTCACCAACCACAAGAGAGAAGCCAATTCCAGGGCTCTCAGCTGGGTCCCCATTCCCTCAGGCGACCTTGTTAGCAGCCTCCCTACCGACTCAGTCCCACACTGCACACTCCCCAGTCTCTCTCCCTCTGTTAAATACCAGGTATCCTAATGAAACATGGATTGCCCGTCTGCAGGGAATGTGAAGCCTTGCTTGTCTTCATTTTATGCTTTAAACACATCATTTGTTTCATTGCTTTCCTTCCTCTTCCCAGTCATTACCTGCTGTCATGTCATCCTGTCTCAATTTTTCCCTGATGCTTTATGTTTCACTGGTTTTCTTTCACATTCTCTCCTTGCTCTGCTAAGCACCTTGGCTGCAGCCAGCTAGAGGAGATTCTCTCCCTTGTTTTGTAGCTTAACAATCATCATACTAAACCCTGTTCATTTTCACTGGGTGCATTGGGATTGATAACCATTTGTTGTCTCCATGCCTTTTTTACTCTGTCACTGATTTAATGGAAGAAAAAAAATGTTTTTACTGGAAGAAAAATTCTACAGCAAATTATGTAATTTGGGGTATATCAAATCCACTTTCCTCCATTAATTGCAAAATATATTTTCAGATAATTTTACATCTGTGAAAACTTTTCAGTTTAAATGCACCTTAAAATCTACATTGGTCTTATGCTAAAATATCTAGAAAATCAGGGATGAAGATGATAAATGTGGGAACTGTTTTGAGAGGATAGGAAATAGATTTTGCCTATATACATGGAGAGGCAAAAAGAAGGAAACAACTTGTTTATCATCTTTTTTCCTTCCACCATGCTTCCAGCCCCACCTTCTCTTGGCATGGCACTATACTCAAAGCAGGACATTCAGTAGGTTCAGTTTCTCTGCAATTGTAGATGATCTATTTGATGATTCAACACAGCTGCCGGTCTCAGTGGTATTTACATTCCAAAACAGAACACTCTTCATGTATGTCATGTCCATAAAATGGAAATATTTAGGGTGATGTTACACCCTGTAATTCCTGCTGCTTATAAACTTGCCTGGGAAAGCTATATTAACTCCAGCTGTGCCTTTCTGGTGAAGCATGAAGGGGATTTTTGGCATGGATTGTTTATGTGTTGACAGGGAGTTCCCAGTGACTTACATATCCTACCTTGACCTTACCAGTTTTTCTTTTTTTGACCTAATTGTATAAGTTTAAGTGGTAAAAAAAAAGTAAGCTATATGGGTTTTTTTTTTCAGGTTTGCAGTAAAATGGTGTATATATGAAATACTTAGGTTATTTCACGTTCTTTCTCCCAAAATTCAGTTAGAATAAGGAATTAATCTTGACAAAAAATCATGCAGGTTTGTGTGACTCAGGAATTATTGTGATTGACAGGCTCTTAACTTGACTGAAATTATCTTTTCTCACTGGAGTGTGAGTTCAATGCACGGCATATTTAGTTGGTGAATGAATAAGTTTGTATCATTTTTCCAGGGCATGCTGAGAGGACACAGCATGACATAGTCTGCTATATGAGGAATTGATAAAGAAAAATCATGCTTATTCAAGCAATCACAAACAATTGCTCCTGCACTTGCAGTCAGGGGAAGAACCTAGAAAACATTCATGGAAAGGTGTATTTCATTCACCTCACATTTTACCATGATGTGAAAAAGACAGAGAAACCAAGTACAGAAAAAGAACAGCCCAGCTGACAGGGCAGAGGCCTCCAGGAGTGTACTGGTCTGGAGTGAACACAATGCTCAGTAGTACAAGATCACTGTGTGATACATACACGTATGCGTAGCGTGTGCGTTTGCACTGGAATTACGGGTCAGAGATGTGCTTTTAAAGCTAACCTCTCAAATCTCCATTATGCGCTTTGCTTTATATTTCAAAGTCATCTTGGAATGCATGAACAACATTTCTTTTGTGCAAGATGACTCAGAAAATAAGCTCCACCCATTTACATGTCCTATTGAAGCATATATTCTTGGGATATTAGTTTCTCAGCATCAACTGCTCAGCTTTACCATTTCATTTGCACATCCACTTAGACATACTTTTAAGAGCCAAGGGGAAAGTTAGTGGGCACAAAAATGGTCTATACATACAGTACTCAGAGAAGCTTTTTCAGAGGTAGGGAGGCTAGCCTACCTCTTAGAAGGAAACTCCTATTTCCTGATACTCCAGTACAGGTCTGCCTGGAAAAGGAAGAATGTTAGGCATCAGTCACTTTATTCCTTGGGGGTTTTTAAATTCAAAATTACATAAGCAAGTTTCAGTAGAATAGTTCATTTTGAATAATTTTTATCTTACTCTTATGTGTATTCTTCATTTGTCTTAATTAAGCAGCATTTTTCCTGTACTGGATGATTGCAATTTTTATTAGCAGAGGAAGGACATTGGAAAGATTCAAAGATGGACACACAGACATCTGGACAAAGTTCTTAATGACAGGGACCTTCATGAACAAGTCCTTCTTAAAAACAGGGGATTAAAATTTGCTTGCACTCTTGGTTTTTTTTTTTTCCTTCTTTCTGTATTCGTTTAAGGAAAATGGTTGCAAATGTTATCCAAGTGACTCAGACTCATTTATTCAAATAAACATTTGCAAATACTTCCTGCTCTCACTTGTTCTACACATGTTGTTAGCAAAAGCGTTCAGATTATTCTGACTACTTGCCTGAGCACAGAAAAACTAAGCATTTCTGGGGTACATTTTGTGATGGTTTTGTACATTTTATGCAGTAAAACCGGTATATAAATTTACATACTCGTATTTGCAATGAAACCTCTTATTTGTAGTTCCTCAAGGGGGAGTATGGCTTTGTGTTCCTTAGTTTTGTAAAGAAATCTCCTGTAATGTTTGGATAAAAATAATTCCACTCAGAGGAATGTTCAAATATGTGTTATGGTGGTAAACACACCCTGTAGACTCTCCAAAGCACAGAGCAGGCACAACCAATAAAATGATCTTCATGAAGAGGGACTGTAACTAACTCCATCCTGCCAGCAAAAAATTAAAGCTCTAAGTTTGAATGAGAAGTGCAGTTGAAATCACAGAAATCAAGAGTGTAATTTTTTGCCCTCCTGAGTTTCATTTTGTTGCATCTCCTCATGTATATATGTCTATTTACCAAAATCCATTCAGAAATAAGTAATAGTTGGGAACATTTTAGCAGTAACTCTGTTCATTTAACTGCTTTCTTCTACATTTCCTGGTTTTATTCATTACTACTGTGTAAATTATAGAACTTACAGTTGGGAATATTTTAGCAAGTATCTATGTTCATCTAACTGCTTTCTCCTACGTTTCCTGGTTTTACTCATTGCTACTGTGTAAATTATAGAACTTACAGGGTATTTCCATAAATTATAAAGACCCTGACTATCGTGTTTAGATGGAGTAGCTTTACATTCTAGTCTCATAACCAGTTTAATGTGACATAAACCAGCTCAATCATCAAAAGTCGTCCGCCACCCCCTCATTCCTGGGTGGTTATTTCTCCACCCATAACTGCAGGCACATGAAGTCATACGGCCTTGCAATGAACTACCTCAGGGAAGTCATCTGAGATAATTAACCTGGAGGAAAAAAAAAAAAAAAAAAAAAAAGCCAACAGCAAAAAAAAAAAATGCATAACCAACTATATTTAAACTTCTTCCAGCTGGGTGTTTTTACAAAGAACCTTCTTCAACTGCCTGGTGATGTTTTTTTTTATTATTTTTACAACACAAGAGACAATATTGGGTATGTATATGTTGGGTCAAGAAAACATTGCCAAGAATTTCAGGTGGTAGTAATGCCACCTTATGCAGACCTAAACTAACATGAAATGATGTCATCATCATTCAGTCAATTCTGTGCTCTCTAAAGAGCTATTAGCTAAAATGAATACAATGCTACTTAAAACAAAATGAAAATAGCTTACTTAAAGAAAACCAATGAAAGATTAAGTTAAAAAAGCGTATCACATAGACTGAAGAAATAGTAAAATACAATGCCAGTATATATATCTATGGCTTAAAAAAAAAAAGGAAGAAATCTGTGAATCTTTCATATATTAAAAAAAAAATCAAATTAACTGTGTTATTTCACAACCCAGCTTCTGTTTCCTGCATAAGTAAGAAAATAGGTATCTTGCATCTTCAGAATTCACCTTAGCATTTGTTATTTTTTCATGAAATAAAGGTGAATTTCACAGTTAAAGCTCATAAATTGAGATACTGACATATTCAGGCACCTACATGCAGAGTTCTGAGGACTTTTGTTTGGGGGCCCTGTGCCCAGTTTGTTTCTTCAAATTGGCCAAACTTTGCCTCTTGCATATCCCACTTGTGCTCTCTGAGCAGTGTGAGCAGCTGATTTGTACCAAAACCAGGTCAAGATCTGCAAGCTAAACTTACTTTAACACACTTGGCATTGATAGCACTGATATTCCTATAAAGTGCAGCTACTGTTTTCTTTTATGGGGCAGGAGACATTAGCTCTTGTATTCCACAGACTGTTGAATAGTTCATCCTCACAGGAGGGGGAAATAATTCTGCTTCCCTTAACTAGCAGAATGATTCATCCTAGGCTGTTTTGTGCAACAAACCTGACATATCTTTCACTTCTCAGTTTGAATCTCTGCTGCTGAACTGAGAAAAATGCACGGGTCATGAAATTTCTGAGCTATAGAGAAACAAAGAGAGTGTCTGAGTAGCCCAATATTTAAGGTATTAGCCTAGGAAGAGAGAATCCCTGTTTTCCTGTCTGCACTCCAGAATTATCTTCTGTTTTTTGTTTTTCTTAGACATTCTAGCACTTTTTTAGCAGTTCTGGTTAAAATATATATGTGATGCTTAGAATCAAATGTTCTTTCCACCTTAACATCTAAACTGTAAAATCACACTGTATCTCAGCCTGAGTCACCTACAGCCCTCCGTAATTCGTTCTCCTGATCCATACTCCCTGCTAGATAGTTCCAGGGTCCTTTGGCATGGTGAGTTGGATTGGATAATTTTGAGACAGGCAATTTCCTTTGTTCACTGTGTGGGAATTTATGACATTTGTTGATGTGTTTGGTTACATTTGGGGGATCTGATCACTAAAAATTCAGCACGGAGGCAATCTGTCTGGAAAGGGTCTGCCTTTTTTCTTGCTGGTTTCTGTAAATTATTTATACTGTACATTGGGAGCCTAAAATGCAGGACCAGTAATTAATAATAATGCTTACTAAATAATTCATAATAATAATCACTATTGATATAGCCATAACAATAGAAGTAGCAAATAATTCACAATTTAAAAATCAAATTATTAGAGAATAAAGTTATGAGGTAAGAGGAAACAAGGTTTATTTAAGAACTTCTGCCTTTCAAGCAGATAACTTCTTCAACAAAAAATGTGTTTTGATCATGTCAAGTATAAAATCAACTTCTTATTTTACCTCAAGTTCATTCTTTCAAAAGTTCTATTATATATTATTTTTGCTCGAGACACATTTACTCTCTCAATATTTATTATGAGTAAGGCTGTATTATTTATTCTTCACAGGCACAAGTTAAGGTTGAAAATTTACTGGAGGCAGAGATGCTAACATCTCAATGCCAAAGCTCTATGTTAACCCAATTTTCCAGGGATTTTGTCAGTAATTAGTATTCTTTTGTGTCAATAAATCATTTATATTTTCATTCTCAAACATAATTTCAGCCCAGAGAGAAACTGTAATAAATACTTATTATGCACATGATATATTACTAATGAAGAAGATGATAAATTGCTAATGGAAAAAAAAAAAAGTATTCTGAAAGCCTTGTTGAAATATAGGTAATAAATTACTACTAGAATACTTAGAATACAACTTTCAGGTGATCAAACATTCCTATTAGATTTCAAATGCCCTTCATACACACAGTCCTCCATACATCCGTAAAATCCAGTAAAATTCTACAGGTTTCTTCTTGCTTCACTGAATCCAGCAGGACTGTGGACACTGATATCTGTAGGAGGCATGTCAAGCTGGGAATTAGTCAAGGAAGAAAAACATCTAACGTGATTTTATGCATCAACAGGTTATCCCATTGTCCCACACAATGACAGATCTGAAATAAAAGAAAATTGTCCAAGGAATATTTAGGAAAATCAGTCCTAGAAGAAAATGGGAGGAATGAAAATTCTGACTGGAGATCAGCGTGCTTGTCAGGAAG
The DNA here is from genome assembly GCA_013400275.1 of Rhadina sibilatrix. Lineage (NCBI taxonomy): Eukaryota > Metazoa > Chordata > Aves > Passeriformes > Phylloscopidae > Rhadina > Rhadina sibilatrix. The sequence goes on from VWYO01018529.1 coordinate 133,132, forward strand.
CTGCTCGGTGGAGGAAGCCGAGAGCCAAGTGTGACAGAGGCGCCAGCAGGACAGGGACCTCACCAGGATTCGATCTGCTCCCACTGCTCTTGAGCAGGAAGGGCAGAACAGGGCCTGGGCAGGGTCACAGCTGCAGGATAGGCTGGCAGGGACATGGGGACAGGGATGAGCTGAAGCCAGGCTGGGGTGGTGGTCAGGGTCGGGAATGAAGAAGTAGGAGGCTCAGGGATACCTGCCACACAGCTCTGGCAAGACCAAAGGCAAGAGCTGCAGCTTCAAAGCAGTTCAGGATGGAAACAGGGAGGCCCTCACCTCTCTCAGCCACTTGCACACAGCTCTGCTGCATGGTTGCATGGTTGCACAGCTGCATGGCTGCATCAGGCTGGACTCCAGCCAGCCTTAAAAATGGGTGGGTGGATGGGGGAAGATTTGCACACAGGAAGGCTTTGAAATGTTATGCTGTTCCTTCTTGGGATTTTAACCGCACAGTCATCAACTATCCCACAACACTTACAGAGTGAAAGACCAGATACCAAAGCCATTACAAGAGGTTAGACAAGTAGAATCATTTCTCATATATATAAAACACAAATTCAAATTTCTTATAATCTCAAAAAGGAGGAATATTTCCAGTGAACATCTGTCAAAAAAAAAGTTTGACATTCAGTTCAATAATCTTGGATATAAATAACACCAAATGGAGAAAGACTCACATTTTAATGCAAAATCCTTAATCCAGTGAATTTAAAACCAAGGATTTTAATATTGACAGATGTTAGGCAAGGTCAAAACTTGGAGTACAAGCTCTTCATTCCCAGAAAGCTCAAGTAGATTTTCTTAATAGTAATTCAAGTACATTCAATGCAAATCTTTACTCTTTTGAGAGTATGTCTATTCTACCAGACATTGGAAGGTAGATGTCAAAATTTCTTAATTAAAAGAGGATATTTTAGCATCATTATATATTGATTTTAGACACTAGGAATATCTGCAAGAGGATTCAATTATTTCCTTTCAAATAATTTACTTCAATGCTTCAATGAGGTTTAATTTTAAAGTCCTTCACTTTCAAGCTCTAAGTACTTCAAGTTTTTAGTCTTATCCCTCAAAACGTTTTTTTAGACAAAACCACACATTTCAGTCCTGCCCTCCAAGTCACTTGAACTATTGAATCAACACATAGGATGTTTTCTATTTGGAGAAAAATAAAAATACTTACATCAGTAAGTACATTACATTACCTGTTTTTTCTGTTTAGTATTACTTTCTAATGTTTTGTCATTAAAAAAAACTTGTGTATCATTCTATATTGTTTTTAAACAAACCCAAGTAATTATATTTTCCAATACAATATCACAAACCACCTAGTAGTTTTCCTTCTTTTAATATCCTAGACATGTGGTTTAGAATTAAAATGCTCATATTTCACTCTGTCTATTATCTTTTGGATATAGCATTCACAGATTATTAACTAGGGATTCATTAAGCCATATGGTGAAAGGTAGTTTTACATCAGGTACGACTCAGTCAAATAATTAAACAGTTGCTCTGTTTTAAAGGCACTTCTCAGTCCCAATGAGACAGGTGAAGATAATGCTTACTTAAACATTATTCTACTTAAGTACACTTAAAATAGATTCATATCCTGATCTGTAGTAGCAACTCAAATCCAAATAGATGTGTGCCCAATGTCATTATCTTTTAATCAAACACAACACTATCAAATAATGAAGCAGGGCTCAGATTTCTCACTAAGGAAGAGCTCCTTTTCTTTTTCAAAATAATAATAGGAGTTTATCAGCTGCAATTTACACTTTAATAGTTTCTGACAAAACTCTTGTGCTCACATAAAAGCTTAGCAAAAGCATCTTAAAATTTGCAATCCAAATTGAATTTGCCTTTTCAAGTTTTTTATTGATGCGAAAAAGTCTAGCTGTGTTAAGTATAGGTTGTCAAATTTGTCTTACTTCTACCTGAGTCCTAAGATGATAAATAATTTGCACTATATCCAACATATATTGCTGGAAATTCCCATGTTCTTAGCTTTGAAGTGTTTCAAAATTAAATGATAACAAAAAAGTTCCACCCTCCTGTTATCTGCTTTTATATTACAACAAAAATATTTGATGTTTTTATTCTTATTTTCAGATATTTGCTGATTCACCCTGATAATTTCACAATTTAAAATACTGTTTACAATAGTATACTGAGTTTAACTGTTTGGGAAATTCTCCACTGTAGAGATGTCAAAGAATTATTTACACAATAACTGAAAGTATAATCTTTTAACTTTTTAATAAATATATATATCTTTTAAGATTTATATACAAGAGATTTTAGATCCAGTATACCAATATATGTTTGTCCACACTTGTGAAAGGACGATCAGTGTCTTAGCCCTATTGTAGCTTATTTTTAAACACAAGACCAAATATTTTAATCATAGTAGAACTACAATCATAGAGTTGAACTATTTTAATCAAAGCATGAGCTTTGAAAGTTGCAGAAAAGTATCATCTTCAAAATTTGTTTTATTTTCCTCTTATTAATCTTATTAGCATTCATTTACTAGTACTCCTAATATTAGTAGCTGTTCTATTGAAATTTAAAAAAAAAAAAGGAAAAATAATTTAAAGCTACTTTGTTGTTCTATATAACCAAAATAAGACAAACTATTTTAATACTTCCACCACTTGACCTAAAACTTAGATTCCCAGATAATTTCAAATTTGCTTCTTCTCCAGACATGGATCCTCTCTATTCAGAATACACGTCTGTGCTAATCCTTTAGTCATGGCAGCATCAGGCCCCATGGAGCTGGGGTCATCTGTACATGACTGAGATTCTACTGCACTGACTGAAAGACTGCAGATTGCTGCTGTGAGGAAATTTTATACATAATTAACATTTTTATACTTAATTTTGCTTATGCAGATGGAAATGTATACATTTTGATATGTATTTTTATAATTATAAAAATATCTTCAAAGGCTAAAAACTTGAAGTACTTAGAGCTTGAAAACACAAGTTTTTTGCAAATATTTTCCTCTCTCAGCTTTCTAGAGCTCTGTTGGCCAAGATACAGAAGGTAAAGATGACATTTACAAGAAACCCAAGTAATTTACATCTTTACAAATTAAATCTTCTTGTTGATAGCCACTTGCTAAAAAAGCAGTACACAGGCCAAGCTTTGAAACAAAGCAACTGAATGCGTTTAGGGCAGAAGAAGTTGAACTAGAAACTTCTACTGAGTAAGCAGTGCCTTTGCTACATAACCTCTGTAAAGACTGATGTTTAGGAGCCTTCTCCCTCATTAATACGTTCATTTCCCTCTAAAATTAATGAGGAATATGATGCTATCTGGATGGCAAGTTTATTAGTGGTCCAGACAAGGAGCCAGGAAATGTTAGCAGGTAGTTCACTTTCAGCTTTCTAGAGGCGACCAAGCAAAAAGCATTTTAGCAAAGGAGTAGGTGGAAAAACCTTATGTTAAGGGGCTTATGGACACCTCTCAAAACAATAGCAATATCCTTCCCTCTGGGAATCAGCAGAACAAAGCTAAACCTTTCTTTCAGAGTAAAACCAGCATCAAGTACCTGGGAAATTTATATCAAGATGTAGTTTCTTATCTGATTCTTTGCTCACTGGAACTGAATTTATCTTTTGCCTCCAGAAATGCCCTTCCCAGACAGACAGAGAAAATTACTGTCTCCTCTAATGGGGAACAGAAAGACAGCACCCTTCTGTTACAGATGGGAAAAAAAGCTTATATCATAGGAGAAACATAAGGAGAGCAAATGCTTTGGGATATTGATAATATACTTAACTATGTCCTAGATTTTGGGTCTAGGTTGAAACTGTACTCTCATTCTTGTTAAAGATGAATATTAAAGTGTAGCTTAAATATAAATGATGAGGGCTATTTATAAACCTTGCAGATATGTGTGTGTTGTCTTCATTCTGAGCACATCAAGGATTAGACCATTTAAAGGAATTTGGCCTGGAAATACCTACCTTCTTGACCTTGACTTGGCTAAGAGTAATGAGAAGTATACCAGGTTCAATGCAGATCTCACTGGCTCAAAAGTTGATACATGTTGGAACCTAAATCTCAGCACCTCAAAATTTTAAAAGAAGCAGCAAGGCTCCTAAATATCAGCAGAATTAAGATATTGGATATAGCCTAATATAGAATTCGGATATCAGAGAATTAAGCAGTATGCAGTATCCAATGTTCTGAATTGTAGTTTTGGGCATTTAGTGTCTAAATTTTTCCTTGCATTGAAATAATCCTTCTATATCTTATTTCTATCTGATCCATGGTCTTCAAATAAACTTCATACCTAATTTTTTAAGAGCATATGAAGTTTCACTGCAAAGTTTTTATAAACCAGGTCTCAATGAATCCTGTTTATCACTCCTTCTGCATTGATACTATCCTTGGCAAATGGCCTTAGTCAGTGATGCAGAGAAGTGCACTTTAGTATTCAGCTAATGTGCAGTTGAGACCCCTAATGAGTCATGCTATTATAAAATTGACTGAGATCACCTAAAGGAAAGAAATAAGATCATTACAAAAAACTCAGTACTCTCTGAGTCTTGTAATGTTTGTGCTCTGAAGACAGAATTCCCTATTAGGTACTCTGAAATGTCTAATGAAGCCTGTTGTAGCAATTTTGATGATATTTGCAATAGAGAAGTCTCTAGCTATTCTAATTGTTCCACCTGTTTGGAAAAGAGAGGAAGGGCAAAAAAAGGTCAGAATGAAATTAACAGATAAGCAAAAATTAGATAAGCAAAAATTCTAATTTTTATCTCATTCTGACTGAGCTAATGATGCTACATTTAGCTCAGTCAGAATTACAGAGTATTTCTAGGTCAGGGTTAATAGCAAGTGTCTCATGTCTTTATCCAGAAACTGCTGAAGATGATGGATTAGGTTTACTGGTATATTTTAATAGATTGGAACTCAAGTATTCTGGTAATATTTATCTCAAAGACCAGCATTTTCTTATTTCTAATTAATCTAAAGCCAGTTTGACATATTGTCATAGTTTTAATGAAATTTGAGGTTTGATATTCAGAAAGAAGAATCAGAAGAATCACAGAACAGATTTTCTAAAAGGAAATGGTGTGTATTGGAGATATTTATTTGCACCATGAGGATTTTTGCCTACTTTACATATAACTCGTGGTTTTCTAGATATTTAATTTTGTTGTTTTTTCCAACCAAATCCTATGCAGCAGTGGATGCTCTTTATCCAAACCCTGCAGCAACGATAGAAAGCCTGCATTAAACATGTCTTATTATCCTGGGGTGACATTACGATGTATCCTCAATCATCTGTTGGGCTTAAGTTGGATATTATACTCTGTATCTTTAATTTGGATCTGAGAGTAAACAGGAAGAAAAGTGCACAGTTTGTTTTCAGAAACCTCTCGGACTGGCCTTGAAGAGTGGGAGTCACTGGCACCTGACGGCAAGTTNGGCCTCAAACCATCACGCTTACGGAGAAAACACCCATGTAATTCCGATGTATGACAGCTAGTGGACATACAAAAGGACAGGTTGCTCAAATAATTAAATCCGTCTACTAAACACCATCAACAGCAAATTTTCTCAGGAGAGAAGAAGAAGTCATTGAAAAGTTAGACAGGTGTGGCCAGTTAGAATATTACAAAACATAATTTAAAATCCAAATTGTTGTGGTAGCAGACTTAATTATATCTATAAACAAGTAACACAATAGTAATGAGGGCTCAACTGTCAACATGCACTGTACTTGATCATCGGGTGGGGACTAGTTTCTGCTTTCAGCCCTGCATTGGTATCTTGTACTAAATTTTTATTCCAATGTTACCCAGAATCAGAAAGTTACTCAATACAAATAAGCATAAAAGCGCATTACGTAACATACCTTGCCGTTCAAAGACAAAGAGGAAGGAAGAGCATATAAAGGAAGAAATTCTTCCTATCTAAGGCACTGAAGGAAAGAAAGAGCAGGGATACCTGTATAAGTAGTTAATAGGATTTCCTTCTATAAAGACCTTTCCTTACAAAAACACTTCTGCAAATGCAGCATAAAGAACTCAATGTTTGAAAAGTCAGATATAATGAAGTACACAATAGATAACATAACATTTCTGCATAACAAATAAATCCTTGTCATCTTTTGCATTTTGAATATTTTCACATTTTCCTGGTCAGCATGTTTATTTTTATAAAATTCATAGTATATATTTCAGAATATTTTGTTTTATTTTAACACTAAATAAAATTACTACAGTGTTTCCCTAATTTAATCTTCTTGCCTGATACAATATATAAAATTTAATTTACCTCTATAACTAGTGCTTGGTAGGAAATTTGTTCATTGAGTTATACCTTTCAACATTTTTCTTGCAGGTAATGGAATATATCAAAATAAATCGCATTTCACTCAAGCATTTTATGGTGTGCTGTCAGCAAATGTCCAAGGAAACACAAACCTAAAGCATTAAAAATGAAACCATTAACTTGCAGATAAATCAGAGGAACTTCTCATTTAAAAAATTATTTGTAAAGGTCTAATGAACTGTTAGGGATAAGAACTGAAAATTACCACATATTAGAGTTTTCCTCATCTCTAAAATGAATACAACCTTATTTCATTTGGACACAGAAATAAATTCTTCTTGTCCCATTTATACTTTTAAATCACAGAAAGGGTAACTATAACAATGCATGAGCAAACACCTTCTTTCACCTTCATCACCTAGGGAAAAATGTGAATATATTTCCCTCACTTAAATAAAATCCATGCCTGAACTGAGCTTAAAATTAGAAATTTATTCCTGAACACATAAAAATGACAGTACTGTATTTAATTTCTGATGACTATAACTGTCAGGCTTGAGTTGGCTTTTCATTCTCTAAAATAGGCTTCTTTATGTATCACACCACATTACTGAATACTGTTAATCTTCAATATATTTAATACATTAGGCAAAAAAAAAAAAAAAATCTTGTGGGTTTTACTGAAAGAAAGTATATTTGAGACAGTAATTTTGATCTGACTTTGCCAGTTATGGGGGGGAAAAAAAAAGCCACAAACAAACCAAGCCGCCACAAAACAAACAAGAAATTTTGTGGGAATTTCAACCATGTCTCCTACAAAGGAACTACCTTATAAAAAATAGGTTAGAGCCTTCCATTCATAAATGCTTAAGAAGGAGATAATTTAAATTCTGGCTTTTTGTGGGCTTTTTGTTGTTATTGGTTTGGGGGCTCTTTTTCTTTAATTGTACACATGTTGCCCACTCCCTTTCCCCCCGCCCCAATAATTAAGAGACTGCACGATGGATGTTGATAAGAGATTACAAGCTACCTTTTTTTTAATGTCATGCTGCAGGAGACAACAGCCTCACTAGCATTTCTTTAGTATTGGAATAATTTTGAAATTAAAGGATTTCTGTCTTCCCCTATGGCTCTAGTTAGAATGAACTTACTCCATTTTTCAAAAGCAATGCATATTCAGCATATATGGCAGGAAGAGTGTGAGTGGAGGTTGCACAAACTCTCAACAGCTCCTGTGATCAAACTTTTGGAGTTTCTGAAATACATAATCAGGCTTTTTCTTAGAAATCAGGAACATCAGAGAAGTCATGTCACTACTGGGAAAAGGAATCTGAAACATTATTTGAGAATTATGTAGCTGCCATGTACTATTAACACTTATTCCCCTCTGAAAAAAACACTTTTTTTTTTTTGTAAGTAAATACCATCAGTATCTTTTCTATCTTTTCCTCCACCACCCAAAGGTCTGTTCATTTTGGCATTTCTGTGGCTGACAGTTTTACAGAGCAAAGGAAAAACTCGTGCAACAAGTCGAAAGGTTTATTGAGAGCACAGAGGATGGCTTCATTTTTCCTCTAATATCAAACTATTTCAGGTAAAGTAAGAAATTTATAGATTTCCCCTAACTTCAGATCTTCTTCTGAAGCCTTGTTTTCAGACCTTGAGGAAAAGAACAGGACATTTAGCAGAAATGAGTGAAGATTTTACAAACCAGTTCACTTGCAGAGATTTAGTCCTCACTTTTTAAAAAGTGTTACTGAAAAATAAAAAGAAGCCAAAATAGAATGACAAGTGTTTTTTAAAAATTTTTAATTTTTTTATTGTCAGTCAGGCAAATGAATTCTCAGCACATATCTAGCACAGACTATTGAAACTTCATAAAAAAAAAAGTCACTGAATTATGATCATTCTACTACAATATCCAGGCAAGTCTTTCTTCTACTATACTCAGAATTACTACGTAGTTGATAGTGTTGGCATGTTCATAGCTATCATCTGACACCACACTTTTTCAAAATCCTCAGAAGGTTACTCCATCTCATCACATAGGGAAGCAAACTACAGTGATACTACTGAAATACTATTGCTACATGGCTGAAGATTTTGCAGCACCAGGAAACTTACCTTACCACAAAACCCCACTACACTTGCTACTAAAATTAATCGACTACTAGAGGAAAACAATGGAGGGATGGGAACTGTTGTCAGTAAATCCAAAATTCTTATGAGCAAATCCAAAATTCAGGGATAGTTTCGTTATGACAATGTATAATTTCAACTCCTAAAACACCTGGAGAAGGTTAGCACAGGAACAGTACCATCATCTGAAGAAGACACGGTACCTTCCATTCATTTGCCTTCTTAACCTTTCAGCTGGGAGAATTGGGTGCTGGAATGAAAGGATAACATCATACCTCCTTTTCTAAGTTCAGATCTAATGACAGATTTTCCTAGCTATACACGCAATCAAAAAGGCACAGCTGTGGAATTAGAGCTTTTTCTAGTAACCTAAATGCATACAAAGGTATGTGAGAAAATTTTTGAAATATGCTATATGAAGAACTATATAAAAGTTGTGATAGCCAATATGTTGTATAAATTATTCATCGAGTTTTGCAGACTTTCTAACCTGACCTTTGGATTCCTGATACTAGATCTGTAATATATCAAGAGTAGTAAAGTTAAAATTATTATTTAAAAAAAAAGAAAAAAGGATTTAAAAAAGAGGCAATTAAACTCTTTATCTGATTTGTAATGATTTAGTTGCTCTGCAACCCCTACAGTTTTCAGTGTTACAAAACTCGGGAAACAGAGTGCATGTGGAACTACCTAAGCCACAACAACACTGGTGTTCAGGGGCCCAATATCTGTTAGGTGAGACATAAGGCATGTCTGCTGTCACCTCTGCAGCATCCCAAGGACAGCACATTTCATGCAGAGAGAGAGATTTGCTATGAATGCTGTAGCCCAGGGAGATCTGAGAAATGTGCATTGCAAAAAAAAAAAATCAAGAGAAGAGAGAGTGAAAGCACATCATTTATAAAACAGCTTGACTGAGCAAGTAAGTCTGATTTACCTGCACTGTGCCACTATTGTCACGATGGCTCCGCAGGGAGCACATTCATTTGTCATTTCCACCATACCGTATCTCAAGACATACAAGTATTACATTGAATGCATCCCTCAGCAGCTGGCTCACTGCCTGCTTTCTGGCACATCTCAAATCCATAGATAAATGCTCCGGAGCAGCATGCTGCTCTTCATCACCCTATTTCTAACCTCTTGTAAAGCATCTGCACACAGGCTTTATTTCACTGGCTTTAGATTTCCCCAGGTTACTCTCCGTTACAGATATTTGCGTTTGAAATAGGTGAGAGTGCTCCTTGTGGGACTCCAGGGCCTGCGGGACCCTGCCAGAGCCAGGGTACTGCCAGAGGGGCACGACCCGGAGCGGGTCAGGGTGGCATAGGGAGAGGGAGAGGTGGAGCGGGGTAGGGTACTATAGCCAGAGCGGGACAAGGTGTAGGAGGAGCGGTTCAAGGAGCTGTACGGAGGGCGTGTAAGTGTGCCATAGGTGGCACGGGTTGAGGAGTAACCCGAGCGCCCCTCGGGGCTCCACAGTGATCGGGAGGTGGGAGCCCACATAGAGCCCAAACGAGTGGTAGTGTCATAGGAAGGACCCCACTGAGAACCACACAACGAGCGAGACCCAGAGGTGCCCACAATCTGGGAGACAGAGCGAGAGATGGGGGCACAGAGGGAGCGGGCTGTGGCACCTGCCAGGGGGCATGGGGATGGGGAGCAGGGGAGGCAGGCAGCAGCTGATGAGTCCAAGGGCTGAGCAGCAGGCGAGCTGGCAGGGCGGGCCCCCACAGCCACCAGCGAGGAGGAGGTGGGCGAGCACAGGGAGTGGGCTGCAGGGGGCCCTACTGGGCGGGGGGCTGGAGAGCACAGAGAGTGAGATGCCGGGGGTCCCACGGGACGGGGGGCTGGGGAGCACAGGGAGTGTGATGCAGAGGCACTGCCCACCTGCAGCACTGTTGGGGTGCTGCTACGGTCAGCAGCACGGGGCACTGGGGAAGCCACTGGGGAGCACATGCCATGGGCTACTGCAGCACTCAGGGGTTGGGAGGACGCGGTGGCCACTGGGCCACACGGAGGCTGGGTGGTGGGAGAGGGCGTGGAGCCACAAACGACGTGTGAGATGGAGGCACCAGGCACTGAAAGGGGAGTTGGAGGTTGCATGGGATTACCAATGGTGTGGACTACTGGAGAGCACATGGAGTAGGATGGCGGAGCAGATATGGGGACTGCCTGGGTTGCCCCGTTGGGACTGGGGCCAGCCATGAAGTGGGTCAGCAATGCACTCACCGCATTATTCGCGGGGACAGAGACAGAATAGGACATCGGGCCCCCTCCACCTCCAGAGGGGTGTGTGGGAGCAGGACCTGTCTCAAACACCACATGAGGCATAGGGGTGCAAACAGGGTTGGCAGCTGGGGCTGGCATGGAGCTGTACATGGATTGAGGCATTGGAGCACATGTAGCAGGAGGTACAGTCTCACATATGACACGGAAGCCAGGATCACATCCCATCTCAAAACCAGGATTGATGCTTGGATTGAAGCCTTGGTTGCAGATGGAGTTGCATAAAGGATGGCCTGCAGGGAGGTACACGAAATCATACACAGGCTGCCCCCCTGCACTGCAGTTTGGGTTGCACACTGGGATACATATATATTCACACATGGAGTTGAATGCAGGGTCTGCCACAGGGACGGGCCCAGAGCCGTTCGTGGGGATGGAGCCATTCTCACACACTGGGAGTGACCCATTCTGGCTGATGGGCAAGACACCATTCTGGCCTGCAGAGCAACACACTTCGGCTTTGGCACATCCCTTGCAGTAGGCAAACTTGTGGCACCCTAGGTTGGCCAGGAGTCGGTGACTGCCAAGCCTATAAGGTGTGAACTCCACGATGGTTCGTGCCTGTTGGTTGGATGCCAGTGTTCCCAAACTGAAGCAAGACAATGAAAATAATTAGGACCCTAATCTTAGCACTCAGAGACCTAAGCGCTACAAGATGAGCGCGCAAAATTAAGTTTGATTTGTTATGATATATTTTAGAAACAAACTGTTATGACAACTTTGTTATTCTTGTCTTTTCTTCCAAAAGAAACCCATATTATCTGTTGTGAAAAGCATGGTAAAAACTTTTGTCCCAAGAGAAGACTCCATAGTCAATTCTGTAACTGGAATTGGAAAATCATTTGTGGTACTGACTTGAATTCTTAAAAAATGTAGCACCCTTCTGCCTCAAAGGTGTATTTATTGCTTACCATTTGCAGCAGTTCGACAGGGCAGCTTTGTGGAATCCAGTTCATTACTATTCAGTGAGAACAATTCTTAACTTCTTGCCCTCAAAACTAGTCATACTTTTGTCAGTTCTCCTTGTCATGAAGAGAAGCAATGCATATTAATAAACAGCTACTTTTCCTAGAATGTTACAGCATTCTGGAAGTTTTCAGTTTCCTGTGATTAACATGTTATGAGCTTAGAATGCTTATTGCTATTTCTCACTGTCGTTCTCTAATTGCTCCCATATGTGGTTAGTGCCAGTTCATGAATATTTAGAGAATTTTATTATAAACTCAATAGGATTGTAAGGGACAGGGGACCCAACTAGCCCTTCTTGTAATGACAAGTGTGCAGACAGGTATTTGATGCACCCACTTAAATTAAATCTTGAGAAAAATGAAGCAGCAACATTCCTTGCCAGCTTTAAATGATCATCAGTTTCAAGAGGAATGAGGCTTTTAATGGAGTCTCAAAGTAATAAAGGCAAAATGTGCTAAACGCTAAAAATATAACTATTGTCTCTCTCAAAACCTGTTCTGAACTTGCACACTTTAGTTCAACCCCCAATACTATCCCCAGTTCGAGAATTGATGAACTTACTCAATTGTCATTGGCTCTTTGAATAAACCACAGCCTTCTAATGTCATTACACAATTCTTCATATCTTCCTGGAGAGGATTACAGAAGGAGATCTCTGCAGTGCATGGTACTTTCAGTCTGGGTTGGCTCAGTAGCTAGTTAAAAAAGAAACAAACACATTTTATGGATTTTAATCCTTACAAAATTGACAATGATGTAAATAAATGGAAGGAAAAAGAAAGAAGGATTATTAAAGTACATTTCTTTCTGTCTTGCTTCTATGATTTCTATACATTACTAAGTCAACTGTTTCACTTTAAAAATCACATCAATCTCGCTAAATTAAAAAAAAAAAATAAAAAGGCAATAAAATAGACCTAAAATGTAAAGTATTTCAAGTTTTATTGGCATTGTATTTAGGAAGTGGCCAATAAGAGTTCCCAGGTCTGCCCCTTAGATCCTAAATTCCATAATTAAAGTCCCTTACCTTTACAATAACAGGTGGTCTGTTGACCACAATATCCCTGCTCACCATCAGAATTTCTCCACACTCTGGGTCTGAGACAGCAACTACTTTCATAATGTTGTGATCATAGAGATAAGGTCCATATTGATTATATGATATACACAGCGGAATTTTTTTCACTGTAAAACAAATAATTTCATTTTATTCTGATTTTTTTTAATATTCCCACTTTCCTTCCTCCTAAAATTTAACTCACGCTTACAATGGCTTAATTAAATATTAACTTATCATGGCGTTTTGAAAATAGACAGAATTTTTACTGTCTTAGGGTGATACATGGCAATCTTCAGCAATCAGTTTCACAGTTTTCAATTCATCTATCAGTGAATTTGCAAGATTAGTTGATGATGATGATTATTATTAAGCAAAATTTGGTATCTGTCCTTCCAGTGCAATTCTTAAAGCAATAATTAAAATATAGGCAAATTAAGGCTCCATAAAATAGAATTTTAATATCAGTATGAAATTTTGTCTTATAATGATGTGGTTTAATTAAAGGGATCTTGTTTCTTCCAGAAAAAGACATCAACCATGGAAGCAGGTGTTTACGTTCTGCTACACATTTGCACTTCCCAGCATATAGTATGTCTAGGTGCTCTAGGCAAGTGTTTTACACTGGCTGATACATTCTGGCCAATAGTTCTGATAGACAATTGCAGCTTTATCTTTGTTTTGAGTATAGAGTCCAGAACTGAAGTTTTAATGAAATAATTTTTTAAACTATCATAAGAATCTTTAAACCTTGAGAAAATAAGGAAAGACTACAATTAACCTGTCTCCATACATATAGTATTAACATCATGTTAGTTTTTGAGTGATCACCCTAAAGGGAATTCAGCTGTTAATATTTAACACTGTACACATTTCACTTCCCACCACTATTAGGAAGTCTCCACAAATCCTAAAAACCAACTATCTCCTAAAAAGAACAGGGTATTAGACAATTTTCTCTCTTACCTTCCCTTGGACCCAACGTGACATTCACACTGTCTTTCCAAAATTGGTCCATTGGGCAACCACTGTAGGTTATAATTTGTGCGCACAAATTAAACTTCAGGGTTTTGTTCTCATTACGCAAATTTTCAAGCAGCCAGTTCAGCTGGACGTCTTCACCATACATTGGGCAGTTAGCCATCTTTAACCTCATGTTAATTCCAGAGTCACTCAGAAAAGGGTTTTTCAGAGATGATAACTCTCTGTCGATATGGCAGTTGGAAGCATTGCAATACCCTGGGTGAATTCTTCTGTAAGCCCGGTAATAAGCTTCTTTGTTTTTCACAGAACCTGTTGAAAAAGATATATGATAATGAATCTGCTGGAGGCACAAGAACCCTATTATTATTCTACCCAAATAATAAAGATAATTAAATTTATTGCTTCTTCTTCCTGGAACCCAAAGTAGCAGGTTGTTGTAGAACAATTGCACCAGATAATGAAATATGAGATACAGCAGACCGAATGCACAGAAGAAAATACCTCAGGGAAAAAGAAAAAATCAAAAATTTTATTTTACTTTTAAGTAGTTAAATATAAAAATAGTCATGTTAGTGTCAAAACGTATAGTTAGTGAAAACTCAACATATAACTTTAAAAGGATAAGGGTGAATATGTGATTCTCTCAAAAGACAAATTATGCCATTAAAACAAAGAAATTATCAATTATTTTCCAACCAACCTACCTAAAATAAACCAAAAAACCCTACAGAGCTCACAAATGTATAATCATTTGTAGAGTGATCTACTGTTCATTCCTTTATGCAATTTTACTGGTTGAACTTCTCCCTGACAATCAGTAATCCATGACCCAAAGTAAGAAGAGCAGACTATGCCAATAATGCAGGAATTTAATAAGTAGGTGTATTTTCTGACAGATCTAGTACAAGAAGCAACAAGTAAGGTGTTAATCCTAGGTTTAGAAGAATTTGTCTGTTAGAAGATTATCTCTAATAATAATATATTATTATATTATATAATAACATTTGAAACTACTTTAAAGGTGAGACCAAAACATATACATACAAACAGTGTTATCTAAAGGGTTAGAATGCATGTCCTATGAGGAGCAGCTAAGAACTTTGGCTTTGTCTAATTTGGAGAAAACGAGGCTGAGCAGTGACCTCATCATTCTTCCTAGTTTCCTGAGAAGAGGAAGGGGAGGTGCTGAGCCCTTTTTCCTGGTGTCCAGTGACAAGAAGCATGGGAATGGTTCAATGCTGCGCCAAGAAAGGTTTATACTAGACATTAGGAACTATTTCTTTATTCTGAGGCTGGTCAAACACTAGAACAGGCTTCCTAGAGAGATGGTTAATGGGCCACGGTCGTCAGTGCCTTAAAAAGAGGTATTTAACAGTATGTTTCCACTTTCACTCAGTCCTGACATGTGAGGCAGTTGGACAAGATGGTTGTTGTAGCCCCTTCCCAGCTGAAATCTCCTCTCCTCTCCTCTCCTCTCCACTCCTTGCTTTGTTTGAATTATCCAAATATATTTATAAGTTTTAAAATCAAGATCTTTGAAAAGAAAATCATCTGCCTCTTTCTCAAAAATAAAAAGACAATTTCAGATTGTTTTGCACATTCAAACACAGGAGAGATTACTTTGAAACTTTTATATGGTTAGCCTGTAAAATTTCCTCTAACCCATTAAATGTTTTCGTCATACCTAGTTCATACTTGTAAGCTCCAGTGATATCTTCAAACTGTTCACTGCCAACACTCTTGGTGATTAGACGTTGTCCACATGGCCATGTGTCACAGAAAAATTTTGTTCTTTTGGCATTGTTTTGGCAAAGCCAGCCGACATAGTTTGAATTTACTCGAGAAAACATATGATGACCATCATAATCCAAGTCCAGTTCCCCTTCCCTGATGCTTCGAACCCATGTAGGACCACTGCAAGCTGAACCTAAATAAGAGAACAAAAATGTTATAACACATTGTAACCTGAGTGGTAGGGAAACTCAGCAACATAACCTGAGGAAAATGATTCCAACTATAGTAAAGTTACCTCTGCCTGTTTCCAGAGGTGTTGGATCCAGACACTGCCAGTCACCACAGCACTGATTTATGTCTCTGCGAGCCATCCAAGATTCATTCCAGCAGTGGTATCGCCTGTACAATGAAGGAATATACAATTAAAGAACTCTCTTGCATTACCAAATTTAACGTCTATGATAGAGGAAAACCATGTCAGCTATAATTTTTTAGTCAACTGAAGATTTTGTATGTCTTAACACTGTTGAAGATGTTTGTGACAGGAGTGGTTTTGTTTGCTTTATATCACTCAGACTGGAAATTTTTCCAGAATCCCACAGACCTGATTGCAAAACATGCATCTTTTCGATGATGGCATGCCAACACAGTTCTTTTGTTTAAGTTTTACAGGAATTGAAATGCTTATAAGAATGAAGCAATCCATTACAAGGAACATCAGGAGGACAGCATAGGTATCAACCAGGTGATTATGACTGAAGATAATCAAATCCAAATTAGTGATAAATTTTCCCTAGCGTTTCATGATCTACTTTACACTTTTACAGCTACTAAGTTTGATGGCCTTATTTTTTTCAGCTGAGAAAGATAAGTAGGCAGCATGGATTCTCACAAGAGGTTTTGCTCTTTTTCTTTTTTGAAAATCTACATTGAGTAGACTGCATCTTTAGTAATGTCTTAGTTTTGAAATGCCTTATTAGGAAACTGAAGAACATTACCCCACTAAAGAGATACACCAAAGAGAGACACTGAACTACTAAATTCATACCACTTTTCCTCTCATATAACTTTTTAACAGGGCAAAAGAGCTTTATATTTTTCTTATTTACCATAGCTTGTCTTTGCCACACAGGTTTTTACCAGTAGAATCAAAAATCTCATTGATACCAAGGGGATTCTCAATTGAGCAAGGAAAACAGAAGCTTGTGACAACACGGCTTGGAATTCCCAAACACCTCATCACTGTAAGAAAAAAATATTAATGAATTGTTACAAATCACAATTAATCAGGCAAATCCTTCACTTATTTTATAAATAATTATCTTATATTCTAATTTACAGTTATAGAAACACAATGGATAGGAAGCAATATTTGGGATGCAGTATCTTCAAAATTCTTTTTAGCTCTTGAAAAGCAGTTTGAAAAAAAAAAAAGCCTAGCAGAAAGGAGTGTTTTTTTACTCATCCATCTTAAAATAAAAAAAAAAACAAACCCAAAAAAAGAAAAAAAAACCAAAACCACCAAAACCACACACCAAAAAAAAACCAACC
>VWYO01018529.1:178439-232041 GCA_013400275.1 Rhadina sibilatrix
ATTATAAAGTAAAATAATCTTAAAAAAAAAAAAAAAAAAAAGAGAGAGAAAAAAAGGAAAAACCCCAGCATGAACAGTTTGAGTAGGAGCAATATAGGTTTTGTTTTTGTGGTACTTTCCATGACATTGATGCTAAAGGCTGCTTTAGAGCTTATTACTGGAGAGTTTTAGCCCTGGACACAAATTAGTCCTTTTCGCAGTCACAGGTTTGTATTAAAAGTGGCTTTTATGATGAAACAGGTAACAAAAATGCTTTATACTGATCAATCTCTACCAATGTTAATATTAAGCTCCATTAACTCCCTCTTTCAGAGTAGGTAAGTTTCAAACAAAACTACCTATCTCAAAGATATATAACAATCTCAAGTAAACACTGTAAAATACATATAAACCATTCCAAAAGCTTGTCTTTAGAGAGTTATACAAACAGTCAGAAGGAGTTCATACTGATGTCTTCCTTTATCAAGCTGTGCTGCGGATTCATAAAACTTACAGATCTTTTGCACTCTAAGTGTGCAAACACTCACAGAAAATAATTAACAGGCAATCATGTTGTATGTAAAAGGATTTTAACATAATCTTCCAATATTTTTAGCTGCTAAAGCACTAATAAACACTTAACTTAGCATATAATTCCCACATCCTGTATCTAGTAAACATTCTTAACTGCTAATAATTATATTATTATATGGTAGAATGGTCCTCCAATTCCCAAAAAATTACATTTAATTTGAGGAAACAGAAAAGTTTGCTGTTTTGGTTTTGTTTTTCTTTTCCCATAATAATGTGCAACAGGTAGAACATGTGACTTCTTAGAAAACTTTAAGTTGTCTTCAGCTATCAGCTAAAAACACTTCACAAGTCTCTTAACCTTTCCTTGTTTTCAGCTTTAATTTTATATGAATGATGCATAGCTGGGCTTTATTAGTAGCAGTTCATCACATATAGNATAATAATGTGCAACAGGTAGAACATGTGACTTCTTAGAAAACTTTTAAGTTGTCTTCAGCTATCAGCTAAAAACACTTCACAAGTCTCTTAACCTTTCCTTGTTTTCAGCTTTAATTTTATATGAATGATGCATAGCTGGGCTTTATTAGTAGCAGTTCATCACATATAGTAAGGTCGAGTAACATTTTCTCTGTTCTGGAAATGAACAATTCAAAACTCTTACAAAAATGGTGTAGAACTGTACCTGAAAATTTCTTCAGTTTAAATTGCTCTTTGTTAATCTACTAAGGACAATTAAGAGAACATCCATTTTTTTTTCTGTCAATTTCTCAGAAAGTGTGAATACATGCAAGTCAAAACTATCATTATGCAGATAAAACGGTCCTCTTTCATGATAATCAATAAATGACAACTGCCAATAAATAAGTCTATTTGGAAATTTTAGAGAATTCTCCTGCTGAACAAGTTAGTCTTTTTTCTTTTCCATAATGTCTTTCTGTTTAAGCTCTCCATCTGAAAGTTCTGTGTATTTTCCATTCTTTTCCTCCTCTTGTTCTTCCTCACTGCCTTCATCTGTGAGCTCCCGATCACCACTTTCCTTCTTAGCTCCCTCATGCTCAAATACCTCTCCCTCTGTATCAGCTGTGCAGATTCCGTAACACATGATGCTGATGACCCCCAAGGGTAACCCAAAGAGAAAGCATCCCAGCAGTGGTGAACTCTTGAACACAGACTGTTGAAATAGAAAGTAAAAACCACTTTCAGTGAATATATAAAGTTACCGCATTACCTCTTTTATCACTCTGTGTATTTATTGAAAAAACATCCAAAATGAGAATCTGTTTTTTAGAGGGATCACAGAATCAGCTAGGTTGGAAAAGACTTTTCAGATCATCAAGTCCAACCTACGACATAACACCACCAGCAAGAGCACAGCACTAAGTGCCACATCCAGTATTTTATTAAACACCTCCATGGATGGTGAACCCTCCATCACCTCCCTGGGCGGCCCATTCCAATGCCCAATCACCCTTTCTGTCAACAACCTCTTCCTCATGTCTACCTATACCGTTCCTGGCACAGCTTAAGACTGTTCTCTTGTCCTAATGGATTGTGTTATTTTGGTTTTTCTGCTTGTTTGGTTTGGGATTTGGATTTTATTTTTGTTATTACTTTGTGGGGTTTTTTTTTATAAGGTTCATTTGTTTGTTTTCTTCTGCAAAAATGGCAAGGAGACCTCAACTTCAACAATTTCTCCTATAAGTTCATAAAAAATGACACAGAAGTTCAAATATTACAATATTGCATTGGGATAGTTAATGTTTACATGCCAATTGTATATCCCATGCATTCTTTGAAGCTTTAGAAATGATTGTTCTAAGAGTGTTAATAAGCACTTTGAAGAAAAAAGTTTCACTTCTTACTCGTGTCTTGTTCACAAAAATTAATCTGCAGAAAAATTCTAGAGAGCTTCCTGTTGAGAAGCTTAATGGCACAGGAAGAAGGATTAATGGTTTCAGAAACTGGTGGCTAAATATTGTACTTCCACAGAAGTTTGGAAGACGCTTATTTAGAAACAAGTGAATTTCAACTGAAATTCACAGCACAGGTTTATTTACTTGAGTAGGACAAGTGAAGAAATGGATTTGTGTACAGCTTCCCAACAAATTTTTCTTAAGCGTAACTAACTTATGAAAAAGATGATAAAAACGTTTGCTCTAAAACCACACAAAGAGTAGTATTTAATCCCCTTATGCTCTAAGTAAATAAACCAAAAATGTAACATTCCTCAGAAAAGTCAAGTGGTACAAGTCCACGAAGATGAGACAGAGTCACGAGTGGTACAGTTTCAGGACAGGATGTCAAAAGAGTCAAGGAAAAGATCTTGAATTTTCTCTGTTCTGTCCCTTAAAATACATGTCAGGCATACAGAAGAGAAGTGAAAAATGAAGAAATTAAGATATGTTGAATATTTATCACACATATTATTAAAAAATGTTTTCAAGAAGTTAATTTGGCTTAAACCTATACATATACCTATAATATATACGCAATATAAAACAATTAATATAAAAATATTTTTAGTACTCCCTAAAAGTACTTGTATCCAGACTGACAAGGGCACCACCTAATTCAATGAAAAATAAAACTTACCACTATAGTAGACTTGGCATCATAGATTATTCTCTTGATTCGTTGCAGGAGTCCATCACCACCCTGTGCCTGAAATTTCAAATGGAACCATGTCAAAACTGCTGACACTTTTCAGTTATGATTCCAAAAGTTCATTCTTCAGACCTTGTAATCTTAAATCCCTTTAGAAGGAAATGAAAAGTAATTATTCTTACATCTCATGATGCCCAGACTTTCCAACTTGCCAGGCTTGGGCAAATTATTCAGTAGTCTCATGAAAAAGTCTCTCAAAATTGTTTTTAAACAATCAGAGCCAACTTGGACAATGGGCTGACACTCTCTCTCTTACCATAAAGAAACACTAACAAAAACTAGCAACTGTCCCAACATAACAGTGGTAAAACTGCAGAGCTCTTCTGAACTTTCCTGCAGCTATTGAACATCCACTTATGGATTATGGCACCACAGGTAGCAAAATCTAAGAAGTAAGCAAAAAGATATAAAGGTGTAACAAATAAAACCTGTGTCATGCAATATACCTAATTGAGCAGTGTTCAAAACGAATCAGAAGGCAGTCTGTCTGCTGAACAGGACCAGTTTTCACCTTTCTTGAGTAGCCAGAGAAAACCTCATATTTGGAAGTCAACTCATCAGCACATGATCTGACCAAACCCCTCAAATAGCAAAAAAAGTCCACGAAGATGAGACAGAGTCACAAAAAGTTACCTATAGAGTCTAAGAGAAGAACAATAAAGTCCAGATGAATAACCCAACACTTCCCAAGAAAGAGAAGGGGGAATGCCAGACTTCTCAGAATTTTCTCTGTGGTTCAGAAAGTCTGCATCCTATTAACTGTTTACCAGTATACTTTAAAGACTCTCATTCCTCAACAGCTGCACAATTTCTTGGGCAGAAAATGCAGTCAAAGTGGTGGTATTTTATATCTACAGACACATTAAATATAAACAGCTTAAATGAAGTCATATCCTGTATTTTTGTATTGTACAGAGATGTGAATTTAGACTGACTTTTAATCACTCTTGCTGAGATGCTGCAAACAAAAGATAGAAAGACCTAAGTGACACTACAGCAACAAACAGGAGGCATCACAATTTTCTCCAAGTAAAAAAAAAAAAAAAGACAGAAACCAATTACATTTGTTGTTTCAACCAGAAAGATACATACAAACAGTCTAATAGGTGTTGACAACTCAATGCACTTAAAAACAATTTAAAAAGCAAGAACTCAAGAACAAAGAACCACCAAGTTATAGCAATATCCCTACACTACAACAGAAAGCATGGCTAGTAAAGTCCTGAACAGCACATAAATCCACCTGTATCACATTCTACATCAACCAGTCAGGTTAAATAAACACAAGTACCCCATACGACAAATATCTTCTGCAGTATTTGCCATTACTGGCCAATCACCTAAAACTGGCATAATGTGAAGTAGGATTCAGCTAACACAAGAAGCATTCAATACACAGTCACTTGGGACTTAAACCAAAAACAGGCTTCTCCCAGGAGACAGCCAAATCATTAGCTATCAGCTCCCCTACGTGGCAAAGCCTTCTTTCCCCAGAAGCACAAATGAAAGTTCTGCTCTGTGAATTCTTTCCTCATCCACACAACACAGCCTTCTGTCCAACTTACAGTACCCTGAGGGAATAAATACTCAAAAATTATCCAAGTTGTCAGTTCCAACTGGTTTATCAACTTTGTTGTTTTAACAAAAGACAGCTCTTTTTTAGTTTTAGAGCAGAGAGAAGTAAGCTTGCGTCTACTTCTAACATTCAAAGCAAGTGTAACACTGTTTTTTGAATCTGAAGTTGTAATTCCTCCAGCTATTTGATTTATTAATTTTCCACCCAAAAGAAAGGGTGCAGTTGAATTATGCACTATAATTCAAAACTTTAAATAAATGCATTTAATTCAAACCAGGACATGAATAAAAATCTCTCCATTTACAACTGCACCAGTAAAAGGAATATCAAAAGAAGTCATCTAACATTATGCTATAAACAAAAGAAAGCTTGCTTTGTACAACATGCAACAGCATAATTCCAGAATTTACAATCACATATTCAGTGACAGCACCCAAGACAGTAAGACAGGACAGGAATATTAAACACATGCATAACTATCAGAGTAACCAATTTTTTTCCTTACTTTAGCATCTGAGGAAATAAACAATAACCAATGTATTACAAGCCACTGTGAAGACTTACTTCAGCTGTACCATCCAGGATATTGTTAATAAACTGAACCATGTCTTCTGTGCTCTCAATGTGCCTGTCTGGTAGAAAATACTGCTGATTGGAGGTATTCAATACAACAATAGTAGGGATTGTCAAGTCACTGGAAACGTAAAGCAGACAGTTTATATATTTAAAAAACTACCATATAAAATATTCCAATTCAAGTAATCCCTACATCATTTCAAAAGGGAATCTGTTAATCTTCATTTCATGTGTGTTCTTCATAATAATTCTTTAAAAACAAGAAAGCAAGAGAAAAGGAGGAAAATACTCAGCATGGTTTGGTACGGTATGGACATGAATGGAATGGTATATGGTTTCTCATTAATATCATTTTCCTTCACATCTCTGTCAGTGACACTATTGCAGCTTACAGCATTTTACATACCCAGAGCAACTGTAAATCAGGTACCTTATGACTTACCAAATAGTAAGAGATCACAAACAGCAGCCTTGTATATGAAAGGTATTAAGTATTTAAGTTCACAAAGGCAGAAGTGTAACTCAAAAATTGAATCCCACACAACCATTGTGTAATTGATCACCTTTATCAATCAACCTCTGCTGATCAAGTCAAAAGAATAAACTATACCAAGCACAGCCTTTCTTCAGCTCTTTTAGATACGGCTTATGCAGAACAGAGTTTTTAATAAATTATTACTCAGTAGTTAACCTTCATGTACATGTACAATATGTCATAATTGGAAAGAAAAAAAGAAAAAATGTTAGAAATTATCTCTGGACACAAACCAATTTAATCTTCTGTTCCTTGTAGCACTAAATTCAAAATAAGATCAGGTTGAAGGAATTTTAATACTGCAAAAGTACACTGTTTGAAAAGAAAGATTTAAATACATTAAATATGGTTAAAATCTTTTGTAGTCTTTACAATTTTCTACAATTCTGTCAGCAAGTATAAGAATTCAAGTACTTCCTTCACAGTAGAAGAATGCAAACCTTGTTTTTCTGTGTTTTCGTCCTTGTCTAATAGTGACATCCATGTACATCTGTAATCCATGTAAAATTGATGATGATTTCAGTCTTAGCTGTGGCTATCAATTCATAGTAAATTATGTAATGAAAATACCAATTATTTACTCAAGATGTCCATTTTTCTTTGGAGTTACTGAAATTATCCTAAATCTCCTCTCACAATTTAGGTGGGGTTTTTGGTTTTGATTTTAATTGAAATGCAAACCTAAAAGTGAAACAGTTTAATACTTATATATGACAAATTTCTGAACTTTTAGAAAGCTGAATTTAAGGTGCAGACTCTGTTCCCAGTACTGAAGCTGAAAGTTAGTGTCACCTCACAAAACATAAGGGCAATTACAGGGATAACAAAATAATGCCATCCTTTAAATGGAACTTTAAAAAAAAGGCAAATAACACAAATTTGTACACTGAGGCAACCTGCAATAACAGTCACTAAATATAATGTTTTCCCATGAAATTTTTATTCTTTTCTTACTGGGGACAAAGAAGAATTCTAAGTAGAAGGCACTCAAACCAAGTCAGGTGTTTCTGCAGGTGTCTAGTAACATGTTACCAATTTCTGCCAAAATATGTCCTCCCGGCCAAAACAGAACAAGTTTTATTAATTAGATGTAGTGTTTCTGTTGCATTTAACAGTCTGGTAACTGATGTTCTTGGGGTTGGTTGTAGAGCAGCTGAAAGGTAACCACCCTATACAGATTCTTCATGCTATACAGAAGTTCACAAAAGCACATTTAATGTGTAACTTTCAAGAGCAGAGGAGTAAGTCTACATACACCTATAGCTGACAGCGATATTATACAACTTAGCTTATAAAAATCTGTATTTTTGTTTTCGAATACTGAAAAGTATATTTAAGTAAAATTTTAGGTAAAAATATGCATTTTAATTAAAATACATAATATTCTGATTTCTTCTTTTCTGCATGGTTCTAAATGCACCATTTCTAATCCAACAAAAACATGTTCATACGCTGCTGTAAAGACAGAAGAATTATAATGTCTATTAATGGAGTTACAGCCAAGTTCATAAATGTACTTTTGTCAAGGTCTAATTCTATCCCCAGAGATTATACAATATTTTGTCCTTTGTAAAGAAAACAGAATTTTCTCCTATGTGCATCTAGCACAGTAAAAAAGTGTTTTGTGATACATTTCTCATTATTCAGATTTTTTCTATTTCCACTTGCTGCCATCTGGTGACAAACTGAGGCAGTTACAATACTATTTTTTTTTTTAATTCGAATTATTCATGTAGCCACATGAAGAGTCACTACTTTGAACATAATCTGCTGCATTTTGCAAATTCGGCTTATGCTTGCAAGGTATACACTGGGTTTAGAAAATAATTAAGTTGGTGAGTACTTGAGCCAGAACTCTCCATATACTACTAATAATATCATACATAATATAACAATAATAATAATTTTGCAGATTCAGTTACACAACCCAACTGAACAGACGCTGACACTAGATCCCTACCACTCCAAGTGGCAGTTCTGTCTTCTTTCCCTTCATTTCCTTCCTCCCAGGCATCTCATCTCCCTCCCCTACTTATCTGCACATTCGTGCTGGCACTTGTCAGAGTAGAAGGGAAGAACATGGTTCAATCAGCAAAATAACTTCCCTACTTGCCCAGACAAAAAACCAAACACTTTTCTGACAGATAAACAGGATAAAACAGCTCAGCAGACAGACATAAGAGCCTGCACAGGAGAAGCAATTAAGCAAGTGAGGAAGGTCTCACTCTTGGCAATTATAAAGCACTAGCTCAGTCAAATCACATAATTGTAATGGAGAGACAGTTGTTTTAAAATCAGGTGTAAATCTACAGACATTCTACAAAAATACAGACCTTGTGCTTTTGGGTCCACATGAAGCTCCTAGAATCTTTAGGGGTATGAACACATGCTTAATTAATGTTTTGATCTCTGAGAAATCAATTTGAAAACTTACAGAATTATAATACTGACTCCTGGTTTTCCTTTCTTTCAGAACTCCAAAGGCTAGAGGAATGAAGTAGTTAACTACAAATGCCAAGCAACTCAACTCTCTAATTATGCATTTTTTAGAAAAGGATCACAGTAAGGGCAACTGTTGGGCATCTTTTTAAACCACTTATATATTTTAAAATATACCATGTACATATCAAGTGCAGACAGCATCTTCCATACATTCTGTTTCTCTGCAGAAGTGGATTTCTATGCGTGTCTCAAAAACACATCAAGAATGAAAGTCTCGCAACTCTAACAGTTAGTAATTTAACAAAGCAGACCGCCAAGATAAGCTTTGTCAATCAGCATTATCAGTAAGCCAAACATCTAACATTAAATTACACATTTACACAATTTAACAAATAACTGAGATGATGGTACAGGCTGAATTCTGATGACAGTGACTTTTTTTCTTAAGTCATGAAAGCCAAGAAATTTTTGTAAGATTATTTTCAATTAAATGCACTTGGTAACAAACATAAGAGAAGAAAAAATATTCAAATAAGGATTTACTTACTCCATCAGTAAACTATTAATGTAATCATTCCCATCCATATGGCCAAACTGGAAATCCCTGTAAGACAAGCAGTTAAAAATAAAATGATGAAGAAGAAAACACAATAGTGGGTTTCAGCAAAAGTTCTTCCTTAAGTATTTTTCCTATAACTGAAAATGAGAGCACACACTCAGCAATATAATTCAAAAAAAAGTGATGATCTAGAACATAGCATTATGAAACACAGTCAGTTAATGAAATGGTCCTACTAAATATTAGAATAAAAATACAAAAGCAAGCACTGTAATGTTTTTCACTTAGGTAAAAAAGGTGACTCTTGTCTTAGAAACATTAATGCAGAAGTCCAATTAAAACCTCTGAGTACCATGTGTGCCTACCTGTGAAAGTGATCCCGATAATCTCTGGCAACTTCCTGAATAATAGACTTTAATCTGGAAGGAAAAAAATTGGCATTGATAATCCAGGATAATTGGATTCTAAATACAAGCAATAAGCATCGAGATTTCCCCAGTAAGCAGCAATTCATACCTCATCAGCAACAAGGACTAACAAAAAACATCTTGCTTAGTTCATCTTGCTTAGCTCCTAAGGGTTGAAAATAGCATACACAGTACTTGAACAGTATTTATTAGTCTGTATATGCAACCAGAAAGGGACAAGGGAAGTTCTTGCTCCTCTCAGTCTCTTCAGCAAACTCCAACCCCAGCAAAAACGTCCCTCCTTTAAAGTTCCGCAGACAACTAATGTATTTATTTGGCCTTATTTTTTTAGCTAGCTTATTTAGCCAGCCTTATTTTCAATGTGAGTGAACTGAAATACAGTCATTTGCTTAAACTCACTGAGTTAATCTCAAAGTCATCTGAACTCAAGCACTTTTGTCTATGTTTAAAAGGTGACACAACAGCTTTAAAAAGCTATGAGATCACCATTTGTTCCTGTGATCTCATTAACAAATGGCAGAAGAGTGATACAGGAACTCCTACCATCTCAGTGAGCTCACATTGTGCTTCAACCAAGCCATAAATTAAGTAAATTTAGTACACTAAATCAGAAATTAAATAACATTTACAAGTTAAATCCATCATCTAACCTATATTTCTCAATATTTAAGAAACTTCCAAACTTCCCTATGTCACACTAGCACATTTCTCCCACAGTGTCACCAATACTCAATTCTGTACCTGGTATGTTCCACTGAAGAGTTTTTATCATCAATGACTGCAATAGCCACAAGTTTTCCTGGAAGAAGGAATAAAATTCTTGAAGCCATTTAAAAACAAACACACATTCTCCAATGGGAAATATGTCAGCTTAGAAAACTGGGCACTCTCCAGGGACAGGAATTAGTTTTTAAGAATAAACCAGCCTCACAGCCTAAGAGCCTCTTCAAGCTGACCATGCCGTGGTCTTAAAGCTACTGAAAATAAATTAAGATGGGGCTTAATGTCACACCACTAGCATTGTAAGAAAAGCCTATCTATAGAAAGAAGTTGAAAGGGAGAAAATACAGATAAAAATTAATTTCCTACTCAAGCTGCATATTTGCATATACCTAAATATGAGGCTATGGAGACCTGCACTATATAGCAGCAATTACAAATTGATTTTAAGTGATTAAATCACTATTGTATGGATTTAATGACTATTTTTCACACTGTTGTGAGCATTATGGAAAAAAAAATTGGAAAATTTACTGGCAGAGCCCAGAATTCATGACATCAGAAACACAATTTAGTTCACAGCCCTCTGTCAGAGGAGCTTAAAGTTCAACACCAGAATAAACTGATCTTTTCAAGATTTACTTTGTGAAGTTTTTCTGATAAAAAAATAACAAAAAAACCCCATCAAACAAACAACTGAAAACAAAAAAACCCCAAACAATTCCAAACTCAGAGTGCTATGGTCAATCAGATAAAAGTATGTTTAAAAAGCTGATCAAGCACTTCCAGTTGGGAAATCAGATCTGTTAACAGTGCAGTCATCAATCAGATAACCCAAGGCTCCAGAGGGCTGATTTTTCAGTTCTCTCCAGATGCCACAATTCACTCAAAACCCTCCCCAGCCAATTGCTCAGCTCCTACCAATCACCATGCCACAGGAAGCATCATCCCCAAAAACAGAAAGTCACTCTTGTTCAAGTAATACTGAAGGGTTTTAAGGGCAAGGCCTATGTTTTGGTCCCATACTTCCTTGTGAAATAGCAGTAATTTCTCCCCCTTCCCACTTCTTCCATACATCAATTATCACTTTTTCCCCACTTCTTTCCACCGTAAGATGCTACCTAATGAATACACTAGGAGACAACTAATGACCTTTTAGACTGCAAAAGATGATGTAAATAAATTCCAGGTACTAGTATTAATACATAAAGCTCTCTAAATGATGGTTTCTCCAGTGTATTAATAAAGTCTTTTTTTTTTTTTTTTTTGGTAATTTGAGGAATTATTAGTCAAAAATGTAACAGGAAGAAATATGCTACATTTAAACAAGTTGCAAGAGCATTTCTATAAATAACTGTTTAAAATGTAGGTGTAACAAAATTAGCTTCACAAACATGTAAAAAGACAGATGTTTCACATCCATTAAAACCTGAAAGAACTCAATGTTAATTGAACATAAGTATTTTGAAATGGAATATAGATTATAAGATGTCCTGGCCTGGAAAAATCAACATTTACAGTATTTTTTCTGACACCTCAGAGTGTGCATACACCTTAAGAGCAGTACAAGTCACTTGCCTTTTCCTGAGGTCACCTGGTTGCAAAATTTTCATTTGGCCTGCAGAACCTTTGCTAGAGAAAAGCTGCAGTTTTCTGGGACAACTCCACTTCAATACATGCTCATCTCCCTTTCTTGCCACATCTATTTCAAAGATATCTAAAGCCATTAGATGTAAGATATCTGGGCAATCCATACTTGATACTTCTAAATCTAGTTTTAAAATTCCCTGCATGTATCCAGGAGGTAATATGCTACTTGTGAAAAATGTGTGGTGCTCTTAAATTAAAAGTCCTACTAAGTTTTGTGACTACCACAGGATTAGACACTCTAATTTTCATGTTGTGAGGAATGGACTAGTGTAGACTGTGGATGAAACCTCTACTCACAGGTCAGTCCAACATCAATAAAATACTGCCACTATCAGGTCTAACCTGATATTATTTTCTTAAATTTAAAAACATGTTCTTAGGACTCTTGATTGTCTGTTTAGTACACAATTCAAAGAGTTTAGAAGCAGCATCATCTTACCTGTATCTCCAAGTTCATACAGTGTAAAGCCATCTACGTGAAGATAACCTTGAAATCTCTCTCTGTTTATCCAGGATGACAAATCACCATCTTCATACTCTGACATTAAAAAAAAAAAAAAAGAAGGATAACATGTTCAGTACTATTAAGGCAACCACTAAGTTTTCTCCTTTCTTCCTTTTATTCTTGCTAGACCAATTATCACACTTTTATGGGCATTTCAAGTTTTAAAACTTCTACAGCTATTTTCAACTGTTGAACAAAAAAGTCTATTATAGAGAAGTGTGATAAGTTGATTTGATGATTTTATTTTCTAAATCAAGGATAACCTATTAGAAGTTAATTGTGACCCAGTGCAGAAAGGAACAGGTTCAAATGCTGTTTTTAAATGGGTGTGTGTACATAATTTGTCAAGTTTCATACAAAGTAGAGATATAAAAATACAGAATGTAGTATTTGTGGGAGTCCTTAAATGAAACAGAATGATCAAGAAAAAGCAATACATTAAACAGCACTGTGAATGTAAATGAACTAACAATCATGTATGACTGACAATCAGCTATACTGAAGGCTAGTTTAAGATGCTAGATGTTTTAACCTATTAAAAATTAAATACTAATACATACCATCAATTAGATCTAATTCACAAGTAAAAAAAGAGAAACATAAACACATAGACGAATAAATGCACAATAAATAATTTGTCTAAAATCCTATTGTATAGACTGAAGTATCAATAATTCCCGGTTAACCATTACCTGCCGTAAGGTAGTAGCAAGCAATTCCAAGCATAATGCATCCCATGGATCTGCATACATTTCCCCTACTACGGAGAAGGAAAAATCCCAAACCAAAACACTAGACAAGGTCAGAGCACTGAAGTGCATTTTGCTAGAACCTTTTCCTCACAGTGAGCTCTTCAAACTTCTGCCAGTCATAACAGTTGCCTGTAAAACCTTATTCAGTCTCCTTAACTGCATCTTCATGATTTGTCTGACTTCCAATAATGTTTCTGGTGCATTACGAAAAAGTAAAAATTTTACAAAGTAAATTAAAAGCTTAAATTCTTACAGTTTTTACACTTGTGTTAGGTGTGGAAAAAGCAAGCAGGCCACACAGCAAAACTAGCCGGAGAAGAAGACAAGTACATCCGTTCTACAAGGCCACAAAGAATACCCTTGGTGGCCAATCTGAAATATTTTGCTGTGGTACTACTTATCCTAAGAAATTAAATCGGCAGAAATTTAATTTAGAAATCAAACCAAAATAATCTTTTGAGTGATATGTTTGCAATTTAAAAGTGAAAACTTGCATTTAAAACAATCTAAATCAAGAGTAGATGCTTTTGCAAATAAGTGGTGTGCTTATAAGCCCAGGCTATGCAATGTAACTGTGAGTGTGTGTATGTGCTTCTAACATGCATGGGCCTTAGGGTACAGTCTGAGTACAATGTAATACTCCTTCCTATATGGATATGCACACATATATACAGAGATACACTTTACAGAAGTGGCAGGTGTACTGGCCTTATGCACTGCATATATACACGGTAGAAATAGCAGTGTTAAAAAACACTACTAGTTTCAGGTGGCCATTCTACAGCCTACACACTGAACAAGCCAGGTAAAGTAGTCTATGTATATGATGAATTTGAACAGTGAAGAAAAAAGTAAGTATGTTAATGCAGACAAAACAGTAATATTGGAAGCTACATCATCACTTCTACTTCAGTATTGCTAAACCAAACTCTTTGCATTTTGTTGCGGAATAACTAATAAATTTTTTTCTTTTCCTTCATAAAGGAGCTGCTATTTATCCTAAAACTGGGGAATTTCCCAGCACCCCTACACACACTTCAAAAAATCTCAACTCCCCCAGTTTCTCGATATATGCTTTAAATGACTTAAGGTAATGTCCACTTTTACTTACCATCATAAACAAAGTAAGTTCCATCTTTGAAGACCATAACAGCAGGCAATTCAGGCAATGTCACATACTGAAAGAGTCAGGTTTCAATTAATCCATGGAAGATTAAAAGATTTTTAAACAAAAAAAAACCATCTAAAAACGTGTAAATGTTGTTCATTGGGAAAATCTCTAAGGACACCTAAATATTTTCTGTCTACACGTACTAAGATAAATTTATCAGCTTCTGCATATTAAAAGTTACAAAACATAAACGTATTTTTGAGAGCAGGATCTCACGAAGCAAGGAAGAAACATGAATTTTACTGGTATCTGCAGTAGCATGAAGAACAGCTTAAGGATCAGCCATGGACTTTAGATTGAAAATTGTAACCCAAAGGTTTTATCAATCGTGCTCTCAGCACCCAATTTGTGCTGTTGTCAGCACACCTGTCATGCTGCTAGTTCTACTAAACGGACATTCAATTTTGTAGAGTAAAACAGTACCACTGGTAGCATGTGCCACTAAATCTGGGCTATTTCCTCTGCTTCAGACTGATGGGAATACAAACAGATTCACCACATAGGGCTGCAAACAGACCTAATTTAGACAAATAACAAAAGCCTATATTACCATGCTAATTTAAGATGGCCAGCAACATATTAAAAAACAACCTGTAGAACCTTTCCTCTTGGAAGTCAAAATAATTTTATTCAGCTCATGTTTTTAGTGAATTGCCATAGAAAAAATACTGCATCTACTTCTTATTGTTTGCTAGTATTTTAAGCTAAAATTTTAACAGCACTTGTGGTTAAGAAAGAACTGCATCATAAGCTCAGTTTTGATCACATCATCTGAATTGTCTGATTTACTGATATGTTTTGGAAAGGTAAGGACAGCATCATTTCCAAATGACATGCCTTGTGTTATACCACATTACTGCTTTTACAAGAAAGTTAATTTATAATGTAATAGCTGATATGAATAAGCAAGAAGGTAGACCCAGATGATGCTTTATTCTCTTACTTGCCCAAAATATAATTTAACATTTTTGAAGGACAAATCAATCTGTGTATAGTTTAAAGCTTGCAAAAGATGCCTAAAGCCTGGAACAATATTACCTAAGGTGATAAAACAAAGCCTAACAACGAACACTGGAACGCAAAGGCTCATTACAACTTGCAACCAGAAAGTTCCTAACATTTTTGCTTCTCTCCACAGAAAACTGAATACTGTCACTAACTCAGTTTAAATAACACTTTGGAAAATTGCCCTCTGCAGGAAAAAAAAGCTCACTGCTTCCATCAGTGTGATCACAGAACCTCAAAGACTTCCAGGCTTTTTTACTCTTTCCACTGCACAACTGAACAGTACTTCTCTTGCTCAGCTGGAGCTGAAGTGCAAATAGCAGTATTTAAATTAAGGTAGCTTTTGATATAAGGCTTCTGGAGAACTAACGATACTATTTATAACAAGGCCAGTTCTACTTATGGTGGTGTAAAATGAAGCTGCCTAAAAAAACCAGAAAAATCAAAACAACAAACCAAATTATGTTACTTCTCGCCCCATTAATCACCAACTAACTTCAAAGTCACATGTTAGTAGGCATGGGGCTGACTCAGATACCACTCAGAGATAACAATAAAGGGAAAAGTCTTTTAATTTTGCTACAACAAGTAAGCAACAATGGTTAGACTCACTACAGTAATAACAATTTTTTCTGCCCTTGTGATGAACTGTAAATAACTTTCTTGTCACAGAATTCTCAAAAAAAAAAGCCATAGGAGAATTCTGGGCAGACTGTTGATCAGCTGTATTGGACAAGATGAAAATAACTTACCTCTTCACTTCTGATTACTAGGGTACAAGCAGTAATTCATGCTACAAACCCCCTCATTAGCTTTAGAAGTGTTTGGTGAAAGGACTGATGGGAGCAACAAGACTTGTGCATTGGCAAAAAATCCAAGTATCTACTTTCTTGAGCAAGCTGTGTGGCCCACATTGAGCTCTGCTCATCCTCTGATGAATTTTATTAATATCACTGAACAAGTAATTTGGCCAAAACAAAGCAGTGACAGACTGCAATTTGGGTTGTATTCTTTCCCCATAGAGACTGAAACATTACATGTTTCAGTGTAATTACTTAGGTATTTACCAAAGCCAAACATACTGTAAGAAGTCATCTCTGTGCCATCAAAACAGCAAAATTATATAGATGAGGAGAAAAATGCCATTTCTGGGGAAGCAGTAGGAATGGGAACAGCTTACCTCAGGCAGCACATCTTCTGAGGCAGAAAAAAAGTACGTATAAACTATTAGTTCTGATGCAACCTCAATGTATTTTTCCTGAAAAAATACAAACAATGTTTTTTTTAATTTCTGAACTTTTAGTATGCATCAAACAAAAGCTTTGTGACATATCTTTAAAGAGAAATTAGAAAACATGTTCATGGTATAAGATTGTAAAACCACTTTAATAAACATAAACAACCCCAAGAATTTGTTACAAGCATACACTTCACTCTTTTGGAATATTTTTAAAATTACACCCTAAATAGCCAAAAGAAGTAACCTTATTTATTCAAGCTTCAAACCTTTAAAGGAGATTCACCACCAACATACACAAAAAGTACACGATGTCTCTTTTGCACATGCTCAAACATATGCTGGCTAGGAAGTGGCCTGATGAGAGGTCTGGAAAGGGAAAAAAAGACAGTGTGTACAACCTGCAAAACCCAAAAAAAATAACAATTCACAAGAAAACGTCATTTTGTTTTTTTTTAAAAATAAATCCCAAAATGCAAATAAATTTAGTTTTTCAAGTTATTATTCTATTTTATACTAAAAGAAGAACATTCCCACTCCCTCACCAAATAACGTTGTTATGTTCCTCAAACATCACACTTAAATATGAAATTCAGATCTTACTACAAAATGCTGCTATCATGTAAACATGCATGCCTTTTACTAGTCACAGAGTCAAAGTCTGGGCTAGACTGGAAGGGACCTTAAAGATCATCTGGTCCAACCCTGACCCCATAAGCAGGGACATCTTTCACCAGACCAGGTTCCTCAGAGTCCCACCCAAACTGGACTTGAACAGTTCCAGAGATGGGGCATCCACAACTTTTCTGGGCAACCAGTCCCCATGTCTTACGACCTTCACAGTAGATAATTTATGTCTAGTATTTATTCTAAACCTCTCCTCCTATCTAAAACCATTGCCCCTTATCCTGCCAGTACAGACCTTGATAAAAACCTCCATTTGTCTTAGGAGATGTCTTTATATAGTGGAAGGTCACAATAAAGTCTCCATCATTTGAGAGAGAAAATTCTGAATGTAAGCACAACAACCAGGAAATGTGGCCTTAGAAAAAAATAATCCTAACTCAGCACCAGTTTCCCAAGCAGTCACACATATAGTACACATAGTTTTTAACTTCAATATCTTGTTCTTTTTAAGTAAGTCTTGGCCCACCTTAAAGTCCCACATAAGTTTGAATTCAGCAGAACCAGTCTCTGAGAAAAGTATACTTACCCTGCCACTCTATTAGCAAATTCAATTATATCATCTTTGGTTCTAGGTCCTCTGTAGTTGTATGCCAAGTCACCTTTCAAGCTAGATAAATAAGAAACGAACAGAAAAGCAATCATCTAAACTACATTCAATGTGTAAAATTTCTCGACCTTCACATGTTTACTAGAGTCACCTTTCAGCAAGTGATAAGCAGAAGTGGTCAGCAAAATATAAAACTCAATAATGCAATACAATGGAATCATGGAATAAGGGCTTATTTACACAGTAAAATTCTGATTTACTAACTTGTTGAAGCTGTTCTTTTACAATTATTTTTTTCTAGTGCACAACATTCATTTACTTTGTAAGCACACAGATAATTTAGAACACTTGTTTATGACCGTACTAAAAAGCCTCCCCCCAAAAACAATGAAACACCCCACACTCAAACCAAACCAAACAGACTCAACATTTATACAACTCAGAGATCAGTCCTTGTAAAAGGAAAGCATATAAACATCTTTAATGCTTTTTTAAATAATTGAAACATATCAAATAATCTGCAAAACCTTTCAAATTTATGTATTAAGCTTCAGTGAAGTGTTGGTCAGCTTATAGTACTCTGCTGAGAGGGGATGTAGCATGTTTGCATTAGCAAAGTATTCAAGTAAATTTTACTAATTCTAATAGGCTTTCTTCAAATCCATATAGGTTTGGGAAATTCAGAGGAATTTTCAATGCCACAAGTTTTTTTCATCCTTAAAGATTATCAAGCTTAATACCCCTGCTTCCTTTCTTGAGAAAACTAACTTGATAAGGTTTATTATCAGCTATTAGGAATACTGTTTGCATAAACAATAACCTGCTAAAAATCCCAGTATGTCCACAGTAAAAAGTACTCAAAACTACTGAGTCTTTATTTAACATGACATTGTACTGGACTATACATTACATGGGTTTGAGACTTCTAAACGGACAGGGCTATTTTTAATTTTTTATCGTGAAATCATTGATAGAAATTCAATAGGAAGGACCAACTTACAGCTTAATTGTTGGATAGCCTCGCACTCCAAATTCAGATGCAATACCTGAAAGAAATGCATTAATGCCAAAGTGAATCAAGACTTTTTTTCCTCTCCTACCTTAATCCTTAAAGATGGTTTACTATTCAAGCCACATAAACTAATGAAAAAAATACCATGTAGTTCAATATGAATTACTGTATTTTATTTCAAATAATACTGTATTTTATTTCAAAATAGCTGCTATTAAGCTATTTTATTAATCATTAAATTTGGGACTTCTTTCAGAGGTGCTGCTGGGTCCCAGGATAGCCCTTCCAATTTATGTGCCACAACTCAAATGTCATAGGAATCCTCTGGACAGACAGCAGCTTGGTCTGCTTTCACCAAAAGTAGCATGCACTGAATAGGCACATACAATTGACTGAAAATATAAGAGGCAAAAATTAAACATTGAGGAGGAAGAGCTGTAAATACTAATGCTTGAAAGAAATATAGAAGACAATTAACTACTCATGTGCTAGAGTAATGGCTAACAAGAAGTGCAGTATCATACTGCAGTTGTTACAAAAAGGTTTTTAAGTTGTATTCCACATAAGTAAATGTCTACTGTCATGAATCTTACCAAAAGTAGGCACCTTCTAAGCAGATACTTACCTGCTGCTTACTAAAGTGGTTAAAAGTACAACTGCAGAACATTTTCCCCCACCTCAGATCTGTTTAAATCTTTCTGTCTTGCTCCCATCCATTGGAGTACAATTTGCAACCCCTTCCACTTGTGCACATAGCAACTGCCACCTTAAATCACACTTTCCAGCAAATTCAGGTTTTTCCAAAAGTTAAACTACACAGTCTCAAAAATGGATTATGTCTAAAATTGTGGCAATACATGTGCAATTCCCTGTTGAGTAACAATCTCTACACTCAAAAAGCACCTACAGTCAATGCTTGTTACAAAACCACTCTGAAGCTACCAAAGACATGTCACAGCAAGCAGATGTTGGATGTCTTGTGTGCAAAGCTCTCAGTAAGAGTTTAGAAATTGACCCCAAGGTTGTTCACCTGGCTCAGGTGCAAGTACCTTATTGCACAGCACTACAAATAAAACTAGCAGCTCACCTACAAGCATCTAATCAAAGACAACTGTTCTAAGAAATATACACATGAGGAACAATTTGGTTCTGATCCTTTTCTTTTACAGCTCTATTACATAGAACTACAATGCATTAAAATGTGTAGTAGAACATTCAATCACAAGAGCTGTCAAGAGTTTATGTTTCCTTATACAGCTCTAGTGTGTGCTTAGGAGAATTAGAAGAGACAATTTTTAATATTTTTTTGAAACATTTCAGTCATGGAGATTACCAAAATTGTCTTAACTTCATGGACATGACTTATTTACATCATCACCTCCACTTCTTGATATGAAGAATACAGTACAGGCAAACAGGAGGATTGTGCCAGCCCCAGGTGTGATGTATTTCTACTCTGCTCACACACAGTGGACTCCTGAGGCTAAACCCCTGAAAATTCAACTGATACTACAGCAGGTGACTGCTCTGTTGATGCAAGAGCAGTATCCTCATTCCACAGAGCTACAAGAGGCAACATTTACTAGATAATTTGTATGTTCACCTGTGATCCCAGCCCTCTGATGACAAGATTGCCCAAGTTCAGCTCTTTCACACTACTTCATCCTTAAGATGAAACATGAAGTCATATTTATTTGGTTTTATAAAAAAAAAGATATATCCAATAAATTGGTCTTTGAGACAAAATCATTTTAATCTCAAAAAACTCTCCTATATCTAAGCACAGGAAAAACTGGAATACCAATGAGAAAAGTATTCTGCAAAACATTTCAACAACAAACTTGAATAATCAGATTTAACAGATATTAACTAAAAACACAACATCTATTTACAAAATTTTATTACATACAGAACTCACTTGGGCCCCACTCTTCCCTAGGCCTTCCCTTATAAATACCCTCCTGGTTCAACGCAGATTTAGGAGAACTGACAATAAAGACGCACATAAACACAAAGGAAGCACTGTTAAGCATTCAACAATCCTCTCACGTCTACCCAGTCCACTTCTCTGAGTACAGAAGGTTTGGAGTTTTCTCTGAAAAGGTCGATACATATGAAAGGCATCAGCAAAAAAAAAAAATCCAAACCCACTGAAAGCACTGAATTTGGTTCTTTGAGAAGACATTTACAGAGAAACATGGGAAGAAATCAGCTGAGCAGTGATCACTGGTGCAATGAATTCAGTTATTTCAGCAGGCTTTGTGTAACAGTTTCAGGAGCGATTACCTGAAATGAATAACAGCAAGAATACAGGCACTCCTCCAGCAGTAATAGGAGGTAAAACTGGATGCTCCCAAGAGACACACCACATAAAAATGCTTATATGAAAGTACTCTAAGAGGCATATCAAAAGCAGATCTTTGAAAAGCTTTTACTTTCCATTTGTCAGGAAGAATGCCCTACTCAAGCAGAAACAAACGTGATAAAAAGCACATACTACACGTTGACACTTTTAGAAAGAAAAATAATCAGGAAATTTTTCTGCAATTACTGTTTGCATATTTGTGCTATGACACAGAAGAACAACTACAAGAAAAAAAAAAAAAAAAAATCAAGACTGAGGCTGTGATGAAATTACCCCAAAACAAACCGTACTTACTAGAAAAGGAAGTTGCATCCATCTTCCCAACTTTTACGGGAGAACC
Source organism: Rhadina sibilatrix (assembly GCA_013400275.1). Classification (NCBI taxonomy): domain Eukaryota; kingdom Metazoa; phylum Chordata; class Aves; order Passeriformes; family Phylloscopidae; genus Rhadina; species Rhadina sibilatrix. The sequence continues at coordinate 199,724 of VWYO01018529.1, forward strand.
CATGTTTCTCATTTCTGTGCCCACTTCATTCCACACAGGCTCTAGTTTCTTACAGTGGCCACACCAAGGTGCATAAAACTGAGAAGCAAACACATTTAATTAAAAAAAAAAAAATTAGTAGAAATTAATTCTACAATTAACCCTCATTAGCAAGCCTTATTTTCCAGTCTTGGGACTCCTTATGCCTAAATAAAATTGCAAGTCGGTTATAAGGTTAGCATGACAAGCAGAATTTATGATTCAGTCCTACTTTTAATATGAAAGCACAATTTTGAAAAGAATACATTAAATTGCTGCACTATTATAAGATTTCTTATTTAGGAATAGAATGCATGGTAACTTTTTTTTTTTTAAAGTTAAAAGATCATATAAACAATCTAACCAGGAACATGAATTTGTCAATAGGCAGAAGATATCAACATTTTGGTATAACAAGATAAGGTCACAATTTAACAAAAGTTGAATTTTGTTTTCCTATACACTGCTGATAACTCCGAGTTAGCACATGCAGTTTTTCCCAGTCAAAAAAATCACAGTTCTGGGTAATACAATTTTGAGAATTACAGTACATACTTGGGTGAGAAAAGGAATGTTACCTCATTAACAAGCAAGCTCAATCTTTTTAGAGACTCTTTGTCCCTGAAATAAAGGGCATTGAATCTATCCAAATAACTTAGAAAACAGCTATATATATATATATTTGATCTTTCAGTGCTAACAGCAGTCTAGAACACAAATCAGCTGATACAATTAATGAAAGGAACTATAAAAATTCTCAACAGAGGTTATCACCTCCTGAGTGCATTAGGTAATCTGCCTTCCTTTTTTAAGGACTGCAAAATATAGACTGAAGCCTATTCAGCAAGCTATTCAGCAGTCTATTCAGCCAATTGGTTCACCCTGAACAGCAGACAGATTGCTGATCTATCCTGTCAGAATTACTGTCATGAAGTTTTTCTGCATCATGTACAAGCAGTTTTCCAAACAATGAAGCAGCCTGACTACAGAGTGTAGCGCTGTGCATTCTGTTATTTGATTTCCACCAGCAGATCTCCCCATTTTTCTTATATACTCACATCTACGAGCCAAATATCATCTTTACGGTTTTCTTTAAACCTAGAAAGGGGAAAAAATGAAATCAATAAATTAAGTATCTGAAAATAAAATAGTGAAGTGCATGTGTGAAACAGGCAAGGTCTACAGTAAGGTTAGTATAAAACTATAGATACAAAATTTCAGTTTTGTTTCTTTCTTTGAAGGTGGGGAAACAGAGGTGATGCTTATTTTTTAGTATACTATTGCTCCTATATGTGATACTACACACGCAGCTGTGCCGACTAGGTTTCTCTAACTATTTCCTAAAACAAACAAAAAAACCCCAACAAAACAGAAAACCAGCAAGAAATAAGAATACACACAAAAACACACAGAAGATATTTGACTAGCATGTGGAATCTAGGGGGAAAAAGTATTTTGCAGTTGTCTTGGTTATATTAAATACATTTGTTTTTTTATATACCAACTAATACAAACTCTCTGAGCATTGGTTCAAACTGTTAATCTTAGCTTTACTAAACGTAAAGTAACTAAATTATCTTTAATATTAACATGCAAAGCAATTTTAGTTCAACCTCCTTTAGCATTCCACTATAGGTGTGTCAGGTTATAGTTCTAATAAAGTTGCACACAACCAATAAACCAACTTAACGGAATAAAAATGAACAAGTTATCGATAAAACTCAGAGATACACAGGTACTACTGAATTTTCTTAATGCTAGGCAAATAGCATTTAAATTGACTGGTTTTATTAACTGCAAATATGTCACTGAACTCTAAAATCTCTAATACAAAACTAAGCTTGATAAATCAAAGTTCTTTGGTACCTCTCAAAATGCTGCTTACACATTTCACTTGTTGTCACTACAAGATGATATGAATTACTGCATTAGTTAACTAGTTCTAAGTAGAGAATTAAATTAGCTAGAACTTTAACCTGAGGTTTATTTTTGTAAAAGACAGGCTTCTTATAAGTGACTAGGACCGGGACTAAAGTCACACACTATATATAATATACACAACACAACATTCTTACTGCAGCACTCTTCTTGCAAAATGAGATATTTACATATAATTACGCAGGAAGTGTGGATCTACACTCTAACACCCAGTTAATACAAGTTATAGCCCAACTTGTCTGTTCCCAATATGCAGCATGCCTATAAATGGCTCATAAGCAGTATGCAGAATTTATTATATTGCATTTAAAGTTGAATCTGTAATAGTTCACAATGGTCTTGAAGAAATACTAATGCTGATAGTGGCATACTGTTTGGCAGAAATAATTTAGAAATCATGAATTCAATCTAATTACAGTGTTGAGTGTTTGAAACTTAGAATAGCAGCATTTCACTGGTAAATTGCAGCATATTTTATTGACGTCATACCAAGGCTGTAATGGCTGTACAGCAGCAGGAAAGGTATTTGGAGAGACTATATATTAAGCTGCTAAAGGAAAACAGCATTTTTAAGTCACAAAATTGTTTAGTTGACAACCTCACTAAAAATTTACTTCACCACCCTAAGCACTATAGAGCTAATGAAAGAACCAGTGAGAGCCCAGTATCTCCTGAGAATTCTACCAGAGCTACAGCTAACTTTCAATTACACTGCCAAATAATTGGCTATGATGCAAGAGGCAGAAAGCAGTTACTGAATCATAAGATTCTAAGCCTGCTTCAATTTAGAATATCACTTTTTCGTTGTATAAGAAGAATTTACAATTAAATGTTCTCCTTCTTCTGTCACAGTGCAACTGTTATGGCAAATTGTAAAGAGCAATAAAGTACTGAGAAAGGTAGACTGCAACCTTGCCAGCAGACAGAGATAAAAGAGAGAAAGAATGAGACATCTGGAGGCTGAGCTTCCCAACAGAGCTTAATAACTTTGACCTAAGATGGTATAAAAATACTGTAGTTTTTATAATAATAAATTTCAACGTACTTCCCATCTACAAGCACCTATTTAATCAACTTCCACAGAAACTAAAACCTGAACTTTAACAAAACCCCAACTACCAAAACTCACTCTAGTTTTGCTAACATCAATGATTAAATTACTAGACAATATTAAGGAAGTTCAAGACATCACTGAAGGAAAATAGAAATCTCTCTACAAATGAGCAGTCAAGCATTTTCTGAAGCTGTTGTTTCTAGGCCCCATAAGAACATTCTTCAAGCACAAAACTTCAGTGTCTCTTTTATATTGTCCTGTGCAATCCTCTGTCAGCTGACAGAAATACAATCACACTGGTGGAAAGATGGCTTAAGTGATGTATGTCCTCAAATGAAAATTATTTGTCTCAAATCCATACATCTTCCCAACCACATAACTGAATGTTCTCTCAGCCCCCATTTAAACCAAGCACCCCACTTAATCATGAACATTTTAAAGAAACCAGCATGAAGCAAAATTGAATACCAAGGTCACAATTCCAAGGGCCCCAAAACAACCGAGATGCTCTGTCTATTCCTTGCTTCCCCCTTGCACCATTTCAGATGCTTCTGATCCTGGTTTGAGCCACCCCACAGACAGAAAACACTTCCTTTTTAAGTCAGGTTACTTATCTGCTTCATTATCAGAACAAGTCTACACCCATCACAAGATGAGTACTGACCTGAGGCAGCAGATCTGCTATCAGAGCAGCACAAGGCAAGAGGAAGCACAGATCATTTTGTGCATCCCTCCCTCCCAGAGCCCAGCTGGGCACCTTTGCTCTGCTCTTTGTTTTCCTATATCCTGTAAGCTTACAAAAGGGACCTGTGCCTTGTACTAGTCCACATTGTTTACAACTACTAAAATTCAAACAGAACACAAAGCTTTCAGCAACACCAGAACACCCATAATGTTTAGGCATCTATAAAATGGGAAACTTAAAACTACATCAGTAACTGCTACCTGGTTTAGGGCAAAATTAGACTAAAATTTAAATTATTTAAATTAAGTTTTAAGTTCAATTAAATTCAAATTGTTTTCCTGACCTCTCTCACCATTTGCCAATTAGCTAAAAAAAAATTTAAAAAATTCCCCACAAAACCTGCCCTGAACAATTCTTCAATTCTTCTTCTCAACTGCAAACACATGCATCATGTATAGTTTTGTCATCGAAAAATTCAAGTTTCATAAAATAAGATTTCCTTTTATCAGTTATTTTAAAAAGTTATGTGACAACAGAATCAAGATTCTTCACTCCAAAACAGCAAATACACTTAAATACACACGTGTGGATATATGATACAGGAATGTGACGCAGGAACACAGATAGGCAATGCATCTTCAGTCCTTAAAAATATGAGCATGTTTTAAAAACAAGCTTTGAAAATCAAGTCCAAACAGTTCCCATGCTTCATTTGTTTTTTGACAACACCACAGACACTGCTGTGTCTCTCCTCAGAACTCCTTCCATATGTTCCCATCCTCTCACCCATAAAAACACTATGCCTCATCTGATTTTACAATTAACAAGCAATATTATAAAAAATGTGAGTGGTTTCCTCACAGTTTAGCTCTTTAATGAAATTTATTTTGGACTGAACCCTCATGGAAACATTACCTTTAACTGGCTGAATTTATCCCAAAGCAGTCATCTAATGACAACTTCTCCTCCCCTACCAGCTATTATTCTCCATACCTTCTCTTTCACTTCCAATAATCATGCTGCTTTGTAGCACTTGATATCAATCTGCTAATCTGGCCAAAAAAAAAAAAAAAACCAAAACCAAAAACAAAACCAAAAAAACCCAACACCTAAATCACTTGGGTGATTTTCTTGGGAAACAGCAACTACGTAGCTATCAAACTGCTACAGCAAGCCAGTACACCAACAGTGACACTACACAACCAAGTTCTTGGCAGGACTACCCACTTCAATTCCAGCACAGTCTCAGGACTAATTCTGTTGTTAAGGCACATTTTTACACAAATATTACTGGCACTCCAAGCAGCATGAACTCGTCCTGCAGGCAACTTTCTCTCACAGGTTTCTGGCCACGCGTGAACGCACTCACTCAGACTCGTTCTCCCAACCCCTCGTGGCAGCCGTGCCGCAAACTCTAATGAAGAACTTGGTTAAATGCATCAGCTTTTATTTGGGGCAGGCACCAACACACCAATGTATTTACCCTACCAAAAAGAAAGAACAAGCAAGGAAGCCCAAGAACATTTCTGGCAACACCACAACAGTAATAGCTTTAAAGAAGCTGAAAAATTAAATTATTCCTCAGCTTCATTAACTGAACCTCCTTAATAGGTGAGACTGAGGAGAGACCTCATGGGAGTCTACAACTTCCTCCAGAGAGGAAGCAGAGGTGCAGGAACTGATCTCTCTGGTGGCCAGTGAAATGACCCATGGGAACAGCAGGAAGCTGGGTTGGTGAGGTTTAGGTTGGATATCAGGAAAAGGTTTTTCACCCAGGGAGTGGTTAGACTCTGGAACAGGCTCCCTATTCAAGTGGTCACAGCACCAAGCCCGACAGAGCTCAAGAAGTGTTTGGACAACACTCTCAGGCACACAGTGTGACTTTTTGGGAGTGTTATCCAGGGACAGGAATCATACTTCAAAGATCCTTGTGGATCCCTTCCAGCAGAGGATATTCTGTGATATTTCAGGCCAGAATCTTTCTGTCCTATCTGCTATAAAAAAGCCACAATCTTTTCCAGTGTAGTTTTCTTGACAAGCACACTACGCACAAAGTCGGGGGTCATGTTCCCCACAGGAAGACAAACAATGTCCTGGAAACTGGGCAAGACACCCCAATACTTACGACTCATCTAGATCCTCCACAAAACCCGCACCTGACGCCACCACATGTGCAACCACTGCGAGGCAAAGGAAAAGCGTTCCGTGAGTGATGCCCGAACCAACCCGGGGTGCCACGCCAGCTGACAGGCTCCCTTCCCTCCTGGCCCCTCACGCCCCCAGTGCTGCCCGCCTCCCAACCCCACCGCTTTCCCCCCTGTGCCCTGCAGCGCAGCCCGGCGGAGCCGGCACCGCCCGCCCGTCACCTGCCGCCCAGAGGAGACAGCGCGGCCGCCCGCCCGGCGCCGCTGCCATGTTGACAGAGCCGCGGCACGGCCGGAAGGGGAAGCGCCGACCTCTCCCCACGGCGCAGGCGCGGGGCCGCGGGCGGCCGGGAGCGCTTCGAAGGGCGCCCGGGGGAGTGGCGAACGGGGCACCGCTGCACGGTGACGGAACGCGGGGTGCACAGACGCTGTCATCTCTCCACCGGGGGAAGTCTTGTTCATTTGAATCACTGCCCTGCTTCTCTGGAAGAATAAGCCTCGTCCTCCATCAGGGACGTGTGTGCCGCCTGTCATGTTGCCGACTGTCTGCCGCGTGTAGAGCTCACCCCCTGCCTTGCTGCTGTGTCAGCAACCTTCCTTCAGATGGGCGCGAAACTCGCTCACTTTAATGCCCGTGTCCTTGCCTCCTTCGTTCAAACCTGTCACAGTCTTTCCTGTCTTCAGCTACGGTGTTCTTTCTGTCAGTGCAGATCTGCGGGTCCCGATAGGGCAAGTAGTCCTGCTTTTTTAAAAACTTCAGTTAAAGCAGGTCTGGGATTGTTCGGCCTGGAAAAGACAAGGCTCAGAGGAACCTTATTAATGCGGGTAAATACCTGAAAGGGGTTGCAAATAGACCAAAGCTGGGCTCTTGTCAGTGGTGCCCAGTGACAGGACAAAAGGAAACGGGCATAAAGTGAAACACGGAAGATTTCTCTCACAACCTGAGAAAACACTTCTTCACTGTGAGGGTAACTTGAGTGCTGCCCACTAGTCTTCCATCTCAGAGATACTCAGAAGCCACCTGGACATGGTCTTGAACAACCATCTCTAAATGGTCCTGTCTGAGCAAAGAGTTTGGACAAAATCACTTCTAGAGGTCCCTCCCAACCTCAGCCAGTCTGTGATTCTCTTGTCTATCCCATTTCAATTTTGATTCCTGTAGTGTACTCTTACCCTTTCTCCCTATACTAGAATTACCTCCCTTAGCTGTACAGGCAAATGTTTGAGATCTTTGTTGGAAAAGAATAGATTCTTTCCAGGGATCATCCAATTCCTCTGAATTAAGTGTTTAACCCTTTTCATCTAATGATAGGGTCTGTTACCTCTTTCAGTAATGTCTACAAGCTGCAGACACTGAAGTTGCTTCATTTTTGGGCTGCTCTGTGTGTGTGTGCACATGTGCTTGTACTTACATGGATGTAGATATGTTCTCTTGGCTTCTAATTGCCATCTGCACTTGGCCATACCTGGTCTGATGAAGATGTACTGTTCACTTAATGCTTTGTGGGTGCAATTTGTTGGATTCATCAAATAATCCTCAGAGTTGTCCAGCTCTCTGCAAAAGCCAACAATAGGCTAAGAAATAGGTCAAGGCCTGAGAGTATATGCACTAGCTCGCAGTAGAATTCTAAAATATCTGACTTTGGCCTATGGTAGACATATTTTTTTGTTCTCACATTTTACTGGAGGATTTCGCAATATTAAGAATATTTCACATTTTTTCCCCCTCACCCCTCAGCCTCCAATGATGGGAGAACTCACAAGTTCCTGATATCTGTATTGGATAAACAGTGACAATTATTCACTGAATGCAGAGAATTTCTGTTCCACAGCATTTCACCTTCTGTACACCACAGTTAGCTAAATGGTGTCTGTATGCCTGACCAAATGAGAGATGGCATCTTTTTGATCCTAATCTAACTGCTGTCTAGACTGAGACAATGAAAACAATTTACTCCATCAATCCCTTAGAAAATCCATACAGGAGAAAATGGGCATAACCGAGTAACTGTTAAATTAGTATAATACTGTTCTCTTACTCAGACAGTTTATGACTGGCTTTAAACAACTTTTAAAGGGAAATAAACATTTTATAAAGCTTTGTAGAGGTTTGAATGAAGCTCTTTGTACACCTTCTAGGTCTTATTTATGAGCTTTGAGTTTTACTCTTTTTGCAGATAATGGAATATGATTGTTCTAAGTTTTGCATTTAGTGAGCCAAACTTGTCCCTGGAAAAATAGCCTGTAAACTATTCTTGAGCTACTTTATCTTGAAATTGAAGCAGTTGCTGTATATTTACTTCTTTGTGACTAAATTTACACTCAAATAGAAGACTCTATGCTATATTTATTTATACTTTTTTTGCTGAAGCTTTAATGCATAAAATCCCTATAAAAGATAGTTCTTGCACTATAGCTAAGTAAAAGTATCATGGGAAAAACATGTAACATGTAAACCAAATAAGTTTGATAATGATCGATGACATCCAGAGAAATGTGAAGGGGTTTTTGGTTTTTATTATTTCTACAATGGACATTTTGTTTGAAGAAAATGCAAGATTAATGTATTAAATAAATTATTAAATTCAGTGGAGAATTTCATGTAGAAAACGGATGATTTGGTATATGAACTGGAGATATGAAAAAAAAACCACAGTGAAGGGTAAGAAGCAAAAAGAACAGAGAATATTGTTGAAATCCTGGGAGATACTGCAGGAGAAAGTGGGAATTAAAGGGAAATTAGCAAACAATGAGACATTGGAAATGGAACATACAAGGGTTCAGAGATTCCTTCCAATCCATATTGCTAGGATGATTTAATGGTCCTGCTGTCCCATTTTTTTTTTTTTTTCCGGACCTTATAGATGGGAAATTTCAACAAAGACAAAAGCTAGGCTTTGCCTTATGGCCGTGCCTTGAAGGGGAATTTGCAGAGGAATCTTGCTGTTTCAGGATTTTCAGTCTGTTCATGCAGGTTTTGCACTCTTCTTGCTCTGTATGAAGGACATGGAAAAGGATTTATATGGAACTCTGTCTGAATTATACAGTGTGGACTTAGTTTTACTGGAATGTGTGAACTTTTGCATTAAGAGATAAACTCTTTCAAGTAATTTCCTGTCTAAGTTTCATTAACATTGTAAATGGAATATCTAGGTTGATTTCAATACACATTTGCATAAATAAAATACTTAGAAGATTAAAATTCTTTGTGCACATCTTTATTATTATACAGTGGATAATGTGTCCATGGCACTATATTAAAGGAGACTTTCCTGGGTGAAGGGCCTAGGAAAACCAAAGGCAGTGCAATAGAAAGGGTAATTTAGAATGAGGCATGAGGGAAGCGTATCTTGACACCGCCTCTGTCCCTGTATTAACAGTGCTAAACCAGTGGCCTGTGAGCTTGGTATAACTCACCAGAAAGGCTACAGAATCACAGAATGGTTTTGGCTAGAAGGGACCTTCAACATCATCTAATTCCAAACCCCCTGCTCTAGGCAGGGACAGCTTTCATTAGACTGGCTTGCTCACAAGCCCCATCCAACCTGGCCTTGAACACCGCCAGGGATGGAGCATCCACAACTTCTCTGAGCAATCTGTTCAAGTGTCTCACCACTGCCACAGTAAAGATTTTCTTCGCAATATCTAATTTTAACTTGCCTTCTTTCAGTTTAAAGCCACCCCACCTTGTCCTGTCACTACATGCCCATGTAAAAAGTCTCTCTCCAGCTCTCTTGTAGGTCCCCTTCAAGTACTGGAAGGTGCTATAAGGTCCCTCTGGAGCCTTCTCCAGGCTGAACAACCCCGACTCTCTCAGCCTGTCTCCACAGGACAAGTGCTCCAGGTCTTTAACCATCTTTGTAGCAAAAAAAGGTTATTTTGGCTTATAACCTGCTCCTGAGAACCATGAAAGCAGCCAGTGGCTAATCTAGTAAATTTTTTGTTAGTGTCACTCCCAGCCATCATCTTGCTAGAGCAAGTCAGGAGCACTTCAGGAAGTGTGTACTTTTTGCAGTGAATTAAGCCTGTTAGTCCTAGGAGTCTGACCCAAGCTTGTGTGCATGCATCCATTTTTTGGTCATCTCGGGCACATTCATCTCCTCTTGGAAAAGCATTCAGTTTCTATTTGGCCAAAAAATTTGTGCATTCATTTTCTATGGTGTCCCTCAGAATTAAAAGAACAAAAGCTGAGGTGATTGACTGTAGAGAACCTAAAATAACTCCAACAATCTCACACGACTGAGGACTTAGTGTAACTATTACATAAATTAATAATGTCTTCTTCCTACCTCTACAACAGCCAGTAGACTGAGCTTATTTACTAGCGCTGAAAGAACCAAAGAGTCTCAATTCTAGCATTTTTTTGATGGTAAATAGCAGCAAGTTAGACTGATGATAAAGAGATGAAGGTAGCAAAGAGGATTAGGAGAACTCACAAAAATTACTAAAATTCACATGACAGATTTCATTACTTTTGATCTTTCAGTAACTCAACTAGGTTTGTTTGGGTTTTTTTGTTGTTTTTTTGGGGGGGAGGGGGTTGTGTATTTTTTTGGTTTGGTTTGGTTTGGTTTTTTGTGTNTATTTAAGTATGGTTTTTTTTGGGTTTTTTTTTTTTGTTTTTTTTTTTTTTTTTTTTTTTTTTTTGTTGGTTTGGTTTGGTTTGGTTTTTGTTTTGTTTTGTTTTTTGTCACTAAACACACTAGAAGAGTCAGACTCAATGATCCCTTCTGACTGTGATTCTGTAACCTGTGCTGTGGCACCAGCCCTCATGTCCCCCCATCAATCCTCTGCATGGCTGCTGTGTATGGGACCCAGTGGCCAGACATGGCAGCTCTCCTGGGACTCACTAGGCTCACACTCTGCGTCTCCTATGCAAGCCCTGGAGGCTCTAACCAAGCCCTCCCCATTGCACAGTGTGGCCACAGTTCCCCCAAATCCAGGGTACCTCACTGCCCCTTCCAATGTCCTCTAGCCAGGATTCTGGAAGGGAAAGCATTAGCAGGCACAAGCCTCCCTCCTGGCCCAGTGCTGCTTCCCTTGCATCTCCAGGCAGTGTTCAGGATTTTTTGCAGTGTTCAGGAGTGAGGGCAAAAACAAACCCTGTGGCAGAGGTGAGTAATGAAGCCTCCACCTTGGGCACACCTGTGCTGGCTCTGCCCATCCCATTGTTCCCTGTGGCTTGCCTGGGAAGGAACAGCCACAGCTCATCCTTTCCAATCTGCTGGCAAGGCAAGGCAAGGCAAGGCAAGGCAAGGCAAGGCAAGGCAAGGCAAGGCAAGGCAAGGTGTTTGTTCCCCTGTTCCTGCTGACTGACAGAGTTTTCCTGAAATGATATTCTATTGTGTGTGATACAGGCAGAGAAGAGAGAGGAGCATAGAACACATATGGGCTTTAGAAAATATAACTGCTTTCTTGCAGGTAACCCCAGGAGTGACCCTGACCTTCAGCACTGTCTCTGAGAGTGACAGGACATTCAACATTAACTACTCAAGAGCTATCAACAGATAGCAGGTGAGAAACAAAAGATGGGAAGGAAGGAAGGAATGGGCAGAATGACAAAGTGAAGAACAAAGTGAATTGCTGACAATTTAACTCTTTTCTGTCATTTTTTGCCACCAGATTTTTTGTGCAAGCTGGGAGATTATGAAAGTGAAGGAGGAGAAACACTCTGGCTGTGATCTCCCAGCCTGCAGTATTTTAGGAAGGATGAGAGCTGTACTGAAGCCCAATGCAGGAGAGGAGGCTGAGCAGATGTTAACCCTAGCTAGTGACGTGTAACAGACGACCAAAAGGGCTGTAGGTGTTCAGATTATGTATCTGTGTGTGTGTGGGAGGAGGAAATGTAATATGGGGAAAAATTATCTGCACATAATTTTTTCTCAAAGAAACTGTAGGTTGTCTCTTCACTGTATCAGAACTTCTGTTACCTCTCAGCTCCTGCATATCCTTTGATTTATAGGAACCTAATACCATTCTTCTAGCACTTCTTACATCCTGAAACACTGAATTTTGTCTTTTGGTGCAACTCAAAGCTCAGTTCAATCTGTCACATATCAGAAAAGGAGACATGTCAGGGACTTGTATGAGGATTTTTGAAAATCATTTTCTTATAACCCTTGGAAACTTGATGCAATGGACCCGCTCTCCTTGCTCACAGCACTTGGTACCTGTCCCATTGTAATCACTCATGACCCTATGCTTTTTGCCAAAAAAAATACTTTTAAGAAGAAGGGAGAGGGGAAAAAAAATNCATACAGATATGATATACTATCCAGATTTTGAAAAGAGGTGGCCTCCTTCAGCTTGTAATAAATCCTGTTTGGAAACAATGCACAGATAGTATCAAAGGGAAACTTGAAGAATGGGAAAAGGCAAGCACCCCTCCGCAGCCTTTCCAGCCCAAGGGAGGAAGCTGTGACCACTTGCAGCACCAGAACAAAGAACACCATGCAGACATGATTGTGGGAATCCCTCAGCAAGGGATCAGCTGAGGTATGCACAGGCCTCAGAATAAATTTTGTACTGAGCAGCTTTTGTACTGAGCAGCTATGCCCTGCCAATGTGCTGCAGAGCACAGTCCAGAGACTGGAATGCTTCAGCTGTGTCAGATGTGTTGTGAGCTCTGTGGACGTGAGGTGCCCTGCACAGCTCGTCAGTGTGTCAGCACATCCTCCCGTGCCTCTGCTGTCAGGATTTTCCCACCACCCTGAGCTCCATATTTCAACTACAAGCTGACAGTGTCCCTTTTCTTGTAATTTGCAGCTCCTGCCAGCACGTGGCACAAGAGACTGAAATGGACTGCCTTCCTAAAATGTCTGTACAGCTACTGCCAAGTCCGTGCTTCAACACCATCAGGGTTGTATTCCATAAAGAGGGAAGGTTCTCCAGATTTCTTATGGCACAGTAATGATGTTTCTTTATACACTCACACAAAATGATTGCATATGGGTCAGACTGTGTCTGGGTAATAGAAGGTGCAAGGAAAAAGGTAGTGAAATTCCACTTTAGCAAGCAACAGAGCGATAGAGGAACTTGCGCTCGTGTCAAAAAGAGTAATTAACAAAAATCAGAATCTCATGGACAGAAATGGCAGCCTTCCCCCAATTAAACAGGAACAGTTGGTGCCATATTGAATAAGGACTCATAAATACATAAATACATTGATACAGTTGGGCACACAACTGTGAGAGAATGGAGAAGAGNCCAAAAAAAATACTTTTAAGAAGAAGGGAGAGGGGAAAAAAAATCAGGGTTTTCTCTAGTGAATTTCTATGACTGTCCTTTAGGTAAGGAGACTGCAAAGTAGAAGGTTGTGTTCCTTACCTGCTAATAGCTTGAAGACCAGAGACAAAATTTCAATCTTGTTCTTTTTCACATTGATTTGGGAAGTTGCTAATCAGCTAGGAAATAATTCAGTGACACAGCATGTCACAGACACTGAGTAGATGTTCGACTTCATCTTGTTTTATTGGGTCTTTTTGGTTGTGTNGTGCCCTGCACAGCTCGTCAGTGTGTCAGCACATCCTCCCGTGCCTCTGCTGTCAGGATTTTTCCACCACCCTAAGCTCCATATTTCAACTATAAGCTGACAGTATCCCTGTTCTTGTAATTTGCAGCTCCTGCCAGCACGTGGCACAAGAGACTGAAATGGACTGCCTTCCTAAAATGTCTGTACAGCTACTGCCAAGTCCGTGCTTCAACACCATCAGGGTTGTATTCCATAAAGAGGGAAGGTTCTCCAGATTTCTTATGGCACAGTAATGATGTTTCTTTATACACTCACACAAAATGATTGCATATGGGTCAGACTGTGTCTGGGTAATAGAAGGTGCAAGGAAAAAGGTAGTGAAATTCCACTTTAGCAAGCAACAGAGCGATAGAGGAACTTGCGCTCGTATCAAAAAGAGTAATTAACAAAAATCAGAATCTCATGGACAGAAATGGCAGCCTTCCCCCAATTAAACAGGAACAGTTGGTGCCATATTGAATAAGGACTCATAAATACATAAATACATTGATACAGTTGGGCACACAACTGTGAGAGAATGGAGAAGAGTGCTGGCTCGAAACATTTTGGATGCATGTGTGTGAAGGGAAGGGGCAAGTTGGGCCTTGCCCTGCCCCACACACCCTGTGTCCCTGGGCCTTATCCCAGCCTGGCAGTGGCCACCAATCCCTGGCACACTGGGAGGCAATGCTCCACACCTGCCTCTGGAGCTCCCATCTAGGCCCAGAGAGGCCAAGACAAGGGAAAAGGAGGAAAGAAAGCAAAATTACAGCTTGACCAGGAAAAAGAGGCATAGAGGAAGATAAGGGTGTTCTGATATGGACAAAGTTTTGGAGCTAGATTTTGTGGTTAGTGGCAACACAGCCTGCACCAAGAACTTACAGTAAGAGAGGGAGGAAGAGAAATCATGAAAAGCTAAAAAAGCTGAGATGCTGTCTAATGAGGAAGGCAAACCAAGGAAGTTACACTCCTTCTAATATTGCATCCAGTAGTATCCCACAATGATGCTAGTATTTTTTGGTTATATTTTAATATTTGTTTTATGTACATTTTGCTGTATATTTTTACTTTTCTATTATTTACTAAATATATTAGCTATCATATGAAATGTATAAACATCAAAATGAAGTTTAGAAAATACTATTTCTGAACATTTATACAAAGATTTTGCACAAAAATAATTTCCAGCTATCCATGGTTTTTTTGCTGTTATGTGAAATCTGAGAAAGTATAGAAAAATATATATTTCAATTTTAGTAATAATTCAAGAACCAATTTACTAATTTCTAAATTAAAAGATATTCTAAAAATATAGAAAAAAATTTTCCTCTTTAAAAGAGGTAAAAGGTGTTCTGTACTTTTAGAATATTCACCTTCTGGGTATTTACATGGTATCAAATGGTTAAGATTCTAATGCTCACAACTAAGAACTGCTGTCAAAGACATGTTAAGCGGAACAATAATATCAATAAATATTACTCAAATAGCCTTTCACATGTATCAGACTGCAGCAAGGAAGGGGAAAGCAGGATTTGTACTTTAATTTGAAAGTGATAAGTGCAAATTTGTGAACAAATACTTCTGTTGTTATATTTTTATGCACTTTTATAACTACATGCCACCTTCAGAAGTGTCTGTCTTCATGCTTAATACCAATGCTATCACAAACGAGGTTATCAGTAATTGTATCATTCCGTATTGAATGTTTTGCTAGAAATATGCAAATTTATGCTGCTATAAGTGTTTATATCAGTACTTTCTTTTTCAGTACAAGAATAAGCTATAGTGATATATGTTGTATCCTCCCATAATGACTTTATCTATGGTAATGGGTTTGTACTACTATAACTTTATCAGTACCTAAGTCTGTTCCATAAAATGAACTAACTGGTGACACATTTGTCATAAATAATAATTAAATTCAAAAGAGTGATAAACTTGTAGTGAGATAAATTCATGTCTAATTAGAAGAACGGACAATTACACATGATCTGGTATACTTTGGGGATTTTTTAATGTGCTTTGCATAAGATTCCATTCAGTTTTTGCAAGGCATAACATGAAGTAAAATCTGAATAAAAAGCATAATTTTGAAGGCACTAATACTGCTGACACTGGCAGTAGGATTTGCTTGGTCTTTCATTAACATCTTGCCTTCCCACCTTCCCATATAACCCTTGTTTTTAAAACAGTTTGAAATGATCACTAGAGTTTTGGGGGTTTTTTTGTTTGTTTTGTTTTTTTTTGTTTGTTTGTTTTTTGTTTTGTTTTTTTGTGGTTTTTTTGTGGTTTTTTTTGTTTTGTTTTTGTTTTTGTTTTTTTTTTTGTTTTTGTTTTTGTTTTTTTGGTTTTTTTTGTTTGGGGTTGATTTTTGTTGTTGCTGTTGCTGCTGTTGTTGTTGTTATTTTCCTTGGGTTTGTGTGTATGTATATGTTGAAGATTGAATTTTTTTAAAACTTTTCTTTTAAGCATTATATTTTTTAATGTATTTTTATAGACATTCCTTTTATTACAGAGACACCTGGTGGTCCTTGGATGTATTTACAAAAGTAGTGCTTTCCTTTTTTATGGCTGAATTTATTTTAAAGTTTGCTTTATCATTTATAATACATCACTTATTTAGAATCTCCTACATTACAGGACTATGTAATTTGAAAACTAGACTGAGAACACTTACACATTATCCAGTATGCACTAGTTATTGATTCTCATGGCTGATCAGAGGTATTTTTCTTGACTCTTTCCTATCAGAGCTGTAAGGAAGATTAGAGCATATGATTGACTAAGGGGTGTAAAAATATATTTCTTCCAAAATTTAATTTTTAGAATAACCTGTGCTTGGGTTTCACGTTTTGAGCATACAGTTTGTGTTTTGTTTCTGATTTGTCTGTTCTAAGAGATTGAAATGATGACCAAAAATTTATGTCAGAACAAGTTTAATGTCCAGATCAGCATGCTAGTACATAAAGGAAATACTTTCTACACCAGAAACACTGGCAAGAACAGGACTAAGCTACTACAAAAAAGTTTTAACAGTACTTCATGCATTCAGCATTTTTCTAATATGCAATTACAGATAATTACACAGTATAATAGGTTATTACACGGGATGCTGATGTTATATCTCTTCTCACACCACTCCCAGACTGTGAGGCAGACAGTGTTGATCAGGTCCTGGAGCAATGCCTGTGGTGTTACAGCAGCTTCTCCCAGTTTCCATGACTTTAGCTGCCCTATCACAGCAGTCCTGACACCCACCCACAGCAGGGCTCTGCTTGCACAGCTCCATCCAGCAGATTCATGACCTTGTAACACAGCTGGATACGGCCACATGCAGCTGCACTTAGGTGGGCATGCGCTGTCTTCCAGCCAGCAGCTAGGTTTGGATTTCAGGTAAAAAAACCCCCTTCCATCCACTTTTTCCTCATAGGCTGACACTGTGGTCTGCAAAGTTTCAAATGCTAGGTATCTATGTTTTAGTTATCATGGAGTTGGTGGGAGTCCAACTGATTTTTTGCTGCTGAAACACTATTCACTTCAAGAAATACAAAAAATATAGGAACATTCTCAGCCAAATGTAGAATGTGGTTTTACAGCTTTTACCTTAGTGAAACAAAATTGCTGTGTTTGTGTTGCTAATTATCTTTGGTGGGGTTTGGTTGGTTGGTTGGTTGGTTGGTTGTTTTTTTTGTCATTCAACAGTTATCTCTCCTGTGGCCATGATGTCATTTAAGTAATGCAGTTTCTCTCTCTTTTTTTTTTTTAAGAAGTTTCTGGATACTTTGAAGTAATTTTTTGCAATGCTTACATTTACACTTCAGTTGAGGTGTGGTTTTCACATCTGAATTTCTGTTATGCTTAGTGCAGTGATTTTAGCATGTTGCCACATTGTTTTGTTATAATTTGAAACTCCGAGAGAATAATGAATGCAAAGAAATGTATGAAACTCTAGGGAGCTGTCCTCTGCAAGATTTGTATAGCTTTATTATACTTTAATTTTCACCCTTCTGCTGGCTGCCAGAATGTTTGCCCATCACTATAAGAACCAGAACATATTAATAGTATTTTTGGGAGATACAGAGGAAATATAAAGATTTATTCAACAGTATTTTCTTCCTAACTTGGTCACATCTTTTTATAGCAAAAATATTCAGCATATAGGAGGCAAGAACAAGAAAACAAAGAAAATATGCTTTAAATTAATGTTAGTTAACATAGCTGCTGGTGTAATTTAAGTCAAAGCACATTAGTAATAGCGTGGTCAAATAAAATTAGAAGGGTTCTTAGTGTGCAGGAGATATTACCTAGCAAATAAAAATCTTGCAGCTTGAGTCATTACACAGACAAAAGTTTTAAATTACACATGAACTAAGTAACTAGTGAATTCTTGAGGGCCTGATTCAGAGTGATTTAAACAAAGATTACTTGTACATCCTGATGATTTTTGGATCTGGCCTAGAAAACCGAATGCATGTATTGCTTTTTTTGACAGATGAAGATGATTGCAAAGAAATAATCCTTTTGGAATTCACGTCAAATTTTCTGGCAAGTTCTTCTTTAACTGATGGAACTGTGCAGAATCCAGGACCTGAGCAAGTTTCTGTTACTGTCACTCAATAAGGGAATGTCTCCCCATGCTATGAAATTAATGACTTACAAGCCTCATATACTCTGAACCCACACTGAATGTAAAGTTAAATTAGAATGCACTTTTTCATTAGGTTTTTTTCAGTTAAAAAAAAAATTTCATTGTTTCTTAGCACTAGTAGAGTTATCTTTCCTCTTTCAGACTTTTCAGTTTTACCTGTATTTGGTATGATAGTGTTCCTAGAGCAAAGGTTCCCTGCTGATAACAATGTTGCACAGCTTTTCTCTGATATCCTGATGACTGTCTGGTTGGGTGATGTCATGTAAATGATGGCACTTGCACGTCAGAAAGTTGGAAATCTAAAAGTGGAGCAGCTGTGCCAGAAGTAACCAGCTTCCTGCCTCTGTCTGCAGTGGAGGCTCCATTTTCACACCTGATAAGCACAGAGTCTATCTGCACCCCCTTCATTATTGTTAGGTTCCTGAAGCTGCAAATGGAGATGATCCAGGTGTTATGGGATGTAATAAGTGACCATCATGTCCATCAGCTCCTGGCACAGGGGCTCACTCCTCCTGCCTGGCTACTGAGGAACATCCCAGTCTGTCCAGACAGACAAGGTTCTCTGTCCCAGGCTGGTCCTTGGCACTGTCTCTATTGACCCTTTCTGTGACCAGTTTTGTGTCTCTGTGGGCTCGTTTATGGTTTCCACTTTTACTCATTATTGAGTAAAGAATAATCAATGTATTGAAGGTTTTTGATCAGATGATGATCTTAGTGAAGAAGACACTCTCCCCTCTCACATGACCTTACTCCAAACTATTTCACATTATCTCTGATGCTGCACAGTCTCGTGACTTCCTCCTGCAGACACTTTGCTGGGTCACAAGAGCAGGCAGGCCAAGCAGCCCAGCTCACCTTGTCCCAGTTTCAGCCAAAAGCCCCAGGCATCCCTGATGCTAAATCTTTGCAGAGCTCGAGCTCCTTCAGGAGCTCATTCTGGGTCAAGGCTTCTGCTGTGCAGGATGAGTTCCTCCAGTGGAGTTTGGGAACTATGCCCTGTGGGATGCCACCTCCACTGCTGAGCACAGGAGGGCTCTTCTCAGCAGAGCATCTGTCCCCTCCTTTCGGAGCACCCTTCTGGTGCCAACTGGTGCCTCCCCAGGCAGTGCCCTGTGTCTGGTGGTGCTGCTCACCAGTCACACCAGAGCAGATCTGTAACAGCTGCTCATGAAGCCAAGAAGCAATTATACTGGTTATGGTGCACGGCAGGTTACATAAGAATTCCAGTCATGGCCTAGGAAGAAAGGAGGTTGGTGGACAGGGACTGGTGCCACTAAAGGGATTGAGGTGGACATCAAAGACTTCTGGGGTAAATCATGTTCTAGTCAGCTGATATGTGGTAGTGCAGTCAGAAAGATGTACTCTACTCTTGAGGTGTAGCCTTTATGGAAGAGGAATTCTCTCTTCACTAATGGTCTAGACACACTGAAGACCATATTTCTTTGTTTTAAGACTTACATATAACATTTTCATTAATCAAAACAGAACTGCTGTCTGATGATAAAGTTTACATGTTTACTGGATTCCGTAGTTGCAGAGAATATTTCAGATTTTCAAGTCTCTTGCTTTCCTCCTTGTTCCTATAAAGGTAACAGTATGTAGATTCCATCAATAAAAATTCTTAGAAAATCTTAAAACATTTTCCTGATTCAGAGATGGGAAGTCTGAGGCACATAAGAAAAACAGTCAGGTGTCTATGCAATACAGCTTTAAGAGATAACCCATAGCCCTGCAACAAAACCATGGCAAAAGCCAGAACTAGCACCTGGGGTGCAAAGTCACTAATTGTAAGAAGTAGCCATTTGTCTAAATCTTTGAGAAATATACTGCATTGATAGTCGGAGCCCGGGGTGTCTTACAGGAAAGGCATAAATCTACAAAAATTATACCAAAGGCTTTTTCTTCTGTGGCGACTACACTGCCTTGAAATAAGTCACAGCATATGTTTAGAGATTACCTATACTGTGTCTCAAAATTAGTGACAAACACCTTTGAAGTATGAAAACTATATTTTTGAGTTTGAAATACTGCATTTTGCTATATATTACTTCATTCTTATTGCACCAATGCTGGGACATGGACATTTTGCTTGTGTAGAGTCCAGCTATTAATAATAATGTTATTTTCATTTGAAAAAAATACTTATGCCTGTTCAATCAAGCAGACAGCTTTAATACCTATGGAGCTAGTAGATTCTGATTATTTATTTCTTAGATATTGCATTCAATATAGGGTGAATAATGAGATATCATAACAGTTTTCAGTATAAATCAATTTGCTTAAAATAGACTTTCAACAATTTTGAAGTATTTTATGTGCTCAATTTAATTTCATAATCAGTCTTCAGTAAGCAAATACATAAATGTCTGTGCTATTGACATAAAATGTAATAACAAGCACTTGTATTAGAACCTGGCTTTTAATTTTATTTGATCCTACCAGCCAAAGCAGTCAGTTACTATTCACAATTATCTGTATGTTCAGAATGTAAACTAGAAAGTGCATAGATACAATTTTCCAGTTATGTAAAGGACAAATGGACTGAAGGAAACAACCATTAGTAAAAGTAAAGGGAAAAAAAGGTCAAATTTCTTTTATTTAAATAATTTGCTATTTACTATCCCGATACTGTGAAAAAATCTGATTTTGTCTTTCACATATGCAGAAAATTATGTCAATGAGACACTATGCAACACCTGCAGGAAGAATTGAGACAAAATGTAATTACAGTTGTTCCATAGTTTCCTTAGTCTGTTTATGGCAACCCCACTGTTAAATTTTTTCTACAATTAAAATGGAAAATGATTTTGCAGTTTCAGGGTAAGGTGGCATATCGGATTAAATGTGGGTAAAAATGACTTCATAATACTGACCACTGTAGTTTTAGTTCCTATAGATCTCATCAACCACACAAGAATAAATCCATTTAGCTCATGCAAGTTTATGTGTTACTATGCATATGATGACTACGACCCTTCTTGAATTAAATAGGTTAGTTTGTTACTCTAGGTCTGCACCAAATACCTATGCGTCTTCTTTCTTCTTCTGATGGAGGGGGTTAATATGCATACTGCAGCATGGGCTGTAATATGCTTGCGTGGTAAAAAAAAAAAAAAAATTGTTTTAATAAAAACAATATTGTATTGTTTTAGATGGACATCCAAACGCATTTTTACTTCTTTGCTATGGTTCTGACATTTTTGCCTCTTCAAGGGCCCTTTGACAAAGAGGGTGATTAATTCCCAGGGTTCTTTTTGTCTTTGGTGAAATAGTTTCTAAATTGTGGATAATAGCAAACATCTGCAGAGCTCTATTTGTAGAGCCAACAGGATGCAAGTAGATTGTGGGGTGCTAATGTAATAGCTGTGATAAAAAACAGACACTGTATTAAAGAAAACCAGCCTCTTGGGCTGGTAACTATTATGATTTTCTGTATTATATCTCTCTGTATAATTTCCACTTGAAAAGAGTTGTCCTCTTTTAAAGGAGAGTCACTGCATTGTGCTATGCAGAGCTTAAACCATGTCCAGTTCACCACCTTACCTGCGGGACATCTTTCCCTGGTTGCAGACAGGTGGGAGAGCTAAACAATGCCGAGCCTCTGAGACTGTGAAACTTAAAGGGGAGAGACCCTCGGGCCACTGTGAGGGCTGGTGACCCTGGGGGGATGGTGGGGCAGGGGGGCTCCTTGTGGGGATCTGTGAGGGCAGGGCATGTCAGCCAATGCCTGTCCCACTGCTCTGTCCCCTGTCCCACTGGGCACCTCCTTGGACCCACGGGTGGGCTGAGCAGGGCAGTGGGAGGTGGGGAGCAGCCCTGCTGCTGCAAGTGGGATTGTTCTATGTGAATAGAAGGACGCAGCAGAACCAACAGAGATCATCCTCTGTATTTGAAACATTCAGCAAAAAAACAGTACCATGGATTTTCTGTTACTAAACGCCCAGTGCTGCACTGTGATGGCCTTTGCTCTGTCCTAGCTTTGTCATCTTCTGTTGGCCTGAGGTTGGAGGCTTTGAATTAGGGTTTATGTTTTCCCACGGTTCAAAAAGTAAGATTTGTTTTTCTTTGATGTAATCTGAAGGTATTGACATATAATTTATCCCTTTTAGGGTTTGAGACAATTAAACATGCAAAAATTCAGCATTTGCTAGACAAGAGTTTTAACAGCAACCTAGAGATATTTTCAGGTTTCCAACCTCATGTAGTTGACAAAAAAAACAAAACAATTACAGAAGAATTTCCTAAATGCTGTCTCAAACTACCAACATTTCAAAAGTCACATCCTCATCAGAAAAACACCTGCACAAGATACAGAGTTAGATAGACCATAGACATGAATAAAATATTACTGTTTTACATATCTGGTAGAGCACAAAAACGACACAGCTGGACAGCAGGCTGAGGCCCCTAAGAAAAGCTTTCTCAGCCTATTTTTTAATAGCTTGTGTAGAAAACAGCCGTGTTGCCAGATGTATTGTTGAGGTTAGATCTGTGATATCCCCTGTGGAATGATGGCCAGCATCTCTATAATGAACAGTGTAGCTTATGCCTTAGCTTTCCAGCATCCCACTGATTTTCACAGAACTCTGTGTCCTCCTTCCAGGCTTTGAAGCTGCAAAAGAAAGTAATATTTTGTTGGCTGGTGAGCCAGTCTGTCAACATCTTGGGACTGTAAATTACAGCATGCTTTCTATGGTTTGCTTGGATTGGCAGAAACAAGTTGTACACATGTCGGCATCCTCTGATTATTAGCAGCAGCAGAAACTGGAAGGGCTAACATAATATGGGAGTAAATGAGATAGCTGCTAAAAATGTTTTTGAGGGTTGCTGTTATCCTGTTCTGATTCTTCCGTTCATGTGAGAAATTATTCTGCTTTTATTGACCTGAAAACATTATGTTCTGGCAGGCAATCATACAGTCTTGATTGAATTTTAAGAATAAAAGGACCCTCCCAGCATTTTTATGCATAGTCTTTCAAATTTATTTGCTTGTCTTGGCACTCTCTTTTTCTCCTATATCTGAGATTTAGGTTTCTGCACATTTTTTAAAGATTCTAATCTGACATCGTCTAGGAGTCTGAATTCCATATCATCTGTCATTTACTTCCTGTGTAACATGGATTATATGCATTTACTTCATCTGCAAAGGCACAGAAAATATTATTATCATAAGGTTGTTATGGGATCTAATATTTATAAAGGCTGCTCTAATCCCTTCCACTTAGAAATCTCACGAGAGAAAATTTATGCTGTTCAGAACATTAGCTCTGAAGAATATGAACATATAAACCAAACATTTAATTAAAAATCACACTATGAGAAGGTTTACATTGGCTTTGAGTTAAATAAATCAGTATTATATATGATCTGTAGATACTCCATGCATTAGACCAATATCAATCTGAAAAACAGTATTAAGGAGTTTAAGTATTTACATAGTGAAAGGGGAATGTGGACAAAGTTGACACACTATATGAAAAAAAGATTTTTGTCATCTCTGTCAATCTTTTATCCCAGATATTACATTTTCCCTGATACCACTCTTTATAAAGTACAGTTTAACTTTTTTTTTTTATTTGTAATAACATCTGTCTTTATAAGCATAGTTTTGTCATTAAACCTCATAATACAATATGGACAAATTTAAATATCCATGAACATCAAGGAAAATGTGAGAGATGGATGCCCCATGGAAAATCTGGATTAGGATTTAAAGGACAGACTTTAATAGACAATCTCTGCTATGCCAGAAACTTTCCTTGTGAGAAGTCACAGTCACTGTGTTTTATGGTCTTAGTTTCAAGAAAGAGAAACAGTGTGCTGCTAACATTAATTTGCAAGATATTAGGTACTCTGAGAATCTTATGTTTCCACCTACCTGCTGGAATTTCTTAACAGGATTTCATCAGAATGGTATGAATCACTTCATGCTGATTTAGATATACTTTTATTATCTGCTTACATCGAGACCATAAGTGCCAGTAACAGAAAATCAGTTTCTGTGTGGATTCTTCCATAGTGTTGTTAGGTAGCTTTTAAAAACTTGTGTTCTATGGATAGCATGCCTTAGCCTTCTTTATTTTAATGGAACACTCACACCAAATCCAAATAGATAGAAATGTGTTTCAGCAAAATGATTTTCACTGAGAAAAATAAACAACAAATTTGATGCAAAAGTTTTGTCTTCAATTTATTTGTCATGGGAGCAGAGAAAAGAGGGCTTAAATTCTAAAAAATATATTACCTTGAATATTTATAAAATATCTTTACTTTTTCAGTCACTAACCTAGAATTTTGAGGTGGCTACATTAGGACATAAGTGCTCTCATTTTATCCTTTCTAAATTTCTGCTCTGTATTTTTACATTTGATTGTTAGAAATTTCCTGATAATAATTGCTTTTTAGTTTAATTTCTCATAGGACAGGAAAAAGTTTTGCTAGCTGTACAATAACCACAGTATTCTTTCTTGGATACTGTAAAACCCTCTTTCATCACATCAGTTGGGCAGCTTTAACTGTGAGACTCCAACAAGATGCAGCTGAGGGGTATGAAGGGATTTTTTTGTTGGAGAACACATGTGACAGCAGGCTAGAAGTAGTAAGCTGCTAGGTTAGGTGTTTGCAACCCCTCTGCAAACAGCTGACTCCTCTTGGACCAGATAAGCTGTTTTTTGGGGAAGGGCCAGGCTTCTCCAAACAGGCCAACCTGCCCTGCTGCTGCTTCTGTTGCTGCTCCTGGGTTATTGTCTTCCAGTTCCCTGGAGCTGGCAGGAGGGGAAGGTCTTACAACTCTACTCAGTACTTTAGAGTCCTGGAGCTGTTAGCTGTCGCTGCTCCAACTGTTGCACTTCCATCTGTTTTTACTTTCCATATCTTGCTTATTTTAGTTTGCCTGCTTTCTCACACCTCAACAAGAATTTTCTCAGTGAACCAGAGCCAAGGTCAGGCAGAGGCGCTGTACAAACCAGGGACAGCTGAACCCTGCAGCAGAGAGTCACACAGCTACTAATGAGGAAAGTTACTGTGAGAAAAGTACTGGTATAGAAGCCAAGAAAGCAGTGAAACAAACAATCAAAGTCAGAGAGGGGGAAAAAAAGGGCAAAAGAACATCGTATAATTTTTTAAGACACTGGGTTCATCATATGAGTATAATCTATTCAAAGTCTAGCTTAGAATTTCATGTCCCTGAATGCACTTATGAAGTCATGACCAAGTATCAAGATATGATAAATGAAAGGTAATTGTCAAAGCTAACAAAGACCAAGAATATACTTTTAAATTCCTGTGTGCAAGTAAGTTGATTTCTGTAATACAGTTTTGATTTCTATTAATTTGTTTTAAAATATCCAATATTAACTGAATTGGAAAAAAATACAATATTGTACTGATGCCTTGGGAAGACTGACCTGAAACAGAGACTGGACAGAGCTAGAGAATAAAGTAGGTACTTATTGAAAGGCCTGTAGGATACACCTTGGGCAGGACAGGGCCTGACCAGGGCTACACCCAGGGTGGACTAAGAATGGTCACAAAATGAGTCACGAGGTCTTACACTTTTATAAGTTCTGGTCTATGCATATTGGGGTTTAATTTTCCAATTACAGCTTCAGGTTGTCAGATCCCATCCTTCTTGTTCCTCCCTTCAGTCCACTGTTGTTTATGCTTTTGGGCCTGAAAGTTGTCCTTGGTCTTTAGCAGGAAAAAGATTTGTTTTGTCTACCTGCTCTGTGAAGGGAGCTTACCAGCACTAAATATGAGGCTCAGAACTACACTCCTAGGCAGCACAGAATCTGGAAAACATGGAAGCTAAAACTTAAGGTATCAGTCCCAGTCTCATGGCAGGTTCAGGCTGGGTGTAATTCTGTGAACAATTTTTTTCATCTTCACACTTCAACGTCTGTTCACAGTGTTTGTTTCTGGAAATGAACTAGGCAACATTTCTGACTTATTAATTATATTTTATTTTTAAGCTTATTTTAACAGCACAAATGTTTTCTATGATCATATATTACAGGTGAGTTTTGATGCCATAGTCTCACTCACTGTGTAAAGTACAATGTGTTCCACAGAATAGAAAACATTGTTTGCTATAATTTTTAAGTCTGGTAAGTATAATTATGGATAAATAAGTTATCAAGTAACTTAACTGTTTATCAAAATTTCCTTGGTATCCTCCATTTAAAACAGGTTATTCTTAAGCTGAAGTGCTTGTACTATTGTCTCAGCTTCACTGGTTACCTCCAATCAGGATTCTCTTAACTTACCCATAAAAATTGTTGATGTAACAGATATAGGAGCTGATGTAATCTTTTCCCATGCAGGAGACACACAGAATCAATTTGAAACACAATTTGTTTCTAACTACATAGAAATATGCATGAACGTCCCTCCCAGAATGTAGCCATATAATTGTGCAATAAACATCTGAAAACACCAATATGTTCAAGTCCAGCCTTCCAAAGGTGACAGATGTTTTTCACATGGCTAGAAATGTTGGCACATGTCCTGATTTGTCCTAGAACATTTTTTCTGCTGAGTCAGTTTTATTGAGAAATAAAAAAATTCCATTTACAACATTTTCTCTTTGTATTTTGCCATGGTGACAAAAGGTGTCATTTTTGTGTAACTATAACCAAGATTTCTTTGTCAGAATCTGAAACTGTAGTTTCATAC
Organism: Rhadina sibilatrix; assembly: GCA_013400275.1. Classification (NCBI taxonomy): domain Eukaryota; kingdom Metazoa; phylum Chordata; class Aves; order Passeriformes; family Phylloscopidae; genus Rhadina; species Rhadina sibilatrix. The sequence continues at coordinate 226,394 of VWYO01018529.1, forward strand.
CTTCTTGGATTTATAAAAAATATTTCAGCAGCACAATTATTGTTTCAGAAGCAAGTATTTCATAAAGAATGTTTGGTCACATCAGAACAAAAATTTAATGAGAAATGGTGAGGAAAATAGTTATTTTAATATAGTTATTTTAATTATTCAATAAACAACAATATAAATCCAAAATTTTTCTCAAAAATTCTATCAATGTTTTCATAACTCAATGCAGTTCAGTTTTGTAAGCTTGCAAATTATTTGTGTCGTAGTATATATGGAAGATTTTATTGAAGCAAAGATTGTCTTGATATCAGCAAAATTTTACATAGATAACATAAATACCTGTTAAATTATTTTAGTAGCTTTATCTATTAAAGTTCTCCATTACTTCTTCTTTTAGAATATTAATATTATTAGCACAAATAAATTTGATCTAACTATGATTCTGTGCTCACAGGGGAAAAAAAAAGAAAGAAATACTAGAATAGCTTTTAACCTTAGTTGTAGTCCACTTCAGGAAACATATAAGAAAGCCTACTTTCAATCTTATCCTGCTTAATATTAAGATAACCTGTTGTTGAATACGACCTCTTAGTTGTATTCTGTTGACCTTTATGACCTTCAATTTGTTTGCTATATTAGTATGGCAACTGAAACGTCATATACATATATATATATATATATATATATATATAGTAAGAGATTTATAACATCCATAAATACATACATTTTGAGTAATATACTATTTGCACAGTTAGTACATATTTTGTGATAGACATTTTTATATTGCAGGAAAAAATAGTAATCTTTTTGAGCAAGCTTTTTGAAGGTATGTTGCCTCTCCCAAAGATCTTTCATGTATTTGGATGATATCACATTTAACAAGGCTTTGATGAGTACTTGAACAGGACATCTAACCAGAATATGTATTAAAAATGCAAAATTGCTCAGTGTCTTCAAACATTAAAAATAGGATACTTAGGTAAAGTAGCAACAAGCTATTATCACTTCTTTTCTAATTGCAGTTGCTGGCACTGGTTGACAGTAATTCTTTTGTAGCATAAAACATTAGCATGATCATAATACTTTCTGCTTTTTAGCCTCAGTTAGGAGTTAAAAGGTTTCTATGTTCTTTCTGAGTCATTTTTATCTAGTCTTCCCCTGGCACAGAGGATGTTTTATTTTAGTCAAGCATAACTCTCATGAAATGTTACATGCTAGTAAACTACACTAGTACAAATAAACTATGTGCTCAGCCCTTTATGAAAAAACCCATGGAACGGACTTCAGGAGAGGAAATTTTGTTATGTTATCTCCTTGGTTTCATCTAAACATTGCACAAGTCAGAGAGAATAAAGGGTATTAAGCGACTGGAAGAGGATTGGAATAAAGTAATTTTCCATCCATGTGGACAAATCTAGAGCTCTAGAGCAAGCCAGGCACCTTTGGCATTTTTTCCCTCACAGTTCTTCAATTGGCTGAGTGCCCTCACAGCTGCCCAGGGAGACCCACAGCAGGAAATGCAGTAAAAGCTAATACTAATGCAGGTGTTCTCACTCAACATGACAATCAGACCTCCACAGCATTATAATCTGCTGGAGACACATTTTTTTTTTCCAGTTTCTCTATCCTGCTTGCTAACAAAACCTGTGTTTTCACATATTGCTGAGAATTTCAAGCTGTGGAAGATAATAATCTTTCAGATCAGATAAAATTGGAATTTATAAGGTTGAAAGATCATCTAAGATAATCAAATCCAGTGAACAACCTGACACCACTGTGTTCAACACTAAACCATATCCCCAGGTGCAATGCAGAATGATAGAATATCCTGAGTTGGAAGGAACCCACAAGGATTATTGATACATTAATATCCATACACCAGCTGAACATATCCAGGGGTGGTGATTGCACCACTTTCTTGGCAGCCTGTTCCTGTGCTTAACCACCTTTTCAGTGAAGAAACTTTTTCTAAACCTCCTCTAGTGCAACTTGAGGTATTTCCTCTGGTCCCGTCACTTGTTTATTGGGAGAAGCAACCAACCCCCACTGCCTTCAAGGCAGTTGTAGAGAGGGATAAGATCTCCCCTGAGCCTCCTTTTCTCCAGCAAACAACCTCAGCCACACCACACAGAACTTACTTACCCTTCAGGAACTTCATTGCCCTTCCTTGTTTTAATTATATACGATGTTGAAACTGGAAAAATCAATAACTAAAGACAATAATAATGAATAACAATTTAATTTAGATTTATAAAGCAGAATTTATTATTTATTAGCCAGATCTCATTTTACATAAAAAACAGTTTAAAGCCAAAAGTATTTAGGGGATTTTAAATAACCTGAGGTCACATGTCTCCTCTTGGAATCTAGCACTTTCTAAAGCCAATAAGGAAGAAAAAAAAATCACAGATGTTTTTGTTATTTCATGAGTGTTTTCTTGACTATGAAAGCCTATTCATTTCAGGTTTATGAACCTTTTTTATTAATTTGTGTTATTTCTGCTTTATAATATTACATATTCTCCTTTCATTTGTACACACAGCTATCAGGAATGGTAATCAGCAGGGAGTAGATTTCATCTCATTTTTCAGTGGCTATCACCTTGTTGTCTAATTTATATTTTCATAGAAATTAAAATACTTTGTAGCCTGACTATAACATTAATTTTAACAAAAATATGCCCACAGTCATATACACGAGTATGGGGATTTTTTCCTACAGTGAAGAGATAATTTTGTCTCAAAATACATAGCACAACACTGCATTTAATTGTAAGTAAAGACTAGGTCAAAACCACACATAAGTAAGTTAACAAACTTAAGTTCCTCAGGCTGACCTCAGTGGTTTGAATCAGCCACAGACTTAAAAAAAAAAAAAAAAAAAGAAAAAAAAAAAAAAAAGTAAACATAGAAAACATGTGCATATGGAAAAAAACAGAAAAATAAATGTTTTATTTTATTTCTTAAATCTGTTCTTTTAGTCATGGGACTGTTGACAGTTAGATCACTCACATTCAGAGTTGCCAACAGATATACTTAGCCAAAGGCAAACTTTTACCACTTACATTTCTTTTTGCCAGAGGAATAAAAGCAAATATTGACAAATTTAACAGAAAGCAGCATTGGGGTTTTTTTTCTTAAGAAAAATGATATTGTATCCAGTGCTCTGTAAGCAGAATTATAATTGCTTTTCTAAATGCCACATACATTAAACAAAATTATCACTTGGAAAGTTTCTTGTTTTGCTATTTGAAAAGTCAAATCTCACTTGGTCCTGTCATTCCTTCACAATGCTGTCTACATTTCAATTTGTCTGCTTTAGCAAAAAGAAAGATAAGTAAGATAAATTGTCACTAAATCTTTCATTGTAGTAAACTAAATTGTTACAATACAATAATAATCAAAATACCAGAAAAGTATTTTGTTGGGGTTTTTTGGTTTAAAAACTGCTGGTGTTTTCCTTTTTTACTACCTTTCTGTCTTTATTAGCTCTCTTGGAGGGTGAACAGGGAGAAGAAAAACAATTGAGCAGGAAAGTGCAATATAGAAGCTGTCTAGAAGTCTTTAGAGAGATATCACAAGCAACCATTTTATAAAGATCCTTTGATCTTTCTAGATAAAAATCTCTAGATGTACAGATACGATTACAAATCTCCTTAAGCATTTCTGTAAGTCTTTTTGTAATTGATTTCAATTACTTGCATTTTTCAAGACTCTATTACCTGGAAAACTTTACCTGTAACTTAAAGTTCTAATGCAAGACAAAGTGGTACTTGGTTCAGACAATCACTCACAATGATGTTGGCCTTAGCCCAGGTGAAAAGCTGATCACCTGTTCAGGTATAAGCTGGCCTTAGCTTTCAGTCCCTGTTTGTAGAACAGTAGAAGTCAAGACTCTAACAGATTCAAGGCTTATCACTCTGATAGGCTGATGGAAGTTTCATGTAAGGGCACCACCCATACATAAAACTAAATTTATCAGTAATTCAAGTATATCTGAGTTAATATTATATTAGTCTATAGACAGTTTCTGTTTCTAGCTTGATATCTAAATTGGCCTGCATATTTTTTCTTTTCTTGCTAATTCATATTTTTAAAGCGTGTTTTTCATTAACAACACAGTTTTTAGTGATTAATAAAGCTGAGCCCTCATAGCTAAATTAAGAGGGGTAGAGAACAGAACTCCTTTTGTGTTAGGAAATTATGTCTCTCAAATCTAGGCAATGGGTGGAGTGGAGATTTAACAGAACAAGGAATGGAAAAGTCTCACCAAAGAACAATTTCTGACTGGAGGCTTGCACTGTAAGACAAAACTATTTTTCTTAGATTACTTGTAAAATGCTGCTGTAAGAGTAAAGAGATCCTTACTTATAGATATTTTCATACATAAATGTGTTTGGTTTGCTTTAGTTTCCCTCCTGCACAGAAAATTTCCATATATTATCCCCATCTTCATTTAATTGTCACATATATTTGGTGAGGGATTAAGTTACTAATATTTTCTATTTAACTTTGTAGCTGCTCACATTATCTGTCTGAATTGCATTAATGAATTAAGTTTCCACAGAGTGGTTTTTATTCTGTGTCTCTTTTGCTCTGCCCTTTTCTTCTCATTTGGAAGAAATGCTAACCATCAACTTAGGTCAAGTTAAACAGTACAGAATATATTTCTTTGGCTTGTCTATGACAGGATCTTGGATATTGGGAAAGTTCATCCTTTCATTTCTGCTGGGCATTCCTGTGCTTAAGTATGATGGAAAGTCACTAAGAATAGAAAGAGAGAATTAGATTAAGCAGAATACATTAGAGAAAGGATAATCTGAAGCAGTACAAAATTGTGCTGAGCAGTTTGCTAAATTGTCAAAAAATGTGAAGAAGTTACTTTAAAAGAAGGTGCTGAGAGAGAGAGTAAATATATTTTAATGTATAGACATCAGCCTTAGAATTTCTTTAAAAATTATGAAGATACTTAAGTCCCTAACAAAACCAGAGCACAGGTAATAAGCAATGTTCTATTCCATTTCTGTAAAAAAAGTTGTACAATAATACAGTCATAGCTTTAGTCACAATATGAAAAACAAAGTAAGTTGTTTTTAACAACAAAGTTTAAACTGGACCCAGGTTTCTCATTGATATGTTCCCACTGAACATAACCATCAGAATAAAATTCAGTCAATTCGTGGTAATCTTTCCTGTGAAATGGATATACTTTTCAGGCTAACCCATAGCAGTCCCTTGCATATGTTAACTTTAAGGCTCTCAAGAGTGTAGTTAGAACAGCTTCATTTACCAATGAGCTCCTCATTACTGAGGGATTATGTGGAAGAGGTGTTTGTTTTTTTGGTGTTTGTTTTTGTTGGGGTTTTTTGTTTGATTTTTTTGCTTTGTTTTTGTTTTTTGTTTTTTTTCTTAAATAGATGTACTGCAAAAAGTGTGAGTTATTTTAGGGGCATGACATTTGTGACAATCTTGGCCCTAAGGTATGTCCTTCATCTTCATGGGACTTCATCTGTCGAGACCATTGCTGACAGGTAAACTTTGAAATATTGGTAAATATGGCTTTGAGACTGTATGGAAAGAACCAGAAAAATTGTGCATTGTACTTTTAATAAGAAGGTCTTTTAAATTATAAAAAAAAAAAAAAAAAAAAAACAAATCAAA
>VWYO01018531.1:8209-41335 GCA_013400275.1 Rhadina sibilatrix
ACCTTGCTAAAAACACTCCAAAAAGCCCAGAGCACCTCTGTGCTTTAATGCTGAATGACTTAGGGGGATTCCATCTGGCACCTTGCCCAATGAAATTGGCAACAGGCTTTGAGGTACACTTCCCAAGCCCAGTCACTGCTCTTGTGCTGGTACCGAGCCAGTTACAATGAGAAGGCTACAGAAAATTCTAGTGTAACTTCCTTACATGTTTTGAGGTGAGATGAAAATCTTTCCCTTATATAGAAAACACCTACTTGGGTGTGGAAATGCATTCCAACACTGGGGGCTTGTTTTCAGTGGGTAACAAAGTTAAAAAGGGACAAATATCTCCTTACAGGATCCTTGTGAGTCCCTTCCAACAGAGAATATTCTGTGATTCTGTGATACTTGAATGAAGCTCCTTGCTGTGTGAGGAGATGCTCAGTGCTTTTCCCATCATCTCACTGAGGATCTTCACTGAGTCCCCTCCAGTTCTCACAGAATCACAGAAGGACTGGGGTTGGAAGGCACCTTAAAGCCCATCCTGTTGCACTCCCTGTCCTGGGCAGAGACACTTCCACTACAGCAGACTGCTCCAAGCTCTGTCCAACCTGGCCTTGGGCACTGCCAGGGATGGGGCACCCACAGCATTATTGCCAGGAACGTTACCACTTGTTACTTGTCTGTCCTAACACAAGAATCTGCTTCTGAAATTGAAAGCAATGTGCAAAATTCCTAAAATATTTCCATTTTAGGTGACAAACGGGTGACAGAAAACCTGGGACTCTCTGCAATGCACACTCTCTTTGTCCGAGAGCACAATCGTCTGGCTACAGAGCTGAGGAAATTAAATCCCCACTGGGACGGGGAAAAGCTTTACCAGGAGAGTCGAAAGATTGTGATTGCCATAAACCAGGTACTGATCACTGTTCTCTGTTTGTCATCCACATGCTTAGAAATGGTTTCTCCTCCAGGCAAAAGGAGGAAAATGTTTTGCTGAATCAGTGGAGTTATTTGTAGGAGTAGGAAATTGTGAGTGAGGATGGTCCATCTGAGACAGCATGGATATCCAGAGCTTTTTTATGCATCATGTTACTAATTCATCAATTATTTGCTATATTAATGTATAAATTAATTATTAGATAAAATAATTTTGCATTCAAAAAAAATTTAAATCCACAGCGCTAAACTTACTCATTGCTGCAGCTCTTTTTTCTGGAGATCATAATGAATTCTGCCGCAGAGAGTCCACGTTCTCTGAACTTGACTTTTGATGCCATTTCTGCTGCAGCTGCTGGTAACTTGCTGTGCTCTTGTGCTTTTTCAGATCATAACGTACAGAGATTACCTCCCACTCCTGCTGGCTGGGGAGACCAGCAAGTGGATCCCTTTGTACAGTGGTTACAATGAGAAGGTGGATCCAAGAGCCTCAAATGTTTTCTCCCTGGCTTTCCGCTTTGGCCACACATCTGTGCAGCCTTTTGTGTCCCGTTTGAATGAGAGCTTTCAGCCTTTGGGCTCCTCCTCCCATGTCCCTCTGCATTTGACCTTTTGTGCTCCCTGGAGAATTATAATGGAAGGTAAGAACAGGAAGCAGTGGTCCTGGTCTGGTCCTGAGGTGGAGATCAGCTGCTCAGACACGTGGAAGTACAGAATCCCAGAATCATTTTGGTTGGAAAAGATTTCCAGGACCATCAAGTCCAACCCTCACCTTGTCACCCAGCCCAGAGCACTGAGCACCACATCCATTTCTTGGGCACCTCCCAGTGCAGCAAGACCTGACAGTGAGATGTTCCACATCCACTCAGATGGTGCATCTGTTCCTGCTGTTCCAGGAGGCAGGAGACTCCCTGTGCCAAATGCCAATCCACTAAAGTCTGTGTCAATCAAACTCTTATATCCCCCTGTAATCAGGAGATGTGGACAGAGGGTGATGCATCCAGTTTAACTGAGCTAAAGCAGCATCACTCCTTCCTAGAGGTGCCCATTCCTCCTCCTGCCTCTAACTGGTTAGAGTTGTGGGGGTCCTGCTATTACACAGCTGAGATGAGTCTTTCCAAGGAAGACAAATGTCTCTTCCAAAATGGGTTAACTAATGATGAGGAATATAACTGCACTTGTGCAGCCAATTGTCCTGTGTTTTACTCATACTGTCTCCTTAATTGCTATGAAAAAGACATGGATAGTCAGACATGAATTAATTCTATCACTACATTTAATGTCTCAATAAATGTCTGTCAATTAATAGTGAATTATAAACAAAATCCACGGCTAAACCTAAAATGTTGGACAGATCCCCAGGCACCAGGACATAATGGAGCCTTGCAGGCTGAGCAGCAGACTTGGAAAGGGACTGGTGGACAGCAAGTGGATTTAGGGATGTGGAAGGAAAAGCTGAGGGATAGGGAGGGATAAGGAATTTAGTTGCTATGTGGGGCTTTATTTACTGGCACCTGTGCAGAGTCATACAGGTACCACTGTTAGGGTGGAGAGGCCTGGCACAGGTTGTCCAGAGCAGCTGTGGCTGCCCCAGCCCTGGAAGTGTCCAAGGCCAGGCTGGGTGGGGCTTGGAGCAACCTGGGACAGTGGAAGGTGTCCATGCCTGTGGAAGGCAGGGGGTGGAATGAGATGGGCTTTAAGGTCCTTTCCAACCCAAACCACTCTTGATTCTATGATTCCATATACACATGGTGAAATGAAAATTTGGAGATGAAAACCCCACCCAGCCCATAGCTGACTGTTTCAGCTGCATGAAAGGGACCATCAAGGCTGTGCCTTGGCACAAAAAANAAAAGGTCTTTCCTTGATTTGCAATGGCTGCAGGAGGCATCGACCCCCTGATCCGGGGCATGGTTGTGGATCATGCAAAACTCATGAAACAGGACCAGCTGCTCGTTGAGGAGCTCCAGAACCACCTCTTTGAACAGACAGAGGTGATGGGTCTGGATCTAGGGGCCATGAACATTCAACGGGGAAGAGACCACGGCCTTCCAGGTAAGGAGACACAAATCCACACCTCCGTGAATAAGACTTTTTTTTTCTGCTGCTGCTTATTCCATGAACGAACTAAGCTTTTTGTGTACTAATGGGAAGAACCAGTACCTTGATTTGAGGGTGAAGGATGAACAGACAGCCAAGCTCAGGGAATAAAAGGTTTCTGTATTATAAAAATCTTTTTGTGAGACATTTACAACAAGGACAAAGCACTTAGAAATCAAAGTTGTTATTTGGGAGAATGTAAGAAAGCAGGTGAGAGACAGTGGCATATTGCAAAGAGAGAACATGTGTGGTACAAAAGGTACAGACACAAGTGACCAAATTCAGCTTTCACATGGGCTTGGACAGGTCCCCTGGGCTTTATTCTTTGCCCATCAATCTTGTTGTGTGTCCCAGACAAGCCAGAGTTCTGAGCAGAAGTGACTTGCACCCACAGCTGGGACTGCTCCAGGTGCTAGAGAAGAACAGATACTCTTGGGTTAAACACAACCAAATTTCCTCTTTCCTAAGAATTTGATCCTAGAAATTTCGCCTCCCAAAGCAGCAAGGACGGATGCATTCACCCTCAGCAGTAGAAAGATACAACCAACAGGATGAGTTGTAGTCTCAAAGACAGCTCAAGCTGTTAGTTTAGTGTACATATGAGAAGGACGTTTGAGAATGTGATGTTTGTTGGGACAGCCTGGACAATAGTGCCTTCCAGGTCCTTTGCCATGAGAAGAAGCAGGCAGTGTTCATGGGCCAAGAAAGGTGCTGTGGAGATGTGGTGGTGGGTTCTGGTCATCTGCTGCTCCTGCTCTTGCAGGTTACAATGCCTGGAGGGGCTTCTGTGGGCTCTCCCAACCCCAAACTATAGAAGAATTGTCTGAGGTGCTGGGCAATCCCAAGCTGGCCAAGAAGTTCATGAGTATGTATGGGACACCGTACAATATCGACCTCTGGATTGGGGCAGTTGCAGAGCCTGTGGTTCCCCAGGGCAGAGTTGGGCCCCTCCTGTCCTGCCTTATTGGCACCCAGTTCAGGAACCTGCGTGATGGGGACAGGTGAGAGATACATTCCCTGTGCCATTTTTTAGGGGGGAAATGCTGATGTATTCGCTGACTCACTAATCCAGCCCATCTACAGCACTTCAGTGAGTGCTCCCAGCAAGGCTCACCCCTTGATTTTAGCCCAGTTGCCAAAGGACTGCTTTTTTTGCAGCCTACTTCTCTAGATTCATGTGGCTGAGGAGCACCAGCTCCAGATCGTGAGGAATCTGCTGTGGCCTCTGCCTGAGGTGACTTTTGCTCTCAAGGCACAAATCCCTGCATCGCAGCAGCCTGCTGTGTGGAAGGGGCAGGCTCTCTGCACTGGCAGAATCCAGATCTGGCCACACTGGAGACACCTCTTCCTAAAGGGGTGTGCCTGGAGAAGGTGGAACTATACTCCACCTCTCCTTGTTCCCATCCCAGCAAGTAAACAGAGATTATAAACTGCTTCTGAAAATTTCATTGCAGATTCTGGTGGGAAAACCCAGGAGTTTTCACTCCACAACAGTTGCAAGCATTGAGAAGAATCTCAGTGTCGAGGGTGATCTGTGACAATACTCATATCAAAAAGATACCCAGGGATGTGTTCATGATCAACACTTATCCTGAGGACTTCACTGATTGCCAAGAGATTGATGTGCTTGACCTCTCATCCTGGAAAGATGAGTCTGAGAGTGCCACAAAAGGTACCAGTACAGTGAGATCTGTCAAAAATAATAAATGTGCTATGAGGTCTATTCCATGCCTAAAAAAAATGAAAGAATTAAGGTTTCCACCATGACTCTGCCTCCAAAAAGATGACTCTTCATGTAGCTACCTTCAGACACCACTGGAGGCAGATTTGCTGTTAGCTGGGCTTCCAGGCAATCCATCACTTTCATCATCCCTTATTCCCTGCCACTTCCTTTCAAGCAGATGGGAAATCCCTCAAAATCCAGCCTGTTCTGGACTGGGAATGTGTCTTCTAAAGACCTTATTCCAGAACAACCATAGTCTTTCCTGACAGGAAAGTTGTTGATGAAAAATCAGCTAGAATTAACCAACCTGCTCCAAGGTCTTACTCTGCTGCTCCAAATTCCTTCTCTCCCCTTATCTTCCCCAAAGCTTTAAATCAGTTTAAGGTATATCTGGAGTAGTTTTGACACTGTATGGCCTCACACACCAGTAGCTGAACACACATGATTAAAGGTTATGATGTGCCACAGTAAAACAATGTCTTTGTCTGAGAGATGTGGACACTCAGTGTCCTGCTGAAACACTTTTGACCAGGGCTTTCCCAACTGAAATGGTGTGGGAGAACAGAGACTTGAAGAATGGACTAGATTGGATTCTTTTTCCTTGTGACAACCCATTTATAGATGATCACAATACCTGAGGATCACCTATGCTGCCCTCTGCAAGGCACAGACCACAAAGCATCTCCGTGCAGTTCCTGTGCTGAGTTTGAGTAACTGTTTGAGGGAAACACTGTTGTTTAAGACAGATACTTGCACTTAAAGGTTAAATTACGGTGGCTTCACCCCATTCTTTAGGACCTGAGTCCAGCTCACCTTCTCTCTAAACAACAGAGGTTTTTTTAATTTCTTTTTTTATCATATTCTTATGGTCACTAAAATGTGTTGAGCTGCTTCCTGTGGCTCCTTTCTCACCAGGCTTGGGAGAAGTCAAAGTGTTTGTGTAACCCAGAGAGAGTAAAATTCCAGGGCTAAAAGCAGCTGCAAGAAGTTTAACCTTTTGAAATGACAAGAAATTGCCCCAAACCACTCATTCTAAGGCTGGAAGTAGCACAGTGTCTCAGAGGTGCAAGGATACAGGGATGACAAAAAGGTGGGCAAAAATGGTGTGTCCGGGGAAGACTTTCTGCCTCTCAGCAGCCTTTTCTGCTTTATTGACAGTTTCTAATCCTGCTCATCAGATTAGTGTTGGAAACTGATTAACTCCTGATGGTGGCACGGAGCTGCTCCTGGGAAGCTCCTGCATGGACATCAGGCTCTGCTGGCTGCTGTTGACTGAACACCAGCACACGGTTTCCCAGAGGGGAGCTCATGACTATGTCATCTGTTTTATTTCCTGTAATGTGTTTTTTAAAATACAATTTCTTTCTAAAAACTGTAAGTCTTCAGATGGAAGGGCAATGATATTTTATTTTCTGTTGCTCTAAAAAATCGACCAGATGCTTTCTGACTCTCTAAAAGTGTAATTATGACAAGATTTTTACTTCCCATTCTGAATGGGTGTCAAACCTGCAGGCTGGCATGTTTGCACTGCAAAATCAAATTCCTTATCCTTTGTACCTGCTAAGAAATCAGCACATTCATGTAATCTTCACCAAAACCTTCCCAGTCCCCTGGTTTTTGCACAAGAGAAGAAGCTGTTTAGGCTGCTTCTAATCAGCAGTGAGATTTCAGCCTTTGAAGACACTGAAGCATGGCAGCTGCATCTTGAAGCCTTGAAACATGTTTTATTTAAATCCTGCAGTGAACCTGTGTGGTTTGGGTGTTCTGGGCAGTAATAAAACACATCCTTGTGCACTCACCTGTAGTTGGCATCAATGACAGCCTGGGGGCAGAGGGGCTGGAAACCTTTCCATCAGTAAAGGGCCTGGGGGAGGTAGTTGACAGTGGCTGAACAAGAGCCCAAGTGTGCTCAGGTGGGCAACAGTGCAATGGCAGCTGGGCTGTGCCAGACACAGTGTGACCAGGGCAGTGACTGTCCCCCTGTGCTGGCACTGCTCAGGCCCCACCTCACATCCTGTCTTCAGTTTTGGGCCTCTCACTGCAAGAAAGTGAAAGGCTGGAGCATGTCCAGAGAAGGGAATGGAGCTGGGGAAGGGGCTCAGCCTGGACCAAAGGAGGCTCAGGGGGCCCTTGTGGCTCTGCACAGCTCCTGCCAGGAGGGGACAGCCGGGAGGGTCGGGCTCTGCTCCCAGGGCACAGGGACAGGAGGAGAGGGAACGGCCTCAGGCTGGGCCAGGGGAGGCTCAGGGTGGGCAGCAGCAGGAATTTCCCCATGGAAAGGGTGCTCAGGCCTTGGAATGGCCCAGGGAGGTTTGGAGTCCCCATCCCTGGAGGTGCCCAAGCAAGGATTGGATGGGGCACTCAGTGCTCTGGGCTGGTTGAGAAGGTGGGGATCAGGCACAGCTGGGACTCGACGACCTTAGAGGGCTTTTCTAACCCAAATGGTTCTGTGAATATGTGTGTGATTCTGTGTAAGTCAGACCTGTGTCCAAAACATTTTTTGGCTCTGGTTCATAGCTAAACACACCAGCAGAAAAAAGCAAACCACATCACGGCTGGTGGGCACCCACTGACAGAGAAGGCAGAAGGCTGGACTCAGAAATCAGGAGCTGCAGCTCAGAGAGTGTGTTTGAGTTGAAAGATATATAGATTGTGCTAAAAATCATGAGGTTATCATAAAATCCTCACAGAATTTCAGGATCAGTAAGGCTGGCAAAGCACTCCAAGATCACAGAGTCCATTAATCCAGCACAGCCAGGTCAGCAATTAAACCATGTCCCTAAGCACCAGATATACACATCTTTTGCACACTTCCAGGGATGATGATTCCATCTGGGCATGGCAAGGATATTAGGCAGCATACTCCTACTGTTTTCCTCTGGTTTCTGAGTCCCCAGACATGCCCCTCTCGCCAACCCTGAAAGCAAAATCTTCCTCAGCTTAAAAGGAATATACCAAAGATACCACCAAGCCCTGTAGACACATGGAAGGTCTTTAATTCCCCTCTCCCAAAGCTGCCTTGGTTTCTGTGTGTCATGGCAGAGGTACCTCCCAAATCCTCCCCATGGCAGAGGAACAAAACAGCACCTTCTCCTGAGTGTGTTCCAGGGGAGTGTGGCAGCCCTCAAACCCCAAGGCAGCCACTTCCCAGGCAGCAGGGTCACAGGCTTGGGATCAATGCCTCCGCCTCGTTGGATCTGAACAGGGAAAGGTGGTTATAAGCAGGCAGCAGTGGTCACAGGAAGGGCCCAGCTCTGCCTGGGGTCCAGCTGGTGGGACATTGTCAGCAGTATGATTGCACAGGAATGTCCAGCAGTCCACTGTGTGTCTGTCCCCCTGGGTGGCACAGTTCTCTGGGAGATGCACAGCAACATTCCCCTGGGAAGCTTCTCTCCTTGGTGGATGTTTTCCCTGCCTCTGGTGTGTCAGCGTTGCAATCCACAGTTGTCTCTGCTGCCAGACCTTCCTGTGGTTGCCATGGCCTCCCCTCAGCTGTGGCAGACACAGCTGGAGCTGGAAAGGGGATTGCTAATGGGAAGCTCCGTTCGTCATCCCCGATATCCCCTGGTAGGAGGAGAGCATGGAGTCACGGACCTGCTCCGTCAGCTTGGGAACATCCTCTGGGCCCAGGCCCAGTGTCTCCACTTCTGGCAGGATCTGGATGATCATATTTCCTGGAAGAAGGTGATACAGGGGAGGAAAACCAATACATGAGTGGTATGGAACAGCTGGAGGTGGTACAGCAGGAAACAAGGAAATGCCCTCATTTCCACACCAGTGATGTGGGAGCCCAGCTACATCCCAAATGCACACAGCAAAAACCCAACCTGGGCCTTTCCCATCCACAGAGAGCACAAGAATCATAAATATGGAAACAGGTTAATGCCTCCTCCAACACAATGCAGTGTTTCATATAGGATGAGTTTTGACAATGGTAAGATCTCAGGGTCTATCTAGATCACAGGCAAAGAGAAGATGTTTAATACAACACATCCAAACTGACTGTTCTCTGTCTATGTATACCAAATTTAGTACGGTCCCTCCTTCCAGAAACATACTTTTGGGATGAGAGGAACTGTGGATTCCCTGGTATGTCAGATTTCTCCAGGGGAGCATCTAAGCAATGGACTGGAATAAACTGGAAGAACATACTGAGGAGCTGCCATCATGCTCGCCTGTTCTGGCACCAGGAGTCCCCTTGGCCCAGTGGAGACAAGACAGTGCCTGCACAGACAGAAACCTGGGCATCTGGGGAGAGTCTGTGATGTGTTGTAATGTTCTTGCATGACTTTACACGTGTTCCTGGAATGAGATCCAGCACTGCCAGCAGCAGAGCTGTGGGAAGGAGGCAAAACAAGCACAGAGAAGAATTTCACGAAAGAAAAGGGCTTGTCATGTTGGATGGGGCTTGGAGCAACCTGGTCTAGTGGAAAGTGCCCTTCCCATGGTCAGGGGTGGAATGAAACGAGCTTCAAATCCTTTCCAACCCAAACCTTTCTGTGATTCCATGACTCTGTGTTACCTGCCTGCACACCTCACACCCAAAGGCAGGCTGGTACCTCACTTCACTTGCTCCTAATGAAAGAGCAGAGTGATGACAAGGCTGTGCTGAAAATTCAGGTCTCTTGGGAACAAACTTCCAGCAAGCACCAGGCAGGCTCCATGAATGACAGTGTCCAGCACCAGGCACAGAGCTGGGCTTTCAGGAGGCTCCTCAGCACACCCAGAGCCACTGCAGACACACAGAGCTGTCCTGACCCACAGGCCTGCTCAGCATGCAGGAATCTTCACCACCATTTTCAGAATCAGCTCTGGCAAAACTTCCAGGTGAGAAAGTACAAGAAAAGCTAACTAGTGTTCTTTCTTCAGTAGTGCAGGTCCTGCCTGTTTGACAGCCATATGGAAAAGGGCTCAGAGATCAGCTGAGCATGGAATTAGCTTACCATGAATTCCCAGGGTGACTGAAGTTGTATATAGGCAAATGTACATGTAACTGCAAAAAGTCTTTCCTAAAAAGCTCAGGGAATTCTTGGAATCTCCACCCTTGGAGTTAATACAACCTTTTCTGGACTGCTCACAAAGCTAACTCAGCTGTCTTTAGAATTGGCCTTGCTTAAAGCAAAATGTTCAGCTGCTTCAAAGATCCTTCCCCAGGAGGTTATTCTCTGATTTCCCAGATCAGGGACGTGAAGGGAACAGGCTGGCAAAACCCCTGCTCATGGTCCTATTGACCTCAGGTGGAGGAACACTTCCAGATCCAAAAGACTTTTGTGTGTGAACAGGGAGAGGATAAACCCAGCAGGTGAAAGACGACTGGAAACAGGCAATTTCACATTTATCATTTGTACCACTCTCTCTTTCCAGGTGTCTGCCTGCAAGGGAATGACTACACCCAGGCACAACAATAGGAGGAATGAGAATTTCAGATGCAAATCCTCTCCTCAGGGAACACAGGGCTAGCCTGGGAAAGAGTGGGAAATGACAGAAGTCCATTTTAAGGTGGTTGGCAGCTAAGAGAGCAAAGGAACAGGATGGGTTACTTTTCTCTGCTGGAATTTGTACCATTTTTTCTGCATTTTCCTTCTGAAGCCCAAGACTTGTGTTATTTTTTCCTCTAAACTTTTTTCAGTGGCCAGTAGAAATTTTTGTTATCACAAATGTTTCCTAGCTCTCCATGCACCTGCAGATCCAAGGGCAGTGTGGAGGGGTCAGGGGCAGGACCTGCCCCAGGACTCTGCTGCTCCTCCAAGTTCTCTTGGACAGGTATTGGACAAGCAGTGAGAAATCCAAGGGGAGAGGAAAAAGTGATGCCTGAAATGTCCCATTTCTTCCCAAGAAGACAGAAGCTGCTGTGTTCTGGGTGCCATCTCCATATTACAGATGGTCCTCTGCCCACCTTGGTCATGGCTCCAAGGGACTGAGCTTCCACCTCCACCCAGACCATTCTTTGCCCCAGGTCATCCTCACCTGGTGTAAATTTCTTCTCCTTCTGGTTGTAGAAGCTGTTGTAGGAAGACAACACTACAGGAATAATGGGGACCTGGAAGGGAGGCAGTCTACAGTGAATATACACATCTCCTTACCCTTCCACAAAAATTCAACTCATGTTTTCAGGTGAATCCTGCACCTTATTGATAATTATCACCATCAGCATCACAGCAGACACTCAGAGGATTATTTGAATATTTAGATCATTTAACTGTATCACCCCATGTCCTTGCTATTGGGTTTTGAATTTTCATCTCTGTATTTAGGCCAACTGTGGATTGTCAAATTACTATCTACAGAGGCCAACTCAGCAGAAACTTCCCTGTGCAGGACCAGGGCTCTTGTCAAGGGTCCCCACTTTTATCCCAAGCTATAACAAAGGTTTTCCACTTGCACACAGAAACACCTCCTGTGCCACCTGCAAACCCCCAAAGGGCTCCTGGATATGTACTCAATCCATAGGGAAGCCAGGGACCAGGACCCTGGTTTCCTGGCGGACCACAGTAGGCAAATTGCACTCCAGGGGCAGAAGGAAGGTGGGTCTCACCTGGGCTTTCACAGCCAGCTGGAAGGCCCCACGTTTGAAGGGCAACATGGAGCCACCATGGTTGCGAGTTCCTTCAGGGAAGATCAAGACACGCAACTGCAGGAGGGAGAAGACATTAGGGCAGAAGGAGCTCCAGGTACAATTCCAAGCCACCGAAGAGAGGTGGTGCCCTGGGGCTCATCTCTGTGCCCCTGACCTCCATTCATGGGCACAGAACACACCCCCTGTTCTCACTCTGTTCTGCTCAGTGCCCAGCCCAGAGACAAAGATCTCTTTCCACCCACACCCAGATTCCTGTTTTCCAGTGGCTCCTCACTGGACTCCTCCCTACTCACGTTGTCCTTGTGCAGGGAGTGTGCCACCTCTGTCAGGGTGCCAATGGACTGTTCGCTCTTCTTGCGGTCGATGAAGATGACCCCTGCCAGCCAGCAGGCCAGGCCAAAGGTGCCCATGTACAGGATCTCCTTCTTTGCAATGGGCACACAGCGCCTGGGCAGTATCTCCATCATCACTGCAAGGGGACAGCAAGGACAGAACAAGTCATCATCTGCACTCAGGGTGCCACTAGATGATGGGCAGCAGCCCTCTGCTCTAGGAGGGAGGCATTCTGTGCTGTGCCTGAAACTTCACAGAACCCCTGGGGAATTCTGGGGGTCTCCAGGCCATCCACTCAGGCCTGGCATTGAAGAAGAGCAACTATGAAAGGAGGCTGTGGTCAGCTGAGAGCCTTGTCCCGTTCCCCTGGAGAGGGATGTAGCTGATGTAATTTGAAAATTCCTCTGATACCCTGGAGATCAGCCCTGGCTTGGGGCTGGCTGGTGAAAGGCTCTGTAGCAGCCACTCCCACCCTGCTGCCTGGGACACCTGGGATTCCATACAACCCATCCCTGCAAGCACCTGGGGCCAGGAGCAGGAGGCAGGATCACCACATACCCATGATGTCAAGGGAGGTCTGGTGATTCAACACCAGGACAAAAGGTTTCTTAGTCCTGAGGTTCTCCTTGCCCTTCACCACGATCTGAATGCCAAAGATGTATTTGAGTGGCCGGGTCAATAAGCGCAAAAACCTGGAACAGAGGAGTGGAAATTAGCCAAAAGGCTGAAATTTGGGACCAAACTCTGCATCCAAACCAGCTGACCTCACACACTGCTTCTGCCAGTTTCCTACAGACAGCTTTGACCATGACTTGGAGAAGAACAATTAGTGCCCCTCTGCAGTTAATCATTTAATTACAGAAGACAAATACACCTTGCAGATTTCCCTCAAGCCATACATGACCAATGACCCAGCAACTACAGCTCCAGAAGTTCCATGGATCAATCAAATATTAGAAAATACCCAGATTCACAGCACGCCTTTATAATCTGCTTTCCTCCCCACCTTGCTGGGTTTGGGAATGCAGGCTGCAGTAAATCTGTGCCTAAGCCTGCTGGCTGTGGAAAGAGAGGGGTTTGCCTCTAGGTGACATTAGGCTGCAATGCTGTGAGCCCTATTTGAAGAGATATTGGTAAAATAACATATATATTAAAAAAAAAAAAAAAAAAAACCAAAAACAAACAAACAAACNAAAAAAAAAAAAAAAAAAAGGTCAGGCACCAAAATCCAGAGGTGAAGAAAATTTCTCAAAGTAAAAGGCTGATGCTCAGTTAGGATAGATTAATTTCCACTGAAGCATAAAATGGAATAGTAAATCCTGCTTCTGCAGCACTTCAGGAGGGCTCAAGCACTGTGGTGCCGTGTAGCAGAGTCATCTTCTTGTCCCCACTCAATCCAGGTTCCTGAATGCCACCACAACTGATCACTCCTGGACACCCCACACAGCGTCCAGGTGAGTCCACAGCCTGGAGAGTCTGAATGGAATCTGGAGAGATAGGATGGACAACAATGGGAAGGGCTGAGGGACTGCCAGATCTGGGACACCAGGCTGTCATTGAGCTGATGGTGACACCAGTGCCCATGTAGAGGCCAGCACTGCACCGTGGTGATGTCTCGGGTGTGCACTGGCTCAGAGCAGAGAAGGAAGAGCACCTGGAATGGCTTTCACAACACAACTTAGTAAGAGAGTGCTCAGCCGTGGGGAGGAGGAAATATATCTCCAAAGACCAGATGAAAGAGCTCTAGTAAAAATAGCAATATGCATTACATCCAGGTTGTTGGCATTACCTGCTTTGGCAAATCTATGTAACCTTTTACTTCCTTTCTTTCCATAATTTGTTATTCGTTATATCAACCCCAAACGATTATTAAAACTCACGCCCCTTCTCTGAATCACAGAGTCTGTCATCTCCCCGCACCAATACACAACTGACCCCTCCCCACCACACCCTCAGGACCCTCCAAACCAAAGCACTGGATAGAGTGGACTCTATCAATGCTCAGGGCAGAGAGGAGCCACAGACAACTTACATCATGTTTTCCACGTTACGTCCACGAGGAATACTGAGGATGGCAACCCCAATGCTTATGGTGAAGAGCCACAGCTTATAGAAAGTCATCTTGCAGAAGAATCTGAATGCAGGTTTCACCTGATAGAGGACTAGAAAGGCAATGAGCAGACAGGTAAAAGGGTAGTGAAGGAGGAAAAGCTCCATCCTTCCAGCCCGGAGCGTGTTGAGCAGAGCAGTGAAGGAGTCACGAGAAGCTGGTGATGTAGAGCAAAGGTGAGACTCCCTCCATCAGCTGTGTGTGGGAGGTGCAAAGCTGGAAGGAGGTCTGGGAGTGAGGCTTCAGCCAGGCTGTGCTCTCTGCTGGGAGCTGCACTCACCGTGGGAAGCCGGTTTAGCAACAGCACCGTGAGAGCTCCACTAGGGCTGGATGGCAACAGGGCAAACACAGAAGCAAAGCTGTCTGCCTGCAGGGGCTGTGGGCAGGGGCAGTGCTTGGAGAGCCTCTTTGGGGCTCTGGGAATAGGAACCCTCAGGATTTTTAAGAAAATCTTTAGTAGGGAGGAGCAGGATGTATAGGACAGCACAAACCCTGCCCAGAGAAGAGGTGACTGCCTCATCTCTGGAAGTGTCCAAGACCAGGGTGGGGCTTGGAGCAACCTAGGATAGTGGAAGGTGTCTTAAATCATGGCAGGGATGGAACTGGATGACATTCAAGTCCATTCCAGCAGAATCTATTCCACGATTCCATGATTCTATGACCCCAGTCTGTCTCACTTTGTGCAAACTTTGATCTTCGCCAAGCGAGCTGGCTGCAAGATGTCCAGGAAATCAGGAATCAGTATTTTGGAAGAAAGAAAGAGAAAAACAGTGATCTGAGAAGCCAGACCCTGTCCTACACATCCAGGCACTGGAGGGACCAAGCTGAGCAGCTGGACATTTCTGCATGCACAGTGGGAAAAGTGGGAAAAGTGCCAAAAGTCTAGACAAAGAGATAAAGTAAGAGCAGCGACTCCTGATGCTTTCCTGGCCAGAGGCAGGCTCATGCTCAGACAGCATCTGCATAAGCAAGGAGTAAATCAGGAAAATGCAGGTACAACCTGGGACTGCTCCAACTGCATTTCATCTCCTAAAACAACTGTGTGAAAAGGAACTTAGCAATAGCCAGAATGACTGGGCTGAAAAACAAATGTTTCATGATTCATCATTGCACACCAGGCCTTGCTCTAGCAGCTGGCACTTCAAAGGAGCAATGACTCTCAAATTGAGCCAGGACTGAGAGCTGCATATTCTCAAAAGGGAATAGCCCAAGGACCCATAAAACCATGATGCCCATCACCTACAACCTAAAGAATAAAGTCAAATCCTTGAGTACAGCAAAATGGGCAAGACTCAGTGATATTTCCTGAAGAAACTGAGGAAAAACATAATAATATAGAAAGGCATTGCCTGTGTTCCCTGCTCCTCTGGCTTAGCCAGGGGCCCTTCTTCTCCTGATTTTCATTGGAAAACTGGAGAGGAGTGACTGCAGCCTCACTTTTCAGCTCTCCCAAGGCTTCCCTGCAGCCACAGGAGAGGCAGCCAGAGCAAAGAGCTTCTCCACAGCCTCAGAACTGTCCCTGCACCAGCACATGGACACTACAAGAGCCTATGTGTGCACACTGGGACTCTCTGAACTGGTGCTTGCAGAGACCAGGTCCCTGTGGGAGCCAGTGCTTAGAGAAAAAACATGACTTCTTTCTGCCTCTCCAAGGTTTGATCCAGCAAACAGTTCCCTGTCTGCCTCTCCTGTATCTCATCTGTACAAAACTATGGCCTTTTGCAACTGGGGGAAGGCTGATTGGATGCACAACTGGTTCATCCTGACCTACCAGAGAGAGGTTGGTGAAATGTAATGCCAGTGAACGGAGTGGAATAGCTGTCCTGCAGGGATGGCTGTGCTTTCCAAACCAGGGTGCTGCTGTCAGGCTCCTGCTGTGGAAGAAACCTTTGACACAACTCTTCACATAGAAACCCACCCAGAATGTCAGGGACAAGGAAGTCTGCAAGTTCACAACAGTCCACACACCACTGAAAAGGTTTAAGTCACTGTCAGCAATTTTCAAAGACTTCACAGAAACACTGAAGCTGGAAAAGACCTCCAGGATCATTGAGTCCAGCCTCTGACTGATCCCCCCACCTTGTCACCAGCCCAGAGCACTGAGTGCCACATCCATCCTTCCTTGGACACCTTAAGGGATGGAGACTCCACCACTGCCCTGGGCAGCTCCTTTCAGAGTCTGACAACCCTTTCCAAGAAGAAATTCCTCCTGTTGTCCAACCTGAAACTCCCCTGGTGTAACTTGAGGCCGTTCTCTCTCCTGTCCCTGTTCCCTGGGAGCAGAGCCCAGATTCCCCCTGGCTGCACCCTCCTGTCAGGGAGTGGTGCAGAGTAAGGAGGTCGTTGATTCCAACAGCTGGTCAATGTCTCTGATGAGTATGGAGAGAGCCAAGGACATTCCCAGTTCACCAGGGACAGACAGGCAGCCCAGATCTAACACAACATCCAGGCTGCAAACCCACAGATACCAAAATCCACAGCAATAATCTTCTCATGTTGCAAGGATCCCCAGCACCTGGATCCATCCTGCTCCCATTTCAGAAGCAGTTGCCTAACCTGAAAGGTGTTTTCAGAAACTGCAGCTCTAATGAAGATCCCAGTCTCCAGACCAGGTGTGTCCACGCTCTGCTGACTCCCTTCTGCCCCTGGGTCTTTGCACCATTTCCAGAACCTGGCTCAATTTAAGTGAAGCTGAGAGAGGGAGAGGAGGGACTTGCTCACACCCCGAGCTTTTGTTACAAAGTTTTAATCACTCTCCCACTCCCCAAATCTGCTCAGCCACACAATTGGCCTGAATAGAAAGGGAAGCCAGGGGAAGTGATCCAAAGTGGTTGGAAAGGGCCAAGAAAATTGTCTTGCTCACCATATAAAGGCTCAGAAGAGGACAGACTGCTGCCAGCACAGCAACGCGTGAGAGAGAGGAGCTGCAGGAGCTGAAGATCACAAGTGACTTCCAAATGCAAAGCAATGATTCCAGCACAAAATATGAGGACTGAATTTTGAAATGGGAGTGATTCCCACTGAAAATTGCTGGCAAACCAGAGCTGGAGAGACTGGGACACCCAAGTCACTGCCTCCCACCTGTCAGTGCTGACTTTCATAGTTCTGCATCACACAGGACACAAGGTCAGAGGCTTCAGCAAGAAATACCCTCCTTCCTTAACAACACACAGCTTCTGGAACTCCCTTTTCCCAACATTCCCACTGAAAGCCTTCCACCATCCTCCACTCAACCACTGGGTGGTTGCTACACCTTTTATGAAATGCAAAGAACAGCTTGGCCTCAGCCCAAAATTGCAATTTATTAAGCAATAACAGGAATATAGCAGGCTACAGAGGGTGGAGAAAGTGGGTTTGATCCCTTTCAGGAAACCCAGGAAAGCTGGATTGAAACCAGAATAGTTTTTATTTTCTTGGGTGTTCAGATTGTTCTTCTCTTTGCCAGGCCACATCCCACCAGCTCAACAGGCCAGTGCTGAGTCACTCAGGAATAACTTGTTACAGGTTTCTGTCACATCAGAGGATGTTTTGGGCATTCTGGACTGTGGGAAATATTAGTGAAAAAACTCTCATCCACGTGGCAAACTTCTTCCTTCCGTGTTGGAGCAAAACCTGACACAGGGCATTTTAGGACAGCATGTTTGGGATGCAGGACCACTATTTCTTCTTCTCTCAGAGGCATCCTGCCATTTAGTATATTTTTCTCTGGAAATCAAAGGATTTATTTCTTTCAAACAAAAAAATTGGAGGACAAAAATCAGCTGTCATTCCAATGCCAGTTGGGGTTGAAAATTTTAAAAGGAAGGTCCAAAATATGTGTTTGACAGTAGATCTTGATGAAGCATTGTGTGGTTTCATGGCCTAAGCCAGCAGTTGGTGTGATTTGGGTTCAGCCTCTGGCCAACTCATTTCACTTGGCTTTGTGATCCTGAGTGGTTTTGTGGGTCTGGGATAACCTCTTCATGAAGTTCTTTTATTCCTGGCCTCCACCCCACTGTAAAGACTTCATGCAAATCAAGCTGAGCAAATGACAGAACCATGCCCAAACATTGCAGGCAGCAAAGGCATAAACACAGTAAAAAATTCTAATTCACCTCAGCAGCTTCCCAAGTCTGGACATCTGGGAAATCCTCAATGTTCAGCATTTAAAGTCACCAGAATCTTTTTCTAGAGGAGATGAAAAGCATTGTGTTAACAGAAAAGAGCCTGCCAGAGCTCCCTGATACCTTGTGTGATTTGTTTCCACAGGTTGGGCTGGAAAGGAGGGATCAAAACCTGGTACTATGAGAGTGCAGCAGGACCTGACTGTCAGAGGAAAGGAAGGATGTTTTGTTTGGAAAAGGCACTGGAACAGCCTCCCCTTCTCTAGGGAGAACCACTCTACATCTACTTCCCAGGGACTTCAGGGAGCACTTTGGAAGGAATTAGACCCCAAGAATTTTACAAATCCTGAAGTCAGGTGAGAGAAATAGTGTAAAAATAGGCAACAACTGTACAAGCAGAGATCACAACAGAAACCCTTCCATAGAATGGGAATTAATTTTTGAAATGTTGAGTTGCTTTTGGCCTGACAAGGATGTACTGACAAACAGCTTCTCAACAGACAGACAGGGCAGCCTTCCCAGTCTGGGCATTGCTTCCCATGCAGGAAACCCTGGCATCAACAGCAAAAAGCTAAATGGAAAGTCTATTAATTAGAAAAAAAAAATCCCAGAATTCCAGAATGATTCAGGCAGGAGGGAACCACAGAGGGTCACTGGTGCCACCTCCCTGCTCAGGCAGGGCCATCCCAGAGCACAGGGCACAGGGCTGTGTCCAGAGGGCTCTGCAATATCCCTGCTGAGGAGACTCCAGCCCCTCCCTGGGCAGCCTGTGGAGGTCTGGGCACTGCCCAGGGCAGAAGTTGTGCCTCCTGTGCAGGGGAATTGCTGGGCTCAGTCCCTGCCCGTGGCTCTGGTGCCACTGCTGGGCCCCCGGAGCAGAGCCTGGGCCCTGCTCTGCCCCTCCCTGCACACAGGGACACCCAGGGCTGAGGGCCCCTCTCAGCTGGGGCTCCTCTCCAGCCTGAACAGCCCCAGCTCCCTCAGCCTTTCCTCGTTAGAAAAAAGTCCCAGAATAGGGCACTTGCAGGAAATCTGCATTTTGTAGGAGCCACTCTCAGTAGACCTGGTGAACTGGAGCACCTAAAGCTGCAGCAGGCACACAGGTCCAGCCCCAGGTCAGGCAGCTCAGTTTTATACCCCAGGCTCTGGCTTTCTCAGGGCTCTGCAGGCAGGGCCTGCTGCTGTGTGCAGATCATACCTTGCTCCTCAGTGCTCTTTGACTTCCAGGGTCTGAGGTCCAGCTTTGGGATCTGACTGCAGCTCACAAAGCCATGGGGGTAGCTATTAGCATGGAAGATATTCCTTGATACTTTAGTGATGCCTGTATTGTCACATATTATTCGTGACAAGGAGATTTTGGCCAGTGAACAGCGCTGGCGAGGAGTGAAAACCCCAGGGTTCTGCCACCAAAACCTACAGGAGAAAGAAGACACAACAGATACAGATTTTTGCCTTCTGTCTTCTTCACATGGATGACTCCCACAATACTAATTCCCATTAATTGTTCTTCTGCCAAGAACAAATTTGAATATCTGTTATTTAAATCAAGAGCTCTGACTCACCAGTTGGATAATTATCTTGCTTTTCTTTTGGCCACGAACAGGTAACAAAGCTGCAATTGAATTAATTGTCCTCAGATGAGGCACAGGTACTCTCTTTCAAATAGGAAAGGCTGCACAGACTGTGCACAGGCTGTGGTTGCAGCCAAAATGCTTGCCATGTTGGAACAAGCCCTGTAATTACTCTATTTTTTAGAAAAGGGTTCATTTCCTGCCATGAGAACAGGATTTCCAGACTGTGACAGACTGTTTGACTCTAAGCTCCTCATGCTGGGGTTTGAGCTCATCCTAAGTCTTTCTCAGCAGATCTGCTCCCCAGAAACATGGGCTGTGATCCCATTTTCAAGCGATATTGCTGGCAGGTACAGGGATCTTGCTTCAGAAAGCTTAAAATGGAGAATATAACTCATTGCTGCACCTGAAGCCCCTGAGCAACCTCAAGGAGGAGTGTTCAGATGTGATGAAACACATTCAGATGTGTTGAAACAACAGCCCTGCTGAAGTGATTTTGGCTGACAAGAAAACCCCAGCCCACCACATCCACCACAAGCAAAGACCAAACCCTGCCACATGTCAGAGCAGAGGGTTCCAGTTCAGAACTGGGGGAGGGAAGGAGAAACAGTGAGATACCACTTTGCTGGGAAGGGATCTCAGCCCAGGATCTCAACCCTCAGACAGGGGGTAGAACATCACTACAAAGAGAATGAAAATTTTGAAGTAGTACTGAAAAAACAACTGGAGTAGTTTTCAGATCTGCAGGAAGGAGTCTGCATGAACTCCAGACTGCCTGTGCTTTAGGGCTGCCATACCCTGCTCCCCTCTTACCTGTCCCCATCACGAATGTTCCTGAACTGGGTGCCAATGAGACAAGCCATGAGAGGCCCGACTCGGCCTCCCTTCACAAAGGGCTCTGCAAGGGCCCCAATCCAGATGTCAATGTTCTTTGGTGTCCCATAGAGCTGCAGGAACTTCCTTGCCAGGTTCTGATTCCTCAGCACTTGACCAAATGACTTCACTCCAGAGGGCTGTGAGAGCCCACAGAATTTTCTCCAGGAGTTGTAACCTGCAAGAAGTTGGATGTCAGAGCAGATAGAGCAGTAATGTGCTACCTCCTTCTGGCAAGATTTTTCACTCTCTTTCCCAAAGCTGGGACACTGGTAAGGTACCAAAATGTTTAAAACATTTTTCTATATTTCTGTTAATGCTACTGCCTTCCTGCTCCTCCAGAGCCAGTTCCTCCTGCCTGGCCTTTCAATGCTCTTTTGGGAGAGCCATGTCTTTGCAGGTGGGAGTTGTTCCACCACCTTCCAGCAATGTTCTTCTCCACTCAGCAGGGATGCAACTGATGTTGCCTTCACTGAAAGTGAACCTGGGCAAGATGCTGAAGGCCCCTCTCTCTGTACAACAGTAGAATGACCAAGTGCTTCTCCACAGCTGGTCCCTATCCAGCCACGGGGACAAGCCACCCACTTCACACAGCCCAAGTTACTTCAGCCACCAGACTTTGCCAGCTGGACTGATTTTTCTGCACTGTAAACAGCCAAAAATCCACTGGGCCACAACTGGTCCATAATTTTGCATCTTGGTGGAGGAGATGAGATGATGCTGCAGCAAACACCTTGGCTGTAAGCAGGATGTCATGGAATCATAGAATTATTTGGATTGGAAGGAATAATAAAGCTCATCTCATTCTACCCACTGCCATGGGCAGGGACACCTTCCACTATCCCAGGGTGCTCCAAGCCCTGCCCAATCTGGCCTTGAGCACTTGCAGGGATGGGGCAGCCACAGCTCCTCTGTGCACCCTGAGCCAGGGCCCTCCCATCCTCACAGGAAAGAATTTTTTCCTGATATGCAATCCAAACCTACTGTCTTATATCTAAAAAGCAGGGAGCATTGGGAGCAAAAGACACAGCATATGGTGCCTGGATGACAGCACTATCAAACTATAAAAATTCCAGGACACTGAGAAACCTGAAAATTAATTAAGGGAGGGTTTTTGATCTTACTATGCCAACACCACCTTCATGGGTGTCTAATATAAGGGAGTACAGCACTCATAGGTGGGCTGAGACCTAAAGCTAAACCCAAATTCATTAGAAATGCATGCCACTCCCACCATGTCAGGTCTGGAAACCCAGAATTTGTGGTTCTGATCCAGTTCTGCATAATGGTGTTCCTCAATAAAGCACAGAAAAATCACAACCTTCTGTTGTGACCAAGGCAGAGCAATCCTGTGAGTTGATGATGCACCTGGATGTACTGCAAAGCCTCTCACTGGGCTTAAAACCCGTGGATCCAGCTCAGTTTTCATCCCAGTTCCAAACAGGAGCCCTGTTGCATCTCTCAGGATGTTGCTGACACGGCAGCTCCGGGCTCTTCCCTCTGCCTAATGAGACTGTTGGGCAAGGACCCACCCAGGAGCCAGCTCTGAAGTGCAATCAACAATCTATTTCTCAAGACCATCTTGCAATGCCATTACACTGGTTTTGCACCTTGCAGAGCCCTGAGAGTGGTTCTGACATGCTTGGTCATTGTTTTTCTCTGGGACACAGATTTAACAGAGAAATTATGATGAGATTTTCTTTACATATTGGAATCTGCTCTTCCAGTCACACGTGGCTGGGCTGAACCACTACAGATGGTTGCAGGGAAGTCACAGGAGATTTACAGCCCTAATTCCACTCTTGCAAACTTGTTGCTGAACTATTTTACCAGTTTTTTCCACTTGGACAATAGAAATGAGTCAGTCACTGAACACCAAACTCTGGTCTGTGCAATGCCCCGTGTTCTTCTGCCTCCACGTCTCTCATGCAGCTTCAGCCAGGCTTTGCCTTCAGTGCTCAACCTCCACCCACCTTACCTCTGGGTGTTGAGAAACAAGGAAAAGATTTGAGAAAGAGCATCACAGAATCACTGAATATCCTGCATTGGGCGAGATGCGTAAGGATCACCAAATGCAGCTCCTGAGTAATTTCAGCCAAGCATGGGCTGGAAAAGCTTCTCCATGTTTAATCACCAAAATGCCTGATTTCCCCTTGTTTTCCTTTGCGGGCCCTGCTCCCACAGCTGGCGTACCTGGCAGGCCGTGGTCTCGGCCGCGCTGCATGTTGAGTGCAGCCAAATCAAACCCAATCCTTTCCACCTGCTGGAAGAGCCGGTCCCGGAGCTCGCCCACCACCATCTGCTGCTGCGTCATCAGCTTGGCCTGCCTGGCCATCAGGCTCCGCAGGTAGGGGTCAATCCCCCCTGCAGGGGGGGCACAGGGAAATGGGATCAGTCACACCTGAGGCAGGGACATGTGAGCAGTGCAGGGAAGCCAGCGTGTGCCTGAGAGGCCCCAGAGAGGTGAGCACAGCTGGTATTTAATTATAAACTCCTACTACATGAGAATCAATTTCCCTGCACTTAAAGAATTAAGAAGAAAATGCTTTGAATAATGTTCTTGGAGGCCAGAGCAATGAAGCAATCAGACCATCCTGGAACATGATGGGCTGCCCTTGTCTGCAGGGGACAGCTCTGTTGGGACAACTCTGGCTGGTAGTAAAGGCCCTTTAATTAATTGAACACAAAACACTTAAATTTGACTGAAGCAGGAGCTCATCAAGAAAGGGCAGGAAAGGGTGAATGAAATAAACCCACACTGCAGAGCTGCAGGGAAGGATTTACCTTCTTGAATGATCCTCCAGACTGCAAAAAAGGAGGTTCTGAGACGAATTTCAGGAGTTATAGGTCTGTAATATTCATCCAAGCGGCCAACAGTTGGAGGGACTGAGGCGTGAGCAAAGCGAAAGGCCAAGGTGAAGACGTTGGAGATCCGAGGATCCACAGACTCGTTGTAGCCCCGGTAGCGAGGAATAAACGTGTGGAACCTGCTTCCCAACAGGAGAGGCAGGTAGTCCCTGTAGGTTATGATCTAGGGGGAAAAAAGGAAAGGGTGAACTGTTAATGTCTTGGCCATCAGTTTCTGTGGAAGCAAAGTTGTTTTTCATGTTCTCTCTGCCACAACGCTCTGGCAGGTCAGAGCAACATAATAATAGGTTGGACTCAATGATCTCAGAGGTCCTTTCCAATGGAATTGGTTCTGTGATTCTGTGAAGATAAAAGCCTGCCAAATCCTCCTAAATATTGGCTCCTTGTCACCGTTCCCATCAGGCAGGCAGAACTGCACCCTGCGTGCCTCAGATGGCAGAGAGAACATCGGCTGATAACGGGGGCAGCACCACCCACAGGGAGCTCCCTGAGCCCTCCCACAGTAGAGATCTCCAACCCTGCTCTCATCTCTCTCTGGGATATTGAGGAGGCAGCACAATATAATTAAAAAAAAAAAATTCCGTGTCAGTAGGAGAAAATGGATTAACTGTCTGAATAGTGCACGACGATGAAACCATTGCTGTAAACACAATGATGGGGATGATGCTTTTTAGGACAATGCTTTGGGTGTTTGCCTTGCCCAACGTATTTTTTTCAACAATACAATAATATTTAAGTTGATGGCATAAAAACATAAACATTTTGATATTCCTGCTTTTTATTTTTTGTTAAACCAGCTCAGAAAACAGGCTTCAAAGGAGGTGCAGTGCCTTAGGAAACCCCATGTCCCTTTCTCTCATAGGATCCAGCCTTTCCTGCCAGATGTAAAACCTTATCTGGCTTTGAGGCCATTCCTGCTCCAAACTGGAGGCTGCACAAGAGACTTCAAGAGTTCCCTCCCAAGCACAGAGGTGTTTGTGTGACCTCAGGATCCCGTTCAGGGTCAAGTCTGGGGTGCAGCCCAGTCCCAAGGAGACACCATGACTGGCTGCACCCACCAGCACTTGGGGCCTCTTCCCAGAATCCCATAATGGTTTGGGCTGGAAAGGGCCTTTAAGATCATCTCATTCCAACCCCTTGCCATGGGCAGGGAGTCATTGAGAGGAGGGGATTCACAACCTGAGGAATTTTAATCCAAATTTCCAGTACCATTTTTACCAGATACAAAACACAGTTAGAAAAGCTTTTCCTCTGACTTTCCTGCCTGTTCCCCAAACAAAAATGTGCCACTAAAAACCTCATCAAGCACTGTGTAGATTTAACAGTAGAGGGACATCAAAGATTCTGTGCTTGTAATTTCACCTATCTCTGTGTGATTTTGCTTGCTTTGGTCGAAAGGGGCTGGGGGGAAAGAATCTGGTCCTTTCAGCCCCCAAATCCTGCCCCCTTTGGCCACCCCACACTAGCACAGCCCAACACGTGAACCTTGTGAGAGAGACTGCAGGCAGAGCCAGGGCAGGTGGGACAGTCTGGGCTGGTACCTGCATCATGGCTCCCAGGATCTTCCGTGCCTCCTGGTAGAGCTTCTCATCATTCCAGTGGGGATTGAGGCTCCTCAGCTTCCCGGCCAGGCGGTTGTGCTCCCGCAGGAAGAGCGTGTGCATGCAGGCCAGCTCCAGCATCTCACTGGCACGGGTGTCACCTGGGAGGGCACACACAGCGCTGCAGGGGGAATGGCATGGTGGGGAGCACGCAGAGAAGAACTCTCAGATGCCTCAGTATTTGTGTTGTGAAGAAAACGGGTAAGAGACACAGAGGAGGAGAGAGAAACCAAGGACTGAACAGCACTAGGCAAAAGCTGAATTTCTGCCGAGGCAACAAAAGCCAGGTGATGTCCTGGCCATGCTGAGAGTCACAGAGAGGTGGGGAAAGTTTTAGTGAAGGGCTGGGAGCATTTACTTAAAAGGTTAAATACAAGTAGGTGTTCTCCAGGCTCCCATGTCAGAGACATTTGGTCTCACAGCTCAACAGAGAAATGCAAAAGGGCAGAGGGAAGTCAAGATGGCCAAGGAAGCTCTGAAAGTCAAAAGGTCTTCTTCAGACCAGCTGAAACTGTGGCCAAAGCAAGGTGACAGTCACAAACAGGCTCTCTGGGGAGTAAATGGAAAAGCAAAATGAGTCAACATGGAGGAATAAATTACAAACAGCATAACAATGAAATATCAAATCCTTCTTCAAACATCTGGAACAGGAAACGCAAGAGCAAGCAGGTGATGAGAGTATAGACAAGCACTCAGAGAAAAGTAAATATGTAGTATTTAGTCCCCTGGTCCCACAGTAAATAGAGGGATTTGCTCCTGCTCTTGGCACAGGGCCCTTTTCATCCACTCTCAAAGGCTGCCTGTGAGGAACTGCGGAAGGAGGAACAAAAGCAGCACTGTGAGGTTTCCATGAGCAGAATGCATCCAGCCAGAGCCTCCAACAGAGCTCTGGAAGGAAATGCTGAGTCCTGGGAGGCAACTGCACATGTAAAACTCCCCCAGTTTTCAGGGACCGGAAAAGTCACAAATAAGACACTGAATTTTCAAAGGCGCCTCTGAAGCAGCCTGGACTGATGGTTGTAAAAGAATTGATGGGTCTGTTCCAGCCATGGAACACGATCTGCTCCTTGCTGAGAGTCCATGGGGGCCAGAAGCCCCTCCTGGGAAGTATCTGATACTCCTGCCCACTCTGCTTCTCACTGGGCACCTGCCTTTGGCCACAGGCCCTGTGCAGTCCAGGTGGAATGCTGTGGGAGTCTGGAGGGAGCTTCATGAGCTTTGAAGGAGGGAGCTGATGGATTCCAAGAACCATGGGAATGTTCAGAGGAACTTTGGCCAGATATGAAAGGGGCCAAGGGAGTAGAAAGCAGCTCCACAGCTGATGAGACCTGTCGTGCCCTGAAGCTCTCTCCAGCAGTGCCACAAGCAGCCTGGTGTGGCCAGAACCAGCAGGAGCCAACTGGAAAGTCCTGCTCTCCCAAAGAAATAGGCCAAGGAGTGAGACACTAATTCATGAGATGTTATCAGAAGCATCCCCCCTTGGTGTCCCACAGTCTTGTGGAAACCTCCTGGTCCTCAGCAGCAGCACCAGGAGAAGGGAATAGTGCTAAGGATGCATAATGTCACTTCTGTCTCTGTGAGCTGGGGTCAGAACATGGCAAAGGGCAGCAGTGGGG
This sequence comes from Rhadina sibilatrix, assembly GCA_013400275.1. Lineage (NCBI taxonomy): Eukaryota > Metazoa > Chordata > Aves > Passeriformes > Phylloscopidae > Rhadina > Rhadina sibilatrix. The sequence goes on from VWYO01018531.1 coordinate 34,603, forward strand.
GAGAGGGTGGTGGCTGTGCAGGGATTTGGCTGGAGGGAAGGCTTGGCTTTGGGAGCCTGTCTGGCTTTGGGAGACCATGCCCAGGAGCAAAGGAGTTGTTTTGGGTTGAAGAAGGGGTCCAGGGGATACCAGAAGCGTGACAAAGGATAAATGTAGCAAGAGGGTGTCCTGATGGACTGGCCTGGCTGGAGTGCACCCAGTGCTCCCTTGACTTTCACAGTGGTGGAAACACACCTCAAGGCCACCTGGGTCTGGTATTTGCCTCGTTCTCGTTCCAGCTGGGATCTGAGCTCCTCTCAGAGTACAGCAGGGACATGCACATTTTCCTGCTGTGACCCAGCACAGTAGTTACACACCAGTTCCCATCCTGCTGGGATGGAGACAGCCATGGGAGGACAAGTGCAGCCCACCACTGCTCCCAGGCCAGGCTGCCATCTCCGTGCCTGCCCGGCTCTCTCATGGCACCGTTCCTGGGTCACTCTGGGCCCTACACCACAGCTGCTGAGCATGGGTGGGACACCTGCAGGTTTAGCCTCAAAAAGAAGACTTGGAGATGGTGAAGACCTTCCTCCTACCTATCAGAGCCTGTATCAGTCTTCCACGATTTGCTCCATTCCATTTCCTACTTAAGTAAGAAACACAAACATCTAAAGGAGGGAGGCGGAGCCGGCGGAATTGCCCGCTCCAGCTCCCAGGTTTGGGGCTGCAAGCGCCCAACTCACCCGCAAGAAAACAAGGGATGCGAGCTGCCCCGCTGGCCTTGAGGCAGGGCTCCTTCCTCATGGGGCCAAAGGGCAGGTAGGCCCTGCCGCTGTCGGTGAAGTTGCGGTTGACGGCCAGCAGCCCCCCGCGGCCGCCGCGCTCCCGCAGCCGCCGGGCCGCGGCCGCCTCGCTGCCGTAGACGGCGCTGCCGTCCAGGAAGGCGCTGAGCGCGTTCAGCTGCTCCCGCTCCCCACCGCCCCCAGGGCAGGCGGCCGCCGAGCGGAAGAAAGGGAGGCAATCCCTCCTGTTGGTGATCCGGGGGTCGTTGGGTGGGATCTGCAGAGAGAGGAAAGGAAAATCCAGCAGTGGCTCGGTGTTGTGACCCTCGGGGAATGGTCTTTTCCCTGAAACCCCCCTCAGAGACTGTAACCCTTAGTCCAACCCTACCTTCCCCTTATCTCTGACCTACGGCTCTGTGCCAGCTATCCCATCCCAGACAGAGACCAGATAAAAACCCCTGCTCCTCCATGTTCTCCCTCTTTGCCCCGGGACTCCTTCGAGAATAAAGCCTTGGAACATTCCCTGGAGGTAAGAGCCTCTTTTGGATCTCTTTTCCCTATCCTTGAAGCCTACCCCGCCTGAAGCTCCCCAGAATCTGTTAGGGGAGCGGGACAGGGAGTAGTACTTCAGTTGGTGTCCAATCGTGGTAATAAAAACCCAAGCATAAGCTAGAGTTCTTATTAAAGGACTCTCAAAAGCTTTTTGGACTGTTCAGCTTCTCCCCCACAGCTCCAGCCGCTGTTTGCGTGGGGCAGTGCTTCAGCTCGGGAGATGAAGCCAGGCAGGAGCCCTCCCACAGGGTGTAAATCTCCAGCACAAATCTTCAGATGAAGGGCCAGATTGACAGCAGAGATGCTGCTTTGGAGCCCAAGTCCTAAACAGCCTGGAGACACCTAGATTTCCCCAAAGTCCTATGGATTCTTAAAGTTTTCCCCCAACAGTAAATATATTGGATTACATCTTTAAGGCTCAGTTTTCTTATCTCCATAGCTACACCTTAGACAGTTGTCATCCAGAACTTGTGACCCTCCCAGCATTCTCAAATGCATGGCAGGGAAATACTCAGTGGTGTTCCATCCCATCATGGTTTTCCTTAAGAGGAATTAGGAGGACATGTGGGAGCCAGAGCTGCAGCAGAACTTGAAAGGCAGAAGAGCAGGGCTGCAGGAGGGACATGGACATGATTTGGAGCAAAGGAGGCTCAGGGGGCCCTTGTGGCTCTGCACAGCTCCTGCCAGGAGGGGACAGCCGGGGGGGTCGGGCTCTGCTCCCAGGGCACAGGGACAGGAGGGGAGGGAACGGCCCCAGGCTGGGCCAGGGCAGGCTCAGGGTGGCAGCAGCAGGAATTTCCCCATGGAAAGAGTGGTCAGACCTTGGCAGGAGCTGCCCAGGGAGGTTTGGCGTGCTCATCCCTAGAGGAATCCAGATGCCCTCTCCCTTTCTCCCCTGGAAGAAGGAGGCTGCCTGTACCTGGATGGGAAAGCAGGGAGGCTCCTTGGCACAGCTGGTGTCACAGTCTGTCCCACCACCAAAGGGGACTCTGGCTGGGGTTTCTGGGCTGAAATCCAGGTCGTGGTCAATAAACTGGCCCCACTGCATGAACATGAGGGATCTCTGCTGGTCCATCCGCAGCTGCTCCGGGGGGAAGCGAACAATCTCATTGGACACTTGTCGCACCTGCAGGGATGGAGGCACAGCAGGCTGCTGGGGATTGATGTGTATGAATGGCTGCACCCAGCTGGGGGGCCATCAGCAAAAATTCCCAGGGCACTTCTTGTGCTTTATAGACAAAAACCCCCAAATCTGCCTGTGCAGGGCACTATCACCAAGTGCCCTTCGCTGAGCACGATGCTGCCCTGGCCCTAGGCAGGGTTCTGAGCCTCCAGGCCAGGACTGTCCCTTGATGGACTTAGAGAAACAGCTGAGCAAGCCTGGGAAAGGGAGACAAAACAAATTTTAAAAGACCTTTTTTTGAATAGAAATGTAGGAAAAATAGCTGCAGGGAATTTCTGAAATTCCTGTTATCTCAAAGTCCTCCTCCCTTCTCATCCCTTCCCCAGTGTTCTGGGGTGGCTTTATGATGCTTGTATCCCCAGTCCTCTGCTCTGTCTGTGCTGTAGGTTCAGTTCTGTGCCTTTAAACTGGTTCTCGGAGCCAAGGGGCAGAGAGAAGCAGCAGTTTGTGCAGTTTGTTTTGAGAAAAGTGCCTGACTGCCACACGGCCTGGCTGCGGCCTTGCTCTGAGCTGGGCAGAGCTGGGACAGAGATCTCCTGTGCTCTGGGTCAGTCTGAGCTGCCTGAGGCAGGGAAGTGCCCTGGAATGGTTTTTTCCTTTTCCTTGGGGCTGTTTCAATCTGCTCTGGAGTGACAAACCCAGAGGGGCAGCGAGGGTGGCACCTGCGGGGCTGGAGCTGTGGGGGGAGTGGGGCTGGTGAGAGATGAGGGAGCTGAGCTGCACCCAGGGCAGGGCCTGCCTCAGTTTGCCAGCTCTCTTGGAGAGCTTTTATTGTTTCATATTGTTCATTCTTTGTGCTTGTGGGCAACCTGTTTGTTAAATAAATAGTTTTTTCCACTTTTCTCCAAGGAAATTCTTTTCTTCCTGGACTGGCTGTGGGGAGGGGCTGTTTGGGTTTGGTTTCCAGAGGAACCCCTTGGGAGGTGTCCTCCCAAATTTACCCTAAACCAGGACACCAGCCATCACTGTTCCCCCCCTTCATGTGTTACTACAGAGAAAGTGGACACTGTGCTGTGGAGGAGGGTTAGGAAGTACAACAGAGCCATGAAAACAACCTCAGCTCCTCATCAGAGCTGTTGTTGCACCAAGTTCAAGTGACCAGCAGCCACTTCACGGTGTCCCTGCTCACATCCAGGTGCCATGAGAGCCACAACCTGCACTTCACCCACCCAGGGACCCCCACATAGCATTTCTGGTCATGCATTTTTTGTTCTGGGGTTTTCCTGGCTCACTTTATCCTCTGGCATAATTGCTTTTCAGGAAACAACAACTGCCACAAATCAAATCAAGAAAAGTAAGTAAAATAATTTGGCGTAAATGCACTCAATTTAAAGGAACATATTGTGTAATTCTGTATTCCTCCTGTGATTCTGCAGCAGTCAGATTAATTGTCCCTTGCTTTTCCTGAAGGCATGGGACTTAGGAAGCATTCCCAATAGATCCCCCTGGATACTCTCAGACCATCACCTTGCAGCTGGTGAATTTAAGCTACTCCAACCTGATGCCCAATTCCAGCTGGTAGATGAGCCCTTTGATGCCTCCAGCCTGTCCTAGAACTGACAATCCCTAGGCCTGGCATTCTGCATTCTGAGACTGTAGCAAATTTTACCAGTGGAAGGGGGAATCCAGAGAAACGCCTTCCTTCCGTCCACCCACGGGGCCTGGACACGCCATCCTCGTACTCTGCTGGCAGCCACCTGGCCAGGGCCCTGTTGGAGGCTCCTAGGGATGGGTTCCTCCTGTCAGAGGCAATGGAAAGACAGCAAACAGTTGGAGCCAAGAGCTTGTGGACGTGGAGAGACACGAACCTTGGAATGGGAGCACACTGTGGTTCGGGAATTACTGCAGCTCCATGGGTTCGGTGCTCTCAGTAAACCTTGGGATTAATAACAATGACAACAATAATTATGGAATTGTTTAGCTGGGAAAAGACCTTTAATAATCTGCCCCAAGCCTCAACTTCTGCCAGGCAAGAACTCAAGTGCTCCTGATGTCATCCAGCCTGAAGAAAGGCCCTCAACCTCAGACTGTGGCTGGAAAACAAAGTTGGAAGCTGAACGCCAGGGAAAGGGGGAAGAGCCTTGGAATGGAATTACCTATGGCCTCGAACAGAAACTGGGGGATTTGGGCTGTCAGGTTACTGTGCTGGGTGATTTTCTGGAGGTCATTGCTGAAGATGTCCCTGCCCATGGCAGGGGGTTGGACTAGATGACCTTTAAACATTCTCAGAATCGCTTTCAACAGAAACCATTCTGTGACTCTATGATTGCAGTTTGATTAGACCATTAAAACCTTCATTAGAATACTAATGTGCTTTCTTTGGAGTGCATGGCCAAAGTGTGTTCTGTGGTGGCCTCTCAGGCACAGGGAGTGTAGCACAGCCCCGGGCAGTGGAGAGAGAGCAAAGCTGAGCACACCTTCCCCAGGTGGGGATCTGCAGTGATGGGCCTGTCCTCGTCCCAGAGCCCACATCCCCCCTGCAGTGGGAGGAGGCAGGAAGGTCTCTCCTTAGTTCTTACACAAAGCTAAAGCACCCTGGGGCAGGAAGAGCTGGCTGAGCTCCTTCCACTGCTTCAGCTGCTCCCAGGAGCTTCCCAGCTCTGTTTGTACAGGGAATGTTTCTGAACTGTCCCTATAAAACACCCTGTGCTCAGCAGCTTCCCATGTCCCTCCCACGTTCCCATTCCAGCCGTGGCAGGTGCAGGGGTGCCCTCCCAACCCCCGTGCCCAGATCTCCTCCCACACACACTGTGGGGCAGGGGGGTGGCTAGATCCTGCCCAGTATGGATTTAGATCAGGAAACCCTTGGAGACCCTGTCAAAGAGTCTGTCCTCAACACGGAGCTCCTCCTGTTTTGGCAAAGAGCTGGTTCAAGTACAGCACCAGGAATTAACACCAGGACTGGAAGTAACAAGCTCCACACATTACTAGGAAATACTGTGGAGGGTGAAAGCCCATAAACAAGGTGCTGTGTGGATCATCCCTGGGGAAGTGGGTCTAGTTCTACTTATGGAGGATGCATCCATCCATAGAATAATTTATGTTCATCACCAGCCCAGGTCACTGAGTGCCACATCCAGTCCTTCCTTGGACACCTCAAAGAATGGGGACTCCACCAGCACCCTGGGCAGCTCCAATGCCTGACCACCCTTTCTAGTGTGAAATTCCTCTTGATGTCCAACCTGAGCCTCCCCTGGTGCAACTTGAGGCCATTTCCTCTCCTCCTGTCCCATCCACCCATCCATCCATCCATCCATCCATCCACCCATCCACCTGACACAGCCTCTCACCTGTTGTTGCACTCGCCAGTGATGGTTCTGTAGCCAGAAGAGGTACATTTTATTTTCTTATCCTGCTGGTCACATCCAGTGGCCTTGAAAATCACCTCCATCTGAGCTGGAGTCAGCAAGTCTTGCAGGGAACAAAGGAAAAAAAAAACATGCTGGAACACACTGGCCCTGCTGGGTTTGCTCAGGAAAAGGTTTTCCTCTACCCAGCATCATCAGCACAACCACAATGTGCTGTCATCTAAATTTTCCAGTCTGAAGATGTGCTGAAGATTCTCCTTGACCAGCAGTTGCTTTTTCTGGTTTGGAAAGCATCAAACCCAGCAAAACTGTGGTCAGATCTAATTTATAATCCTGTTAGGCTCATGCAGCAGCAGAATGGTCTGGTATTGGCACTTCCTCTCTCTCCTTTTTTATCTCCACCATAAAATGCAGGCACAGCCATCCTAGGGGCTGTTACAAGTTTTACCCCTTGGAAGCAGCTTCCCTGTGTGTCACCCCTGCTTGGAGCTGCCTGGAAAAGAGCCATCCTGTGCCTGGGCTCACCAGGGGCATGGTGCTTTGCTGTGCACATTTCCCTTTGCACAGGAGCTGAGTGGCAGAGTTCAACAAGAAAAGTCTTCCAGAATCACAGAATCATGGAATGATTTGGGTTGGAGAGACCTTAAAAATCATCTTGCTCCAGCCCCTTGCTGAGCAGGGACACCTTCCCAAGTTGCTCCAGCCTGGCCTTGGACACTTCCAAGGATGGGGCAGCCACAGCTTCACCTGTGCCAAGGCCTCAGCACACACCCAGCCAGCACTTTCTTCCTAACATATAATTCAAATCTCTCCTCTTTTCGTTTAAAACCATTCCCTCTTTTCCTGTCACTATCTACCCGTGTAAAAAGTCCCTCTCTCTTTTTCATAAGCCCTTTTAGGCACTGGAAGGGGCTCTAATGTCTCCCCAG
>VWYO01018531.1:49033-96562 GCA_013400275.1 Rhadina sibilatrix
GCTCCCTTGCAGCGCTCCGGGCGCTCCAGGTGCTCCCTTGCAGCGCTCCGGGCGCGCCCGGGGCCGGGCGAGGGAGGACGCGCAGAGCTCAGCCCCAGACTCAGCCCCAGCTCCCCAGTCCCATCCCCGGCAGAGCAACAACCACTCCACGAGAGAAAAGCGGCCGTGCCCGGGCCAGGCTCTCACCTGCGATCGCCGCCTCTTCCCTGCCCGCGGCGCCTCCGCGCCCGCTTTTATCAGCCCGGCGTTATCAGCAGGGGCTCCCCTGGCGGGGGCGGCCCGGCCAGCGCAGCGCTCACCTCCCGCGCCAGGGCTCGCCAGGGAGGCCCCTTTGCTCGCCACTGGATGCACGGTCTGATGCTTTCCCGGGACTTTTGAAGGGGGGAAATGTCCCCTCTCTGGTGGTTTGAGAGCTCTGAGCCCTTCTGGGGGTGTCTCCCAGGGTCAAGGTTCCTTCCCCACGGCGCTCTCCATCCTCTGCCGCTTTTAAAGTTCGGAGCAACGCCTTTACATCCACCCTCGGGGACACCTGCAGCGCCCAGCACAACCCATCCCAGCTCTGCCCCACATCCCCTGGGGCCCGTGAGAGCTGCTCCTTCCTCCTGCCCAGGAGCAGGCACTGGGACGATAGCTTGGAGAGGCATCACTCTCCAGCTGCTGCTCTGGAGCACGGGGCAGCCCGGGCGGGTCTGGCCTCTGCCCAAAGTGCTCTTGCACCAGGAGCTCAGCTGGCAAAGCATCTCCTCTGCCACGGGCCAAAGCCCCTCTCCCTTTTCCAGAGCAAAAGCACCTGATGGACACAATCCTTGCCACGCTGACAGATGGAGGGGTGCTGCTGGATCAGTGGGGGATGTGTTTGAGCATGGAGGTGAACAGGGAGGCAGAGGAGCTGCTTCTCAGCTCTTCTTCACTGCACATTGCTATTGTGTTTGCCCTCATGGATCAAAATTCCTTGGATCAGCAGCACAGACTGGGAGCAGAGTTCTGCCAGGGCTCCCCAAGGCTTCACCTGGACTCTGCCCTGCATGGACACCCAGGACCCACAGTGGCTGTAGAATGGTACAGGGGTGCAGTGCCCCTGGCAGTGACTCTGCAGGTGTGTCCATCCCCAAATTTGGGATCCACCATCCCCATCCCCAAAGCTGCCTCCTTGCAAGTGGAGCTGTGAACTGACCCTGGTCCTGATCCTTTAATGTTTTAAAGAAAATCAGCAAAGCAAATTACAAATCTTGTAATCTCACCTGCAGTAAGGCCCAGGTGAGGCTGATCCTATTTGCAGACTGGTTTTCAAAACCTGGAGGGAATCCCCCTGGAGCCCAGGAGAAAGAAGGGTTTGGTCTGGAGGAAAGAAGGCTCTGGAAGCCTTACTCTTGACCTTGACTGTCTAATGGAAGGGCTGCAGAGCAGACAGAACTGTTCAGAGTGCCCAAGGATGGGACAAGAGGCAGTGGCACGTGCTACTGCCAAGAAAATTCCCAACAGATGTAAGAAAACACCCAGGACAGTGGTGAAGTGCTGGGACAGGGCCAAGAACAGAGGTGGGGCCTCCATCCCTGGGGATAATGCTCCCCTGAGCAAACTTCCCTGGCCTTCAAGGTGACCCTGGCCCAAGAGACTCAGGAGGTTCCTCCAGCCCAGCCCTTTCAGTGTGAGACAGAAGCAGAGCATCTGCCTGAGGTCCCCGCTTCAGCACCAACCCCAGCTCCAGCTCCAGCATCAGAACCAGCTCCAGAACCAGACACAGATCCAGCAGCAGCTCCAGAAGCAGCAGTTTGCACAACAGAGACCACAGCAGGGGCCTTGTGCAAAGGGGCAGAGCTGGTGGGTTTGCAAAGCCACGCTCTGAGTGCCTCCTCTGCTGCATCAGCACCAGATGGAGGAGGAGGAGGAGGATTTTTCAAAGGCCATGGACAGTTAGTGCTGATAAATGTGTTTCACAATGAGGAACTTAATTCAGAGAATCACAGGGTTTGGCTTGGGACAGACCTTACAGACCATCTCATTCCACCCCCTGCCATGGGCAGGGACACCTCCCACTGTCCCAGGCTGCTCCCAGCCCCAGTGTCCAGCCTGGCCTTGGGCACTGCCAGGGATCCAGGGGCAGCCACAGCTGCTCTGGGCCCCCAGTGCCAGGAAAGCCATTTCTCCCTCACAGGGAACAATTCCCTCCCAATATCCCATCCATCCCTGCCCCCTGGCACTGGGAAGCCATTCCCCCTTGTCACTCCACACCTTTGTCCCAAGTCCCTCTCCAGCTCTCCTGGAGCCCCTTTAGGCCTGGAAGGTGCTCTGAGGTCTCCCTGGAGCCTTCTCTTCTCCAGATGAGCACCCCCAGCTCTCCCAGCCTGGCTCCAGAGCAGAGGGGCTCCAGCCCTGGAGCAGCTCTTGTGGCCTTCTCTGGACTCCCTCNCAGCTCTTCTTGCCTTCTCTGGACTCCCTCCAGCAGCTCCAGGTCCTTCTGCTGTTGGCCCCAGGGCTGGAAGCAGCTCTGCAGATGAGGTCTCACCTGAGCAGGGCAAAGGGGCAGAATTACCCCCTCCCCTTCTGCCCACTGTGGGGTACCAGCCCAGGGCACAGGGGGTTTCTGACACACAGGGGGTGACTGGGGCACATCTGTGGCAGGGATTTGGAACCAGAGGACCCTAATGTGCTTCCCAGGCCCGGCCATTCTATGATTCTGTGTTGAGCTGTGTCCTTCTCAAGGCAGCTGTCCATCCATCCATCCATCCATCCATCCATCCATCCATCCATCCATCCATCCATCCATCCATCCTCTTCCCACCCTGTACTTGGGATTGCCCCAACCCCATGTAGGACCTTTTACTTGGCCTTGTTCAGTGTCATGAGTTTTGCACAGCTTCACCTCTCCAGCCTGTCCAGGTCCTTTTCATGGATCCCCATCCCCTCCCAACACACAGCCTGGTGTCACCAGGACACTGCCCAGGGTGCCCATGAGCCCCCTTGTCACTGGGAAAGGTGTTACACACACAACTCCTGCATGGAGCCCTGAGAAACACCACACCAATCTGCTCTCAAAAAACCTGTTCTCCCTCCAACTGCTTCAGAAACCATGGAAGGGGTGGGTTGTGAGATGCTTTGTCTCTTGAATCTTTACTTTCCCTGGGGACTGTGACCCTGCTCCAGATCAGGGTGAACAGGAAAGGCCATGGGCCTGGCTGAGCCTTGTGAGCACCAACGCAAGCATCAAACCCTTGCACTCAAAGACCACAAGCTGCTCATCTGGAGAATGGAAACACGAATATATTGATGCCACCAACAGCTCCCCCAAGCAGAGGTGAGCCATCCACACCTGAGCTGTGGCACAGCAATTAGAAGCAGAGGATGCAAAACAGAACACCTGGATTATATCTTTATCTTACCCCATTTTTTTTTGTTTGTTTCTTGTAGCCTTTGGTGTTTAGCTATAACAACTTGAAGATGTTCATCTTAAATCTGTCTCATGGAGACTTCTCTGAGCTTTGCTGTACAGCCTGTCTCGTGTTGGGGAACCAGCTGAACTCGAGAGACTTTGCTGAATGATGGGCCTGGGTCTATCACAGCAAAGTTTAGAGACACAACACACACCCTGTGCTCCAGGGGCTCAGCTGGGCAGGGAGGATGGAAGCACCAGGAGCCAGGGAGCCAGGCAGGCACTGGCTTCAGGGGGCCTCTAGCTCTGGGCACACCCCAGAATGTTCCAGCAGCTGCTTTTCTTCTGAAAGGTTTTGTTCTTCAATTCACCCCCTGAGGAACTGATAAAAGCAATGACAGTTTCTTTCAAAAGACCTTCAACAACTCACTTAAGAAACTCCAGCTGGTAAATTCAGTTAGAACAGCAACGACTTCCTCCATGGGAGGACAGGCTGCAGATAAAGCTCTGGGTTGCTGATGAGTTTCATCACTGAGGCTGCTCCAGAAGCCATGGAAACTCCAGTAGAGCTGCAGCACCTCATCCTTTCAAAGTCTTTGGTTTGTCCTCGCCCTGACTCCCATCCATCACAGGACATGGTGCCTCACGGTGGTACCAACATCCTCATGGAGTATTTCTCTCTAGGGAGCAGCAGCTTCCCAAACAAATCCTGCCTGGCAGGGGAAATCCCACAGAATCCCCCCGAAATCCCAGAGTGACTTTGGGCACCTTGGCTGGATTCCCAGAGGCTCAGGTGCAGGACCACAGCCCTGACCCAACACTCACACACCAGGGGGGCTCCAGCCCAGGCACTCTGGGCAGCCTCATGCCCACAGCCCCCTCTGGCATCCTGCATCCCCAGGGCTGCCACCTCAGCCCCTGCCCTCACCTCACACCTGAGGCATCCACAGCCACCTCTGTCCCTCTGGAAGGGGACACAGAAGGTGCAGAACATACTCAAGGTGCAGGTGGTTGGTGTAATTTCCACCCCCCCGAAGAAGCATCACCGAATCTTTGGCTTTTTTAAGGAAAATGTATATTTGTGAAAATAGACTTTATTATAATAAAATTTGATATTAAATAAAAACATACCATACCACCACCACTCATGGCTGCTGTGCTGGCACCACGCACGGAGCTCACGGAACTGCCCTGCTCAGAACAAGGACACAGTGGAACATGCAGAGAAAGAAACACAGGGAGGGACAGGAACCATGGCATGTGAAACCCCCCATGCTTGGCCAGGGCTGTGTCCTACAAACACACTGCAAGCTGCCCAGCCCCAGCCCTGCTCTCCCAACACTCTGGCTCGGGAGCAGCTGACAGACACGGCTGAACAGCCCCGTGGAGAGAGGCAGACAGACAAATAAATAAATAAATAAATAGATAAATAAATCAATCAATCGATAAATAAAGTGATAAATAAATAATAAGGCGGAGTCCCCAGCCAGTGTGTGATCAGGTGAAGCAGGCAGGAGCAGCTGCAGCAGCCCACCCCCTGCTGAAGGAGCGAGCCCCAGCAGGGCATCGCTCCCTCCTCTCCGGGGCTCCTCGTGCTGGAAGCTGACTGAGGCAGTGTGGGATGCTCCGAGGCACAGCTGCATATTTACAGGGTTACAGTACAAATAAGAACTCACTCATCAGCCCAGAGACAGCGAAGGGGAGTCACAGGAACAGGAAAGTGCAAATTTTCTTTGCAGGAAGTGAAGGAGTTGACACGACCTCCTTGGGAGCAGAGAAATACCAGGGTGTGGAGTACAAGGGATCTCTCCTAAGGGGCTGGGGCTTTGCTTGGAAAAGCCAGTTAGCTAACTTACAGCCAGAATATAATCCTTAAATTAAAATATTTACAGGGAACCGGTGCACCGAGGGCTGCATGGGGCAGGACATGCTGGATCCCAGAGCTGAGCCCTCACACCCCAGAGCCACTTTCTCCCCGAGGGCTCTCAGCTCCCACACCCTCCAGAGTTTTCTTGATCCAACACATTCTTCTTCCCTATGAAAATAACCAGCTTATTGCAGAGGGCTTCTCCTGAACTCTCAGTCCCTGGGGCTGTGTGGGCAGCCCCGGTGGAATAAACCCCTCGTTAGTTTTTCTTATTGGACCCAAGTTTTTTGAAGAGGTTTTTCCCTTTGAAGAAGAAGCCTCTCTTCTTTTTACTCTGCCCAGGTGCCTCGCTGCAGGTGAGGAGGGCCAGCGATGCCTGCTCTGGACACTGCCCACTGCCCAGGACAAGGCAGGAAGGGGCTGGCAGAGGAGGAGAGGGAGAGGAGTCGCTCTGATCAACAGATCCATCCGGATTTAGCTGGGTGGGAAAGAGAGAAAACAAAAGACAAAAGCACAAGTTAGAGCTGCTGAAGGAGATCACACCAAGATAAACCTCAGGCAGAGAACCTGGCCTTCTCTCCTCTAAGGAGGTGCAGTTCCACTGAGGAAGTTTCCAGTGGATTTAAATTTTGTAGCTACAACCCCGACCCTTCCTTAGCTAAGAATTCCTGAAATTCCTGAACTTTGGGCTAAGAACAGGACAGCACAGAAGACCCACTAAGGACATGGTAAAAGATGCTGCTCCACAGCTAAGTGAATCAGCTCCTGAGAGCATGGATGGAGACAGGTACTGATGAATCCATGGATTGCTCAGCCATGGAGCCTGCTGGGCTGCCAGCATGCTCTGGGACAGAAGCCAGGACATAAACAAAACCAAGTTTTTAAGAACAAGTGCTCTGCAAGACCTCCAGAAGATCAAGGAGACTGGCTAAGCCCTGAGGCTTCTCAACAGTGGCCATGGTAGAAGAACTGGGGGTCCTTCCCGCAAGGCTGCTCAGCATCCAGCAGATCCAGAGGCAGGAGAGGCAGAAAGCCAAGTCTGGTGCTCCCAGTGGCACCAATGGAGGAGGACATGGAGAAGTCTTGGATCAAGTGTCACACAGGAATGTTCCTGAGCCCCTCAGGGTTTGAAATGGTCATTTAGGACCCACCAGTCTCAAATACTGCTGTTCCCTTTGGAAAGGGCTTTTGGAAATCAGAATGTGCCCTAGTCCTGGGCTCAGTTTCCCCCTTCACAAAGCACTGAGAGGTCAGTTCCTAGCAGCAGCCTTCCTTCCACAGTCTCCTCTCCCTAGGCTTAGGTGTCCAGACAGTGACAATTACCATTCTGGCAGGTCAAGCTTTCCCAACAGGCTGTGAAGGTCCTCAGGGAAGAGGCTCTGGGTTTCTGAGGCCTAGGAGAGCCTTAGTTACTCCCTTCTCTTCCACACAGCTTTCACAGACCAGCAGCTTCCAAGCTCCAGCTGCACATCCTGCCTTGGCATTACCCAAAACACAAGGTGAGAGTGGCTGGAGCTGTGCCAGCAGAGCCCTCTGGACGCTGGAACATCACACCCTCAGCATCCCTGTCTGGGCCACACTGAGTCCCTCACAGGTCTGCAGCAGCCACAGCCCCTAGAGAGAATGTGAGATGGTGACAGTGGCAGCAGGACCCTCTGCCTGAGGTGGAAGCACTGCTGAAGACCAGACTCCAGCCAGGAACTGTGTAAGGATCCCAGCAGCTGCCCCTGGGCAGGACTGGATGTGCCTGTTCCTGGTCCTGCCCTGTGTCCAGGGCCAGCAGCTGAATAAGGCAGAAGCAGAGCTTGGAGCACTCCTGCCTCACTCTAGCACAGCCATGCTCATGCCCTGTGGGGACTTTATTTAAAATAAAGTCTCCTGGGGTGGAAAGTCAAAGCAGCCCTGCTCTGTCACCCTACTGCTGGTTCAGCACCCACCTCCTTCGGGACCAGGAGCACTCAGTGGCTGTGATCTCTCCTCCCCTCACAGGTGGAAGCTGTGCTGGTCCAGGCTGCTGCAGGAGTGAAGAACTTCTGGCCCAGGATGAGCACAAACCTCTGCTCTGGGTGGGACTCAGCACCTACAACACCCACGGAGTCAGTCCTGAGTGGGCAGGAGCACAGGGAGCTCCGTCTTGGGAGTGAGTTTGTGACCCCTCCCAACTCCACAAAGCTGAGTCAACTTCTGCCTCACAGCAGCCACTGAGCTGTGCCAGTGCCATCAGACTTTCCCTAACCTGGACTACAGGACAGAGCTGAACTCCTCTCTGCCTCTCTCCCTGACACTGACCAATCCCACAGCTGACTTTTCCTGAGCTCACACTCTGTTCACCTGAGCATGTTGCTTTCCAAGGCACTCCTGCCATACTCCAGGTGTGCAGCACTGTGCCCTAAGGCCAGCTGCTGCCCAGGACATGCTGCAGGAGGTCACACATGCTGAGGGATGGCCCAGGCTGCTCCTTGGGAAAGCTGCACTCTGCCTGCAAGGTGCACTTCAACCAATGCTGCAGCAGCAGCTGCAACCTGTCTATCCTGGCAGCTCCCCTGTGCAAGGAACAGCACTTGGTGCTAATAAGGCCAGTGTTAGGTCTGAGGAGCCTGGGAGTAAATCCAAATAAATCCAGATGAGCATCTGCAGCCAGAAATGCAAGATTTATGGAGGCAAAGAGAAAAAGAAAGCCAGCTGAGGGCTAACTTGGAGCCCACTCTCTTAGCAGGGAGCAAAGAAAGAATCCCCAAGTTCTGCTCCAGAAACTGTTTATGATTTGTGCAATGAAGAATCCCTTGGATAAAATACCCCAAAGCACTGGGCTAGCAGCAGAAGGGGCTCACCAACACTCAGGGAGTGATGTGGGAGGGATGTAAAGGCCCCTGTGCAGCCAGAGCAGTGGATGCTCTGTCCATGCACCACTGGAAAACACTTTTTGGATAAAGGGGAAACAGTTTCAGGACAGACCTGAGAGGTCTCTATGTGGCAGGAAAGCAACAGAACCAGCTCACAGATTACGTGGTAAGAGAAAAATCCTACTAAAATAGGGGGTTCTTCTCTAAGAAAAACAAAGGAAAAACTGCTCTGTCAAAATCCTCACACAAGTTATTAGAGTGATAAACACAAGAGGGATGCAGTTTTCAGGAGGGGTTTTAGTGCTCTCTCAGATGATACTGATTAACACAATTTCTGGATAACAAACATTTGAAAGTAAGGAAAACAAAGACTGCTCCTGCTGGCCCCCAAAACCAGGGGTCTCACCCACCCAGCCCCAGAACAATTATCCACACAAGGTTGGTTTTAGGGACTTAATGTTACTATTTTCTTAAATGAATGGTGGGCAGGGGTTTTTCAGGACAATTCTCAGGAAGGAGTAAAATCCAGAAGGAAAAAACCCCAGGCTGAACACGAAGTGTGCTCAGACTGAGGAGGATCTTGCAAAGGCCAAACAACACTTTGGCTGTGGATGAGAACAGAAGGGCCAAGCTGAATTACAAAGCAGGCCCTTCCCAAACCTGAACATCCAGCACAGCCCCATCCTGATCCCCAAAACCACCAGATAATTGTTCCAACCAACTGCACTTCATGTGCTGAATGGTTTGTCTTTAGCACAGAACCCAGGTGGCAGTGAATGGCCTGACACCAGCCCTGAAGGTGGATTTGCCACCAACAGCCCCAGGCCAGCCTGTCAAGCTACAAGCAAGAAAAGGAGCCAACTCCAGGAGCAGGAGCCTTTGAGGTGCTGGGCTGGGTGGGAGGTTGAAGGTCTCACACACTTACATGGTTGCTCTCTCTATGAACCATTCATATCTATCACTGGACTCTTCTCTTCCTCATTCTCTGAAGAAAAGAACCGGGTGCATAACACAGGCAGAAATAAATATATGAACATCAATTAGAATCAAACACTTTCTGAAGGTGCTTTACAATCAGTCTTTGACAGAAACTGCATGTTACTGATGGAAAAATATTCCAGGAACAGTGTTAAAGCAGCTGCTAAGCATGAGTGTTTTGGGCCCTGGCTGTGACCAGAACTTCTTGGATCCTCCTCTTTGTGCTGTTTTTGTCTGTTTGTTCTAATCCCCAAATGTTGTCAGTTTGTCAGTTCAATTGCTTCACCTTTTCAGTTGCCAGCATTTTAAGATTTACTCAGAAATAATTAAAAATGATCCACCTTCCCCAGTTCAATTTGGAAATAAACTGTCCTTAGTCTCAGGCATTTGGCAGTGCAGCAGGGAGAAGGGAAGTGTGAAGAACAGGTAAGGCAAGAACATCGCATCCAAGAAGTTACAAGTGATTTAAAAATCACTCCTGGAGAAGCTTCTGTTGCAACTGGAACAAGCTGTAACAGAGTCCAAAGCTCTGCCATGGTGCACACATATCTCCTCTGAGGTGCCAGGGCTCAAGCTGGGACTGGGAATTTGTAAGGGAGCCTGCTCTGCTAACAGCAAATTGAACAAGCAGGTTTTCCTTAACTCTGTGGGGTGAAAGTGCTAGAGGAATTTGGAAAGCCTCAGGCATGGCTGTACCACTGGGAGAGTTCATTCCAGCTCAGGGATGGATGTGGAATTGTGTGTTTTACAGGAGGTATTTCTTTCTCCTGCCCTCCCCATGAGGTTTTCTGCCCACAGCTTGGGATGCTGTGGTTGCTGTGACAGCCAAAACCACCACGGGGTCAGGTTCTGTCTCCTCAGGAATCACTGAACACACTAAAATGTGGTTAATTAGTACCAGGTTGGCTCTGAGCAGGGTAAATATACCACTTCTACCAGGGGGAAAATGTGCCCCTCCTGTTTGGAAGCTGTTTAGACAGGTCTGGATTGCAAAGCACAAGTGGGAGGAGTGCTGGGGGTGCTGAGCCAGGATCCCCTGGGACAGGTGTCCAGGAGAAGCAGGGAGGCAGCAGGACAGGAGCCAGGCTGGCACAATGCAGAAGCAGCAAAGCACAGTCATGCCTAGGGAGCTCAAGCTGATTCCCACTGAAATAAAACTGATTTAATCACCATTATCTGAATTTTCCAGTCCCCCAATTACAGAGAGAGAGCAGCAGTTCATGGATCAGGAGAGTACCAAAAGTACCAAATCCAACAGGTTCCTGCTCTGTGCACCCCAAAGTCAGAGCCAGTCCAAGGGGAGGCTCCCTCAGACACAGAGGACTAGAGGCAAATGGAAAGGTTTGAAGGGCAGGCAAACCTGAAACGTGTCTGTTTTATATGGGTTGTTTTTAACACACCTGAAAGGTGCTTCTGTTTAAAAAAAATGTCATGAAACACAGGAAAAGAGCTCAACCTTCAACATGCAGGGATATGTCAGCCAAAGTGCTGTCCAGGGAGTCAGTCACCCACTGAACTCAGCAGCAGAGAGCAGAGGTGAAAGTGGGTTTGGCTTTGCAAACCCTTCACACCTGCAAGGGGCAGGCAAGGTTACCTGAACTCCCCCTGGCTCCTGGGAGGACCTGGGCTGGGGCTGGAATAATGACCCCTGGAATCTGAAACAGGCCCTGTGGCTGCTGGTTGATGCCAGGGAAAAGGGAAAGATCTGCAGTAAATCACACTTAGAATTCCACCTTTATTTTACTGGTTGAGGTCTCCTTTTGCACCCTCAATTTCAGATGAGTAATCTGGTAAGAGTAAATAATTTTGAGAGGGAAACTGAAGGAAGAACCCCAGTCTGCATCCTTGCTAACCCCCAGGGAGGTTAGACTTGGGTGACTTCAGGGCTCTTGAACCCTGGCAGTAACAGCTGATTAACCTGGGATTCCCCAGCAAGGACCAGTATCCTCAACAGGGAAGTACAGGGACCCCAGAGAGCTCCTGAGGTCAGCAGAAGCTCCAACAAAGTGCCCACAAACCTCATTATCTGAGCCAGGCTGCTCTGCCTGGGAAGGCAACGAGGCTGGAGTGCAAACCCTGCACCCACACAGCCTGGAATGCCTGGGAGCAAGGGACAGGGCTAAGGTGAAGGGAGACCAAGCAGCATTTGAAGAGAGAGAGATGGATACAGAGAACAGGAAGGGACTGAGCATGAAAAAAAGGCCAAGAAATGCTGCAGAGAGCAGGAAAGCTGGGATGAAACCAGTGGGGAGTTCAAAAGAGCAGGATTCAGGGCCACCTACTTCCCTAAGGATGGCTCAAAGCCAACCTGCTCTGACTCATGTGGGTCTGGCACCACATGGCAATGCCAACAGCCTCCCAAGAAGGGCTGAAGGTTGAGCCCATGTGAGCTGGGACCAAGCTGGGTCCCTCCTGCCTCCTGCTCCCTGGACAGCACAGGGGTCCAGGAATGACCAAGGAGCTGCTACACTTTTAGCCTCAGCCCCTGACATGGCCCCAATCCCCCACTTCAGCTTTTATTCCAAGAGTCTCAGCAACACAGTGAGTTAATTCACCTTTTGAATTCCTTGACTCTGGGGGATGCTTCTGAAACCATAGGATCCATTCCCCAGATCTGTTTGGGAAACTCCTCAGTGTGTTTTGAATTCATCCAGAAGCACGTCAGCCTGGATGAAGGTATATCTAACTTGGGGTGGATGGAAGAACATTGGTGTTTGGGTGGTGCTAATTCCAGAACTCTTTGGCATGGATATAATCATATTTAAGGAATTTCACGTGCCTGGGGAGCTGGTTGAACTTTCCCTCCTGCAGGACCTTTCAGTGGATCTGAACAATTTGCTGCTGGGATCTGAATGCTCCTTGCCCACCTAACCACACTGAGGCCCCAGCAGGTGTTGTTCTGTGCCACTTTCTGCACCACAAGGAAGTCTTTGGGCAGAGCTCTCAGCACTCCCTGGGATGAACAGGCTGCATGCAGGGAGTTCAGTGATGCCATGAGTGCTGCATGCCATGCAATGCCCAGGCTCCAGACACATCCCAGCCTAGATGGCAGTGCCAGGCAGTCACACAGCTCACCTGGCTTTCAGCACCCAGTGGAGAAGCTTCTTTATCTTTTGAGTGGAGTTCCTCGGCCGTGTCTCCATCCAAAGGGACAGCTTCCAGGAAGTTGGATGGGACAAGCCCTCTCTGTTGGTTCAGCTCTCCCTGCAAGATCAATGTTCAATTCTCACATCAGCTTTCCTGGAGAAATAAATAACAACTTGAGGTGCAGTGCCCTGCAGAGAAGGTTGGGCTGTGGGCTGAGACAAGTCCAGAACAAACCCACATTGGGAGAAAAACTCACAGAAAATTCCATAACTCACATCCTTGCTCAGCCGTGGAGCAACTCAGAGCACAGAAACACAGAAGAGAATAAAGGGAGAAGAGATGACAACAAGCTGTGACAAAGGTGACTTCACAAACTCAAAAGCTCCACTACCATGCTGGAATAAGGCTACGCCACAGGTGCCCCAGAGGCCTCTGATGTGCCCCAGTACTTCCTGATGTCTTTAAAGAATGAGGCAGTACTGGTAGTGTCCTGCATTCATGATCACACAGGCCCAGAGCTGCACTACTGTACTCCTACAAATATGTGTCCAGCTCAGCAGGAGGCAACTGGGTGAGACAAAACCCACCCCAGCAATGCTGTTTGTCCAACACCAGAAAAAGGATCAAGCACAACACTCACAGTGATGCCCTCAGACTTAACCTGGAGCTCAAGCTCAAGTCTGATGTGTGAAGGCACACTGTTTCCCAGGCAGGAAGAGGTGGATGATCCAAGGGCCAAGGCTCGACTTCGACACACAGCTGAAGGGCAGGAACAGCCCCAGGAATGTGTCTGCTCACTTGGATCACCATGCCAGCCTCTGGCCCACGTGTCTGAGTGCCTGGTGAAATGTCAGCTCTGAGCAGGTGCTGGTTCAGCTGGTGTGTGCATGGAAAAATGCAGGCAAGGCTTTGGGAAACCTGCAGGCAATTGGTGCCAAAAAATAAACTCAGAACCATTGGGACATTTAAAGGCCATGGAGATCTCCCAGGGCTGGAGCCCCTCTGCTCTGAAGCCAGACAGGGATACCTCAGGGTGTTCACCCGAAAGAGAAAATGTTCCAGGGGAGACCTCAGAACCCCTTCCAGGGCCCAAACAAGCTCCAGGAGAGTTGGAGAGGGACTCTGCACAAGGGACAGAGAGATAGGAGAAGGGACAATGGCTTCCCACTGCCACAGGGCAGGGATAGATGGGATATTGGGAAGGAATTCCTGGCTGTGAGTGTGAGTGTGCTGAGGCCCTGGCACAGGGTGCCCAGAGAAGCTGTGGCTGCCCCTGGATCCCTGGAATGCCCAAGGCCAGGCTGGATAGGGTTTGGAGCACCCTGGGATAGTGGAAGGTGTCCCTGCCCATGGCAGGAGGTGGAACAGGATGAGCTTTAAGGTCCCTTCCCCAAACCATTCCAAGGTTCTGTAATATTGGATTTACAGCAGGAGAAATCAGTGCCAGAAACAGGCTGCCCTGGACTACGTAGAGAGGGGTTGACTTTTTTCCCAGAAGAAGAATACTTTGTTCCCTGATTTCTGCTCCTCTGCCACTCCATGAACTCCAACCAATTCCAGTGTAAGCACAGGACCTTGCCAAGCCCTGCACTTACATAGTAGAATCCATCATCATCCATGGACCCAAAGACAGTGATAACGTCCCCGGCACTGAAGGTCAGTTCAGCCTGCAAAGAGCCAGAGAACACAGAGAGGTCACAGGAGAAGCACTGCCTGCAATTCCTCACCAAGAACACAGGCTCCCTTTGGCTTCTTGCCCAATCTCACTCCAAGGGAGGGAGCCCACTGTTTTAGTCTCACAGGGCCAGGATGCAGGAGGGGAACTGAAGTGGGTAACTCTAGAATTCACTGCCAGGGAAGCATTTCATAAATTAAGACAAGAGCAAAGCCCATTTTTAAACCAAATCTAATAAGGTTTCAAAATAGCACCTACCACCTGCTCTGGAAAGGTGCACTGAGGACAAGCTCAGCAAGCACCAGAAATACCTTCAATTTCTTTAAATATAATTACAAGTCCTGCTCCCTTGGATGAGCCTGCTCTGTATGCAACACTCAGGGATTAGTCACTAGCAGGAATGCATCCAAACAGGGAGGTTTAACCTGGACACAGAACAGCAGCACAGCACACAGTGACCCTTTGCTGTCACACCCTCTGCCCTGTCAAGACACCCCAGCACATGCTCCATGGGGCACAAGGGTAAAGACAAAGGTGTCACCAGTGTCTTTTAATGGAAAAAGCTGCCCAGTGGAGGCTCCAAACAGGCTGAGTCCCCACTCAAGGCACTCTGTCACTTTACAAGTGTCAGCTGGAAGGGATCTACTTCCAATGTATTTACCATATTATATCCTACTGCTCAATTTAATCTCTTGAGGCTGCAGATCACTCCTGTGGAGCATCTCCCACAGAACTGCACCAGCTTGTTTCACTAATTTGAGCTCTTGTCCAAGAAAGTTCTACAAGAGCAAATCACTGCAAAAAGTGATCTCACAGTCATCTCCTCAGGGACAAGGGTTCCAAAAGTGTCTGGTGGCTCACATGCTCACACTGTGTGTCCCCCAAGATATTCCACCAGCCCTACAACACTCTGGCCTCAGCTGTCTCTCCCTGGGCAGGAAACACAGCTTGGGAAGCAAGCATTCCCTGAACTGGCCAGACACTCCTTTGTGCACGAAGGGAAAGGATGTCAATGAATCCAAAGCCCATGTTTCTGTTTGCTCAGTGCCAACACAGCTAACCCAGCTTGGAGGAACAGAGCATGTGCTCATCTCTTCTTGCAGAAAGGATTCTGCATTGCTCCCTTTCTACCTGGAACAGACTTACCCACAAAAATACTGTTTGGATTGTAACCTTCCCTATTTAGATGATATCCCTTCCTATCCCTGGCAGTGTCCAAGGCCAGGCTGGAAGGAGCTTGGAGCAACCTGGTCTAGTGGAAGGTGTCCCTGCTCATGGCAGGGGGTGGGACGAGATGGGCTTTAAGATGCCTTCCAACCCAACCCATTCCATGATCCTGTGATTCTATAGATAGGAATTGCTTGAAAACAAGAACTTTGCAAACTAGTCCATTACACTGGAGCTAAATATTTTGCTTGAACAAAGACCTACACACACACTTAACTCAAAAGTCATGCTCAAATTGTCAAAAGTGCTTTCAAACCCTTAAGCAGGCTTTTCCTTTTTCCAGAGTGTTTCCTGGATCACTCCAGCAGGAGCTGCTTCCTCCCACCCCAGATCTACTCAGTCCTGTCTGATCACTAAAGGATGCCATGAACACTCACACAGCTTCACTGAGACTCTGGTTGGACCAAAGTTCTGAGTGTCTTGGGGGAGAAAGAAAAAGGAGATAGGAAGAAGAAAGCTCTGAAAAGGAGGGAGCACATGGTGGTTACCTCCACATCTGTGTTGGGAGAGCTCTCCTTAGGATTGTAGTCAAAGGCAGCCACCATCCTGCGAGGAGTCAGCAGCTCTGCTTCAACGTCTTTATGTTTCTGCCCTGCAGGAGAAAAACAAAATATTCTTAGATGGAAACATCAGGACAAAATCCCAAATCTCAGCAACTCCTTTCACCATTCTTGTAGTGGTCTGAGCAAAAACAGTACTGGGGGAAACTGAATTGAGAGAGACTTTAGAGGCATTTGGTAAAGCAGTTTTCCAATCTTTTTCATCACCTCATAAGCACAAAAGTGGGGACATCCACTCCCTCCCCTCATCCTGGTGCTCTGTCTTTACATACAGGAATGTTTTATTTTACATTTTCTATTTACACACACATATATACATACACACACAGAGGACAGCTTTACAGTCTCTTTACAGTACAGAAGGGGCATTTCTCCTCCCACTACACAATGTTCTGCTATTAAGTTACAAAATTTATCTTCCAAGGGCCAGGGACCAGCACACAGGGAAGTGCAGGCCTTGCCATCCACAATCTCCTGCCTGCTCAGACCCATGACCTACAGACCTGCCCTGAGCCTACAAAAGCCAAGCCTGGTGCTACAGAAACACACAGTCATGGATTTAAACCCTGCTTTGGGTCTGCAGATGGGCTGGCAAAGGGTTTGCACACCTGGCCTCTCTGGATATCAAGAGACTGTGCTCCTCAGCAGAGGGAACACCCTCTCAGTGTCCCTTGGATTGTAGGGACTACAGCATGTGATGAGTGAGAGACTGCCCTGCTCCTCCCACAGCACAAGAGGTGCACTCCCTCCCTGCAAGCACCCCCTGCTCAACCACAGCATTCTGCACTAAACAAAAAGAACCAGGACCCTTTGTTACAGTGGTCTGAAGCAGCACCACAGGGTGTCACACTGGCCCCTGAACACAAAACACATCTGTAATTCGATCAGGCATCACCTACCCTCCAGTAAAAGCAATTCTCACCTGGCAGAGACTTGTATTCCTGTTTGTCCAGCCCTGCTGGAGGAAGAAAATGCCTCATCAGTAAGAGCTCATCTCCAACAGTGACCACATGACACAACTGACACACAGTAAAAAGAACACCAAGACAGCAAACAAAAGAAGCAAACTGTTCATGCAACTCCAAGTCTACACCAGTAACCAGGACTCAGGAACATGACAAGAAGCAGAGGTCAAGCTCCAAACTATAAAAGACATCACTGTGGTTAAAAACTTAACACCAGCACAGGGATGGGCTCTCTTTCCACTTCCTAGCAGTCGTACAAACATCTGAGGGTCCTGAAAGCAAGTAGTAAAAATTCAATGCAGTCTGTAATCCTACAGCAAAAACCAAAGAGGAAGCAGTGGGTGACACAGACCTTTTTTGGAGCGTCTGGGTTTTGGAGGAGGGACGGTTTGGCGGCGTGGAGGTGGAGAAAATGTGCCAATTCCTTAATAAAAACACCAAAAAAGCAAATAAATAGACAAGAGAAACAGACAGTGAATGGAAAGTGAGAAGCATCTTGAATACTGAACAGGGGACAGAGGAGATGACATGCCTCCCCTGGGAGGCTGACAACAAGATTTCTGTGGGCAAAGCTCTCTAGGCCTTATATGTGGACTCGGATGAGGCATGATCCACATCCCAAATACACAGAGAAATCCACACTGTAGTTATGTCTTTTAGCCACTCCACAGCTTACAGGAGATAGACTTTGCTGCTCCTTAGCTTTCAGAAGCAGCACCATAAGGACAAAATAAAACTTTGTACCACTAACACCTGAAAAATCCCAGGTCTCTAGCTAAAGCTTCTGCCCTGAGCAGGGTCAGGACTGGATGAAATCCCAAATGAACCTGCCGAGTGCCCAGACAAACCCCTCCAAGGCATTTCCTTAGTTACAGGGCTGTGATAGGGGTTTTGGGCAGCAGCAAAACAGCAGAGGTACAGCCAGGCCGACTGCCAAGCAATCAGTGAATCACTACTGCTGGAAAAAGACCTTTAAGACCATCAGGTCCAACCCACACCCTGCTGTCCCCTCCTGGCAGGGAGTTGTGCAGAGGAGGAAGGCTCCCCCTGAGCCTCCTTTGCTCCAGGCTGAGCCCCTTCCCAGCTCCCTCAGCTGCTCCTGGGGCTCCAGCCCCTTCCCAGCTCTGTTCCCTGCCCTGGACACGCTCCAGCCCCTCAGTGTCCTTGCCAAGAGGGGCCCAGAACTGCCCCAAGGATTTGAGGTGTTTCCCCACCAGTGCCAAAGCCACAGTCCCTCCCTGCACACACATCTTACTGACTACCACCACCTTCCTGAAAGCTTTCCAACCCATCATGTTTAATGAAGTCCCAGTGCTGTTAAAATCCTTCACTCTTCCAAGACTGCAGTGGGCAGGGCAGAGAGTGCCTTGTGCATCCCCCGAGGGACACAGGCCACCACAGGCACCCAGCTATCTCTGGCATACACACAGGAGAAAGAGTAGGGATGTGAAAAACACCTTACTCAAATCTCTTCTCCTCAGACATGGGAGAGATCAAAGAACAAATATATTCAAGAAATCACACAGTGAAAGCATCAGTCTCCCTCAAACCCTGTGCTCCTCAGGATCAACTTTCCAGGCACCAACATTTAGGAGCTGGGCACTGTCAGCCGGTCAGAATCATCAAATGGTTTGGCTGGGAAGGGACCTTAAAGGTCTCTTAGGGCTGTATACTGGTCTCCCTCCATGGAAGTAGGAAAAAAAAGTGGATTGCTCGTGTTTTTTTCTTGGGTTTTCTTATTTTTAGGTTGATCTGCGTTTTTTCCCAGCTCAGGCAATGTCAGGGCTTACTTTTGCCATGACCAACACTTGTGCTGTTTTTCACTGCTGAACTAGCAGGGAAGCAGGGCCCCGCCAAACCAGGAATATCCTGGTGTTTTAACAAGTGGAGCAGATCCAGCAATGGGCACTGGCAGTAGAGGGTGCACAGAGGAGTGCAGGGTGGGAGGTATGAGGGACAGGCACTGGGACACCAGCATTCACAGCAGGGGCAGCTCACAGCCACTGAGCCAGACTCAGCCTGAGCTGTGCTGGCTGCACATCCCAGGGCTGCTCCCTTTCCTCTCTGAGTACGAGTGGGAAGGAGCAGGAAAGCCTCTGCAGTGCACAAAGCACTGACCACACGCTTCAGGGAGTGAGTAAGGAGGAACCCAACCACCAGGTCTGCTTCTTGCACACGCCTGTCTGGCCTACCTTGTTGTCTCACACCTTTCCTCCCCCTTCCCCATCTTCATTCCCAAGTCACAGATTCTCTCACCCAAGAGCAAGGTCATCCCAAGAATTCAGTCACAGGTTTTCAAAACGAAGGAGCTTTGAAAACTTCAGAACAAAGGGTTTTTTTCCCAAAGTGAAAACTCCTGTTCACGTATGTCAGCTGCTCTTCAAACGCTTCTGTTCCCCTCTCCCCAGCGAGGCTCAGCCTTACTCTGTGCTGAATTCACACACCTCAAGCCCAGCAGCAGCTACAAATGCTGCAGTGGAGTCAGGGATGAACTGAGAGCTTGGAACATTCCCAACCAGCCAGATCCCCCTGCTGTGGAGCAGCCACTAAACCAGGCTGCAGATGCAGGGACAGCCCTCCAGATGGGTTTGTTGGCTGCACTGGCCACACAGAACATACTGAGCTTCCAACATTCCAGCAAAGAGCCCCAGGAGCAGGGCACACACACAGAGTACCTTGGCTCTCCGTGTCCGCAGGCAGGAACCCCTGCTTTAGGAGCTGCTGCTTGAGCTCACTGCTCTCCACAGGGACTTCTGACACCATGTTGCATGGAATGTATCCTTCCCTTCCAGCACATTCTCCCCTGTAAAAACCATCAGCATCCTTGTCTCCACAAACCTGCAAAGGGAAATAGACTGTTCATGCTGCAGTGACTGAGCTGCACAGATAAAGAATCATGGAATATCCTGAGTTGGAAGAGATGCCCAAGGATCATCCAGGCCAGCCCCTAGCCCTGCACAGACCCAACAGTCCCACCCTGTGCATCTCTGCGAGGTGTCCAAATGCTCCTGGAGCTCTGGCAGCCTTGGGGCTGTGCCCATTCCCTTTCCCCAAATCCAACCTAACCCTCTGTGACACAGCTCCAGCCATTCCTTAAGGTCACCAGAGAGAAGATACTAGCACCTGCCCCTATACTTCACTTGTAAGGAAGCTGCAGACCTCCCAAGGTTTATGCTGCCCCTGGAACACCAGACAGATCCACAGAGCAGGAGATGTTCACTAAGTTCTTACTTTCAGGATCTGCCCCTCCTTAAATGGGAGCTCCTCTTCTGCTGCATCAGGATTAGGGGACATGGAGACAGGATCGTAGTCAAAGAGAGCCACAAAGATCCGAATGCCATCATCTTTGCCAGAGCTCTCGGGAGCAGTGCTCCTTGGAGGGCCTGTGCACAGAGGGGACACAGCAGAGACAACGTCAGCCCTGCCCCAGCCCCAGCCCCTGCCCCAGCCCTGCAGGGCCCAGGCACTGCCTGCCAGCCTCTCCCCAGCCATTCCCAGGAGCTTTCATCTCTCCTGCTGCCCACCTCTCTCCCCGTTCCTGCTCACCTGGGCTAGAGAGCAAAAGCTTCTGCATTTGGCGGCTTCTTACACTCCTGTTCCGTCTCCTGCCAGGAGCCTGCCAGGGGGCTGTGCCGGGCGGCTCCGGGCCCCCGGGCTCTTTCTGACTGGACACCTGCAATTGGAAGCACCAGAGAATTAGCAGCAGCCTCTGCCTTCTAACTCCCTGAACAGCGCTCAGCCCAAAGGCACTCCACAAAGAGCAGTGCATCCAAATGCAACATTCCTCTTCAGAGACACTCTAGAGCTGGAAAGACCAAGGGAGCTGGAAAACAGAACTGAGGACAGGCAGGCACCCTGCCGGGCACCAGTGATGATCCCCTTGGTGAGGGTGAAGATGCAGGCAAAGGCATTTCGAGGGGAGGCAATGACATTACAGGCAGCATCTACACAAAGCTTTCACCAATCTGCTTATTGCAACAGGGATTTTCGTTTGGGTCCCACAGCCTCCTGCCGTGGGGAGGAAGACCCAGTGTGAAAAGGAATACTGCATCGGTGACACTTGGTCAGGGAGCAGGAAAAGCAGAAGCAGCTACTACAAGAAAAGCCACGGAGCAGCACAGAACTACAGAATCTCTTAGATATTCTTCCAGACGATCCTAGCAGAGGGTCCTCCCTCTGGACAACACTGAACAAAGCAAGATACAGGCAGGCCAGGGAAGCAGAGGGAAGCCAGCGCCACTGCAAGCTGCTTCAAAGCCAGAATAGGAAATGTCACCCAACCCTTTTGTGCAAGGAGGTGCTATGTATCCCCTTCGAAGAATGTTCGAGCCTCCTTCTCCAGCCAGGTGACTTACAGTCCAGCTCCCAGCCCTGCTCCTCAGAATTGCTCTCACACCTCGGGGCTTTCTTCTCCCGGCAGAAGAACTGTAGGTGCCGGCTCGGAGACCCGACCCACTCCATACCCTGCTCCTCCACCATCTCCAGCCTGGTCAGGTCCCTTCTGCCGCCTGCGTGGGCAACCTCAGACTGACTGGGACAATCACTCCAGTCCCCATGGCGGCTCTGGGACCTCTCCGGCCACGGCCTGCTCTCTGGGGATGATGGACAGGTTGAATCCTGATCATCTTCAGAGTCATATTCGATGTCTATTTCCAGGCTCCTGGGGCTGGGGCAGTGCGTTGCCATCACAGCAGCTTCTGTCCCTCCTGATCCCACTGCTCTTGGGGCTTTTTTCCGTAAGGTGCCTTGTCTGGCCCGGCTGAACAAATCCAACCCCTCCTTCCCACCAGCACTGCTGACAACGTTCAGCTCCTCCCTGAGACTGGGAGCTCTGTACAACCCGCTCCCCATCTGGCTGCAGTTGCCCAGCAGACGACTGCAGTGCTCTGTTAGCTCACTCTGTCTCTTCCTACTTATCTCAGGCCGACTCTGGACCTTCTCTCGATAATTACTTCCCTTCTTCTTGCTCCAAGAGGGACTTGTCCCACTCCCAGACTTTGGATCGTTCTCCTGATAGCCCCAGTTCCAGTGTGCCTTCTTTTGACTGCAAGCCAGCAGGCCAAAGGCAGGATTCACACAGTCAGCATCTGCTCTGCTCTCCTTAGCACCGTGCTCCCCCTGCGGAGTCTGAGCAGACACATCCATGGAGGTGTTATTCCCATCTTCCTTTAGAAACAGCTCCTTGCTGTTGGGTGGTTTCTCTGTTCTTCCTGAATGGTAGCTTTGTGTTTCCAAGGAGTCTTGAGGGTCTGTCTTTTCTTCTGTAACAGCCTTCTCATCCTCGTCTTCATCCTCATCCTCAGTCACTTCAGGGATGCTGAATAACTTCTTGCTGTGGTTCTTCTGAAGCGGGAGCTCCAGGATCCTCTCCAGAATCTCCTCATCGCTGTCAGTATCACAAAGATCCATCTGTACCCAGACCCCGAGAAAAGCCACAGCCAGGACAAGCAAAGGAAAAAAGAGAGGAAATAAACATTAAAACAAGAGGCAAAGTGACCCTGATTCCCTCCCAGCAGAGCAGGATGGAGCTGTGGCTGCAGCAAAGCAAGGGGAGCGGGGAGAGGGAGCGATGGATCTTCTGGCCAAAGCAATCGGGTGACCCAGCAATGCGGCGGGAAGCGAGGAAGGCAGATGCATGAGGAGCTCCCTCCCAGCCTGTCCTGTACACACACAGTCACCCACAGCACCTCTCATCCTGCCACAGGAACACTCCCCATGGCACCCTTGGGGTGGGATGGGGGCAGGAGAGGTGCTGTCCCTCCACAGCAGAGCTCCACTCACAGGGCTGAGCCTCAGCCTGTGCTCACCCACGGGTCCCCCTTAGCTTTGCCCTCTCCCTGGAGCACAGGGAATAGCCTTGTGCTGTAGGACACCCCTTGGAGATGTTGCTTCATCCAGTCATGAAGCACCAGTCTGTTCAGCTCAACAAGACATGAGCAGGGTTTTGGTGTTTCTTTTCAGAAAAAAACCCCAACCAAATAAAAATGTAAAGGCAAATAAAACACCCAGGAAAGAAAAAAAAAGACAAAGAACAGTGTGCTTGATTGCTCTTATTTCCTTCTTTCTCTTTCCAGGAAACTTGTTTTTCTTCCATTTTTTCCCAGCCCAATCCCAACAACTGAGGCAGCCCCAGTCCCTCACCTGGGAAGCAGAAGGCCCTCCAGAAGGAGAACAGGAAATTTACTCCAGTCAGTACCTTGTCTGCTAGAATGCAGTGCTCACCAGCCCCATCCCTGCAGACCAGCAGCCACACAGGGCAGCATCACCTACAGATGTTCTTTGGTCACATGAAAAATTAGAGAGGGTGCTTTCTTGCCATCCAGGCATGTTACATTTCCCACAAAGCTTTTTAATTTCCCAGTCTCTTATCCCTCAGTGCTTTCCCTCATGGACATTCATCTCAACTGCTGTAATCTGTATGGTTACACACCAGTTCCAGGCCATGCAGTTGGAATCACATTCCCACAGGTGCCAGATTTAAATCTTTGAGCATGAATTAAGGTCAGCTGAGGCAGGATTTCATCCCTTGCAGCATTGTAAAGCCACAACTCTGCTCCCACGTGCCATCCCTGGCTACAGAAAGCATCAAGGCCTAAGCCAAATTATCACAGAATCAGGGAATATCCTGAACTGGAAGGGACCCACAAGGATTGAGGAGAACTCCTGGCCCTGCACAGGAATCCCAACCCCAAGTGTGCCTGAGAATGCTGACTGTGCTCTGTTTACTATCTGTGTTAAGAACTCAATCAATACTATCGATTTTAGCCCTGGATTTTAAACATCAAATCACATTGTTTTTCCAATTAATTAAGCCCTGGCTCCATTCGTTACAAACAAACACCCCTCCCTCTCTCAAAGAACTTGTCTTTTTACTACCTTGAGCCAACACTGGGAGTAAAAGCAGAGTAGCAGGACCTCAGGAAAGGCTCAGCCCAGCCCCTCCTCCTGTGAGCTGATGGCATGGGATGGCTGCACTGGCGCTCCCCACAAGCAGCACTCTGGACAAGTTACCTTTTCCCCATTCTCCTGGGAACATGGCTCTCTCTGGTCCCATTTCTTCTCTTCCAGAGCTTCTGAAGACAGCTCATCCTCTTCCTCCTCTTCCAAAATATCTGAGAGGTCAGAACTCCGGCTGTGCTCAGTGAAAAGGGTCAACTGTCGGCAGCCCATTTCTGACAGTTTTTCTTCTTGCTGTTGAAAAGCAAAACACGTTTTCTCAGTTCTCCCAGACTCTATTTCAGCAACAAAAGAGACTTCTTCCTTTCTCTGAGCACTACACAGCTCAGGAATGGTAGGAAAGGAAGTGGGCAGCACCCAAGGGAGTGACTGGCACGTGTGGACACACACAGCCATCAGCCTCACTTCACAGCCTGCAGAACAGCACTGCCTAAGGCTGGGAAACTCACGAGGTCAAGCACAGTTCACATCCCTCCATAGGCACACGTATTCAACCAAGGTTAAACAAACCTCTCTTTTCACTCTGGACATTTCTTTCATCATCTCCTTGCCAGGAGACAACCTCAGGAAGTCCTGGCAGCTGCTCCCACTCGTGTTTCCATCTTGGAAGGTGTCCTGTGTCCCCCCAGCCTGGCTGGGGGAGGATGGAGGCTCTGGGCTCAGGTGCTTCTCTGCCTCTCTCTCCATGTCAGCACTGGGACCTTTGGGTGCCTCCTCCAGAGAGCACACGTGGGAGGTTTCTGTCTGGTGCTTCACCCCACTGTTGGTGAGGCTTCCCAGCTCCGGTGCTTTGGCTCTTGGTTGCTCCATCTGGGAAACAAACCAACAGAGAAATCAAGGGGAGGTGTCTCAGACTACTCATGTGCTAAAACCAAGTCTTATGACCCCAAATTTTTTGACCCTCTGATGTGTTCTTTGCTGTAGGCATATGAACATTTTGGCAGGCAACTTGCAGCTGGGAATGTTGGCCAGCCCTGGAACAAACCCCTCCCTGTCCTCAGGTCCCAGGAGACACACGGTGCCCCCAGTGCTGCAGCTCAGCAAAGGCCCACAAGGGTATTGACAGTAACAAGTTTCAGAGCAGCAAGAAGAGCCCAAGCTATACATTAAGGTCACTTTCCACTGTCACCTGCTAGAGGAATGGCCTAGACACCACCTGGCACATTGGGTTGAGCTGGAGATGAGCACACTTCTCCAAGACTTCCTGGGGTCTGAAGAAAAGGGAAATTAATGAAGAATAATATACACAGAGAGTACAACAAGGTCCTGATTAGGTCACCTAGTGAGAATTAAAGGAAGTCTTCATCTGTATTCCAATCAGCCCAAGAAAACCTCTGGGAGATGATGAAATGGAGCTCCAGAAACAAGTAGGGTAAGGCAGGTGGGCCTCCATCAACCACGTCTTTCTCTTACTCTAACCAAGGGAGCCTCCCTGCAGTTTGCAATGGAGCACAACCATGTCCTTATGTACCAGGCACACCCTAAAAACACTGAAGGATCAGACCCCAGGGACATTGAGACATTGCAGTGTCAAGCTTCTCCATGTCCCCTGGGCTCAGACAAAAGCCAGCTAGGTCCTGATCTCATGTATAATCTCACAGCTCAGATTTCCTGCCCTGCTTCCCTTTGCTGACAGCCAAGTGAAGAGACACACCTTAAGTGAGAAGGATGATTTGCATCCTGGGAGCATCCATTTCACTTGTCTCCACAAAAGAGGCAAAGCAACCACTGCAAGTGCAGCCATCTACACCAGACATCTGAATGTCTGGAGGCAACAATGCTGGATACAGGTGAAGTGCAGTAAGAGGCTCACAGAAAAACAGGGAAATCTGGGCTGGAACTGAAACCACTGGCTGAGATATCATTCTCACAGAAACCTCCTGGCACACCACAAACATCTGAAGCTGGGGCAAATCCACCAGGACATTCCTCATCCCTGGAAGCGTTCAAGGCCAGGTTGCATGGGGCTTGGAGCAGCCTGGCCTAGTGGAAGGTGTCCCTGTCATGCACCAGGTGATCTCTAATGTGCCTTCAAACCCCAGCCATTCCACGATTCTATGACATGTGGGTAAATGAATCAAGCAGTTGACCCAAGGTACTGTGAGCTGCAAATGACCAGGAGATGATCCAACTAAAATTTTGGACTCAACATCTCAGTTCTTCTGGGTATTGAGATGGCCTTTGGGCTTGAGCCCACCATGCTGCTGTTGCTTCAGCAATTCTCAGAAGTCTCAGCCTAACTCTGAGCCTTCACAAGGTCACACTGCCACGATTAATAAAGCTGTGCTGAATTTAACAGTCTGAAACACTCCCGTGAGTTCTGGTGTCAAAAGTCAGAATGGGAAACAGATCCCTTTCCCTGATGTAATACGTCCCACACCAGGATGGCCCACTTCCCCACGGTCACAGAGCAATCATTCACCATCATTATATGGCTCTCAGACATCCTCACCACTGCCCTGAAAAGAACTCTGAAAGCACTCACCCACCCTACTGGGAGTTCCACTGGGAATTTCTCACCCACTGGGAACCCCAAATAGCCAGTGTCAGAACAGTTTGCCAGTTCTGCAGCCACAGCTGCCTCAGTCTGCCATCCACTAAGGTGCTCTACCACTGTCTTGTGCAAACCCCCCAGACTGGAGGAGGTCCCTTCAGGTCAGAGAGCACAGCAATTCCAGACCAACATGGGAACAGCCTTTTAACCTTTTAACTCTGCAAATTCCTCCTTTCCTCACTCTGCTCCTCATCTGAGAGCAAACAGAATCAAGACACGAGCTGCATCTTCCAGACACACAAGCAGCCAGAACTGCTTGTACTGGTAGTTTGCCACCACTGGGTGATGGCCCACAGGCAACACTGTGTCACAGAGAGGTGCTCAGTGGCATCTTGTCCCACTCCTCAAGAAAGGAGCCACTGCCCTTCCCTGCACAGCTGGCACTGGGCAGGAGATGTAAGCACTTACCCGAAGCTCTGTCCCTTCACCTGGCTGTGGCAATCCCAGTTCCTGGGAGGGGCCAGGCTCCGTGCCCTGCCCTGGCAGCACTGTGCCAGCCTGCTGGGGAGGCACACTCAGGCATTTCTTGTCTCCCACAGTGTCCGACCCCTGTGGGGCAGTGCCTGGAGCCTGCAGCGAGGAAGCACCAGGAGAGGGGAGGTGTGGTGGGGAGGAGGCTTGCTCTGTCAGGGGCCGTGCTGAGCCCACAGGGCTGGAGGAGGGAGCAGTCAATTTGGCATCTGAGCTCTCAGCAGGACTCTTCTGTCGGAGCGGGAGGGCGGGCGCGGGCTGCGGGCTGCGGGCAGGCAGCGAGGCCCTGGGGCCCCCCCGGGGCACCCTGCAGGGGACACTGGGGCACACAGAGGAGGAGCAGGGCCAGGGCCGCAGCAGCACCGAGGAAATCTGGGCTGGAACTGAATCCACGGACTCCCCATACTGAGACATCGTCCTCACAGAAACCTCACGGCACACCTGGAACATCTGAAGCTGGGACAAGTCCACCAGGACGCTCCCAGCTGTTGGAGAAGTAACTTCTATCACCTGCAACAAAAGAACAGGAAGGAATTATTTATTGTGCACAGTTCAGCCCCTCTGAGAACAATTCCCAACCCAAAGTTAAGACAGAACCCAAAGCTCTGGAGAGCAGCTGTGCAGAATTCCCACCCTTCTGCACAGTATCTGGGAAGAATGAACAGTTAAAAAAGAAATTTGAGAAACTGAATAGTCTACAAAATATGAATATA
The DNA here is from genome assembly GCA_013400275.1 of Rhadina sibilatrix. Lineage (NCBI taxonomy): Eukaryota > Metazoa > Chordata > Aves > Passeriformes > Phylloscopidae > Rhadina > Rhadina sibilatrix. Next base: position 76,301 of record VWYO01018531.1, read on the forward strand.
TTCACTCCTACTCCAGATTTTAGCACTGTTTCCCAAGCTTTAAAGATCTTTTCCCTTTTTTAGGCTGCTCTTCTGACTAGCTTCCCAGACTCTTCCTTTTTTTGACCTGTGAAGAGGAAAAAGCATTTCTACAACAAAAGAGCAATTATCCAACACAGCATCAATCTGTTTTACACTGTGCTCCTTCAAACAACATCATGTGTGCACAAGACCACAGGACACTTTTAATATAGAATGTCCTTGTATGCCCTGTATCAGTAACAGTACTGAGCCCTGGGGTGTTTGTATGTTAAAACCATTCAATGGTTTGGGTTGGAAGGGACCTTAAAAACCACCTCACTCCAGCCCCTGCCATTGGCAGGAACATCTTCCACTTGGAGCACCCCAGGTTGCTCCAAGCCCTGTCCAACCTGGCCTTGGACATTGCCAGGGCTGGGGTAGCCAAAGCTTCTCTGGATAATCTGTGCCAAGGCCTCATTACCCTCACGGGGAACAATTTCTTCCCAATCCCACCTAGCCCTGCCCTCTGGCTGTGGGAAGCCATTCCCTGTGTCCCGTCCCTCCATCTCTTGTTCAAAGTCCCTAACCAGCTTTCCTGGAGCCCCTTTAGGCTCTGGAAGGAGCTCTGAGGTCTCCCTGGAGCCTTCTCTTCTCCAAGTGAGCACCCCCAGCTCTGCCAGCCTCTCTCCAGAGCAGAGAGGCTCCAGCTCTTGAAGCATCACCATGGCCTCCTCTGGACTCACTCCAGCAGTTCCACATCCCTCTAATGTTGGGGGCCCCAGAGTTGGGGTCTCACCTAAGCATGGCAGAGGGGCAGATTCCCCCCCTTCCCTTCTGCCCAGGCTGTGGGGACACCAATTTTATGCTGGATCACTACATCTCACTCCTCACATTTGAGAAAGCCCCAGGTGGTGGCTGTGTACTTGTCCTTGTGCTCTGTCCACACCCTGAGGCTTCAGTGTTAGCCAAAGGATCAGGCCAGTGCCTGGGCTGAGCAGAGGGGGCTGTTTTGCTGCTGGAGAGTCCTGCCCCAGGAGCACATCCAAAATCCGGACAGATGTCTTTTGTGGTGTGCATTACACAGGCCAACCAGTGTCCCTTCCCAGATGCTACTCTTCCAGGCCAAGGACTGTCACTGCCTCCTCAGAACACCTTTCTGGTTTCAGCTTTCCATGCCTGAAGGCCTGACACTTTGTGCCAGCCCTGCAGCAGCCCCAGCCCCTGCACAGCCAGTACCTTCTGTCCGTCCGCGTACACGGCATATCCAGTGACCCGGACCCCGTTGGAAGACCCTTCAGCATCAATGGTGACAGGCAACCAGCTGATAACCAGGATACCTGGAGAGGGACCAGCTTCTACCTGGACATCCAAAGGAGCATCAGGTGTGCCTGTGAGAGACGAAACACAATTCCCTCTTGCTTATCTGGCTACAGCATAAAGCTCAATCCTGGTTAGAATCAAAGAGCAAACTCCCAGTTAGACTTGCCCCTGCAGAACTGAACTACAACAGCCAGGCCAGTCCTGGAAACGACAGACAGAAGCAGAGAAAATAAGGTGCTCTTGTTCTGTGAAAGCTTTAATGCACAGAAAACAGAACTTTGCAAAAGTAGCTGAGGCCAAGATGCAGCAACCCTTGGAGCAAGGTCACGGCAAACCACCTCTTCCCTGCCCAACCAGTTGCTCCAACCAGCACAGAGGATGTCTTTCCAGAGCAAATGAAAGCAAAAGGAATAATCAAATTTTAAAATAAAGGGAGAAAAAAATCAACACAAAACGGTGAAGCACCTCAGGCTTTGGGGACCTAATGAACCTCGCTTCCCTTTGCCCCATGGCCTTCCAGCAAAGGGCCAGCTGAGCACAGCCTCTCCATGTGCAGAGTACCTGCTAGAGGGGTAGTGAAGTGTATCACGGCTGAGTCCTGCTCCTGCCCCTCGGGCACCTCTTCCCAAGGAGTTTTCATGGGCCGGGCCTCCAGCTTGGCCAGGTACTGGGTGCTGGGCTGCAGGTTGCGGAAGGTGTACCAGTACACCCCCGGCTTGGTCACGTCGCACTCCTGCCCGTTGAGATACACCCCGTGGCTGTAGTTGCTGTTGCAGGGAAGCCACGTGAGCTCTGCTGACGTGGCCGTGACACTTCTGACTTTCAGCATGGTGGGTGCCATGCCAAAGTCCTGCCCCACAAAGAAGGTGCAGCGCAGTTTATCAGAGGTGCCGCGCTCCGTCACCGTCTGCACGGACACGCGGTAGGCCCTGCTGTGTAAATCCAGCCTTTCTATCACTGCTTTGGTCTGAAGGCCACTCTTCACGTTCTGACGTAGCTCCTCATCCACATAGATGTTGTAGCTTTGTATCTCTGGGCAGCCAGCTGGCAAAAGAGGTGGTTCCCAGCCTACAACTATGCTTCTGGCAAGCTGCTTGATAAGAGTCAGTTTTCTTGGATAAGGCACTGCTGTGTGACTAACGGGCTCCTCCTGGTCTCCTTCTGCTCTGCTGGCCAACAGACTGACGCTACTCTCTTCAATGGAGAACTCACTCTTATCTCCACTGCTGGTGCTTGCACTGACCAAACTTTTCTCCTGGTATGAGCTATGGGTGAGATCATTCAGCTCCGGAGGCAGAAATGTCACGAGGTCATCATCTGCAACTCGCTCAACAAAATTGGAGGGGACCAGCCCTCGCCGGCCATCCATCAGCTCCCCTAAACAAAAAACAGGACACCTGTTACCACTGCTCCTGCCAACGAGCCTTCCAGATCAGCTGCGAGAACTATGGGACAACATCTATGCCAGGGTACAACTGCTCTGCGCTCAGGAGTGGAAAAAACCTCAGAGATGATTTCCTGATTTCCTAAGGCTTCCTTTGTTAAGTCCCAATGGACACAGTGAGGAAACTCACTGCTCCACACAATTCAGAGCCAACTAAGTATAAATTTGTGTTGTGTAATTAGCTAAAGGCTTCCTCCTTCTTCATTATCCCATTCTTCCTCATCACAGCTCTTTCACTAATTTTTAGCCTTCCCGAACTATGCAGATGGATGATTTTATGTCTTCTCCCAGCCATACAGATCTGGGGTTTGCAGTACATCCTCAGGAAAGTCCATTTTTCCAGCTCTATATTTGGCTCTGGCCTTCCCTTTAGCTCCCTCCTTTCCTAAGTTAATTCCCATTCTAATGGTGTCCCAAAAAGACTTGTGGGGACAACAGATACACAGCATTTGGTCTGTGCAGACCCATCAAACCACAGACGAGCAGAACACAGGGACAGCACTGCCCTTCCCCTTCCCCCTTCCAAACCCTACCTAGAGCAAATCAACTGAAAGCAGGGAAAGCAGAAAAGGTTAGTAAAGAATAACCTTTTTAAACAATACACAAACAAATGAGTTATAAGCTTAGGAATAGAAAGAAAGAAAAATGAGGCAGAGCAGTCACAGAGCAAGCAGTGCAACACACATGCATTTGTTTCAGCTCTTGCAAAGCACCTCAGGAAATCAGGAACCATCACCCTTAAGCAAGTGGCTCCACAAAGAAACCTCAGCACAAATTTACAGCCCACAAATCTTGGTTTCAATTCCATCGACCTCTTAATCAAGCAGGATCATGTTGCAAAGGGGCCAAAACAGAAACACTGTGTGATACCAGCGAGGGTCACAACTGTAGTTTGGGTTGATTACTGTATCCCCTCTCTGCCAAAAGAGCATGAGGCAATGGAGCCCATCACCTGCTGCAGTTCCTGGCTCACTACAGTCACTGGAAGGAGGCAAACAGTCCATCTGCAGAAGGGGCTGAACATGCTCCTCTCCATGGTCAGGGAGAAACCATAGGGAGGATTGAAACCATCGGGGATGAAACTTACTGAAAGTAGTGGCAAAATTTCCACTGAAATCACTAGACCAGGACTTCACAGCTTAGACTTAATTCATTCACAACATAAATAAAGCCATTTCCAACAGGATCCACTTGTCCTTCTAACAAACTAACTTTGGGCAGAAACCCTTTACCTTGAGGTTTCAAGATTTGCTACATTTCTCTCTTATTTTCTGGAGAAAGATCAACTCACCACAGCAGTGCAGTCACATTTTGTTTTACTAAAACACACCTTCAAAGAAGCCATCTTCATCCATGTCTCCATAGATGTAAATATATTCTCCAGCAGTCAGTGGAAGCTCTGCCTCTGGATTTTCATTAGGTCCATCAAAAGGATTGTAGCTGAAATAATTACAATTGGAAGACAATTTGCATAGGAACCTTCCCAGCAACACATTACAGTTGTGATGCTTACAAGCTTTCAGTTCACTGGAAATGCATCTACTTTGGCAAGCAGCAAATTCTGCAGACAAAGGTCAAGACTGTGGTTTATATATATAAATATTTAATAACAGGTGATTTCTGAGGAGCAGAACAGATGTCTTGTGACATCCAAAGGAACAGGGATATGAGGATGCCTGGAGTAGAGCCAACAGAAAGGGGATTTTATCAGTGCACAGGTATATTTATGGTGGGTGTCAAGAGGAGGGGGCCAGACACTTTCCACTGGTGCCCAGCAACAGGACAAGGGGCAGTGGGCACAAACAAACAGGAAATTCCACCTGAAGCTGGGAAAAACTTCTTTGAGGCTGAGCAAGCACTGGAATAGGCTGCATAGAGGTTGCAGTGTCTCCTCCCACTCTAACCCCACATTTTAAACAGCACTCCAAAAACTTCACCAGCAAGAAAATTAGAAATACATTGGTGATGTGACTTGGACTCCAGGAGTTCTAACTTGCCTACCCAAGGATCCTCAAAGTAATCAGAGGGTATCATTTCACAGAAAAATGCCTCATGAAAAACCTTTATCTTTACAAACACCTACTGCCAATTCCTGCTCTTCACCCCTTCAAAGGGATTTCATCATGCTAAAGCAATGTTTACCTCTCTGTGATCTGACTGAGACCTTATGGGCCCAAGACTGACATGAAGACACAGACCACATTTGATGTGCTCCTCACAAGCATGGAATCATGCCCATTCTTTTCAGCCCAATTCCCAATGGAAAAGCTCAAGGATAGGCAATACACTGAACTGTAGCCACTGGGGCTTGACCATGATGGCTCAGTGAGTGGCAAGAGCTATCGAAATAATCTGGGTTTATTCTGTGATTATTTTTTTAGTCCTTTAAAAATTACATCCAGAAACATTTTGCCCAAAAATTTCAGGAATTCAAAGCTGAAATTTTCTTAATTGTTGGAATAGGATTTCTTGGAGAAAACTTCTTGCACTATTCTGAAAAAAAATTCAATTCAGACAATTCAATGAACATGTCAGGTTGAACTAATTTTCAACAGAGAACAATATTCAGTTTCACACAGTGCTGTTCACAGAACAGCTACTGAGCTTAAAGTGCTTTTGCTGAGCTAAGCCTGGATTGTGCAGGAGGTAGAAGGTCTCAAATCATGGAATGGTTTGAGTTGGAAGGGACCCTAAAGCTCATCTGATGCCACCCCCCACCATGGGCATGGACACCTTCCACTGTCCCAAGCTGCTCCAAACCCTGTTCAACCGGGCCTGGGACATTCCAGGGATCCAGGGGCAGCCACAGCTGCTCTGGGCACCCTGAGCCAGGGCCTCCCCGCCCTCACAGGGAACAATTCCTGCCCAATCTCCCATCCAGCCCTGCCCTCTGGCAGTGGGAAGGCATTCCCTTGTCCTGTCACTCCAGGCCTTGTCCCCAGTCCCTCTCCAGCTCTCCTGGAGCCCTTCATGCACTGGAAGGAGCTCTAAGGTCTCCCCAGAGCCTTCTCTTCTTCAGGCTAGACACCCTCAGCTCTCCCAGTGTGAAAATTCTAAGGAGAAAAAAGATAAAAGGTTTAACCTACTATTATCCATTCCTAACAGCGGTGAATCCTAGAGCAGATTGTGAAGTAGGGATCTGTGGATAACCTGTGCAAGTTGACAGAGCAGAAGCAATGACTACTCAGTACCTGTATCGAGCTAAGAACACCTGGAGCTTTGCAGGGCCTTGGCTGCCTGGCTCTGGCATGAGGGAGATGCTGTCAACATCCAGCTCTTCCATTTCACTTGCAGTGTCCACCTAAGAATGTTAAAGACAAGGATCTCAGTAAGGGAGTGTTTGTACATAGTGAACACATCCTCTGAACTCGTGGCTGGTGTCAGTCTGCCTCCTGGGCTAAGGACCATCTCTCAGAATGACCTTTTAGGTGAGGAAGTAGTAATAAGAGGCAACAGCCCCAAGTTAGAGCTTCAGGGCTTCCAGTCAGACACCAGCAAAACTCCTTGCCCAGGTGGGTGATACAGCCTTGGGAACAGTTCCCAGAGCTGGGGGATCTCCATTCTTGAAGAATCTGTAGCCTGAGCTCAGAAAAGCCATGGCCACACTGATCTAGAGCTGGTGACAGCCTCACTGGAGCAGGAGATTGGACTAGAGGCTCTGGGGACCTCTTCCACCCCAGACACCCATAATTCAGTTCTGTTGGTATCTTGCTGCCTCTAAACAGTAGCTGTGCCTGTGTGCAACACAAATATGAACCTGAACAAAGCAGCACTGTTGGATGTTGAGGTCTTTAACTGCTTCTGTCATCTCCAACACCTGTAAATGTTCTGTAGGGTCTCTGTGTACTTTAGACAGAGCTCTGATTGCAACTTTTGGTTTTAGCTGGCTCTGCTAAGAGCACATGCTGAATGAAGTGTAAGAGTCAGGGCAGGAAGCCCCTCTTCCTCTTACAGCCTCTCCCTTTCTAGCCAGCATCTCCTCCTGCAATTCCTAAACTGAAGGCTGCACCCTCAAGGCATTTGGTGCCTGCTGGCAAAGCACCTTGGAGAAATTTTTCTCAGCTGTTTAGATCCTGGTGAAATTTTGGGATTTTACATCCAGTGGCAATAGGTTGTGTAATGCAACCCTTCTTCTTGAGGCAATGCACTCCCTGGGGTTTGTCTGAACTTGTGCCAATGAACCAATTCAATCTGCCTTTTTAAAGCACACCTCAAGGCAAATGTATTTTTGATGAAGACCCATTGCAGGCACCAGAACACAAAGTATTTTTCCTAATATGTGAAGAGTCAGAGTCAATCTTGGGAAGAGTTCAGAGCACCTTTTGAAGGCACTGTAGTTATGGTAAAGCAATCCTGCCCCGTGTCCTTGGAGAACAAACACCTGTAACACCCAGATGAAGGGGCTCAGCCTGGAATGCTCCCACAGTTATGTGCTGTTGGAAGCACTGCAGGCATTGGCTCTTTTCCAAGGGTCCCACACTGATCTCTGCAGGAGTCTATCTCTCCAGGGAGGCATGGTGGCTTCCAAGGTTTCTCTTGAACTTAAAAGCAGGCATTTTTTTCTGTTATGGAACTGCCAACAGTTCCATACCTGTTCCTCCCCAGGTGTGACCTTCACTTTGTCTCTGAACATGGCACTTCCCTGAGCTCTTACACAGTGGGAAAGTGCCTGGCACTGAAGCAGTCCTTCGTTGTGGGTGTCCTGACCTGGGCACCTCAGCACTTCAGTGGCTTCAGTGCTCAGAAAACCCCAAAAGAGCAAAAGGTGCCCCTCAGGCCACCACACCTGGCCCTGCCCACAGCACTGCTCTGCCCTAAACTGTACCCTCAAGTGATGCACAGGAGAGAGCATCAATCCCTGCTCAAGTGAGCCCCACACCCCCACAAAGGGGCTCCTGGGGAGAAGAAGCAACAACCATCAAGGAGATCTTGGTGACACACACATGCAAAGTCTGTTAGTTCCATCCCTTTTAGCACAAACTTGGCATCTGCTCATGGTTTCTTTCCCCGTAATAGCTTAGTAATTAAAAACATCCCTTCACAGCTCAAGGCCAAAAATAGTCTGGACAGAGTTTCTCCCCATGCTAGAAATTCCACTTTTTAGCCTTTGTGTGTTTTAGTGGCAGCTGAAATGCCACAAGAAAGCTTAGCAAGAGCTATCTCACACATCCCATCCCATCCCATCCCANTCTCCAAGCTCCCAGACACTGTCTAACCAGTTGTTTCCTTCATGGAGCACAGCAATATATTCAAATGAGCATTACAGACATAGCATCCAAGGTAATCTCAGTATTTTCCTACAGTTTTTCTCTTGTTTATCCCATTTTCTTCAGGCAGCCAGAAGAGAATGAAAGCAACCTTACTGGGGAATGCATGTGACCTTACTGGAGCTCTCAGCAATGCATTTACTCCCTTCTGGCTGGAAAGCAAGGCAAGCAAAGGGGACTCCCATACTGACCTCTGGAGTTGGGCAGGATTTGGGGCTGTTCTGCATGGATTCAGATTTTGAAGAGCTGGACTGAGACTCTCCTTTCCTGGGTTGTTTCTGAGCACTGGTAGGAGCAGCTGGGGAGCCCATGGTGGTGTCTGGCCCCCGCTGCGACTGCTCCAGCTCATCACTCCCTTCATTGTGAACCTTTTTTGTGCTCTGATGGGACAGCAAGCCAGGAACAGCCGACTCTGCAATAAAATCAGCTGGCCATTAGTTACAGCCACAGGCAGGATACAGGATCAGCAAGGAGCATCCCAGGGAGCAGCCCAAGTTTCTATAAACGGGCCTTGTTCAACAGACTGGACACCTGAGCTCTCCCTGGCCACAGAAGTGCCAACTTCTCTTTACAAAATGAACCAAAGGCATTTACAACAGGGAGGGAGACGCCAAAACTGCACTCAACATTTGCATGATCTCCTTTAGTGCTTTTAATTTACATAAAGATCAAGGCATTTGTCCAAGCCCTCTCAGGCACACCCAGCAATTACCCTTCTCCCAGCAGGGCTGTGGGGCCGAGCTGCAGAGAGCAAGGGGCAGCTCTGAAGTCACCAGAGTGGAGGTGAGCAGGTCGATTTTTCCTGTCTGGAGCCGGAATTGCTGAAGTTCCTGGGACAGGAGGCTGAACTGCTCTGTTTGACTGCGACACTGGTCTTCCAGATCCTTCACCCGGGCCTGCCAGGAGAGAACAAGGTGAGGAACAAACTCCCATCAAAACACTGAGGCTCCAAACAGGACTTGCTTTTGCTGCATCTTTTCATTGACTCTGAGGAGCTAAAGGATGCTTTTAAATGCCCTGTCTAGGAACAGTCATTGGAAACTGGCAGCCTCACACCTCTACTTATCTTGGAAAAGCTGAGGCTCCTCACCTCTGAGGAAGCTGACTGCAAACTCCATTAGGAGTTATCCCTAAAACTCTGCATTTGAACTTCAGTATCCTCTCTCAGCCCTGCCCAAGATCAGATGAGATAGGTCAGAGATAAATAAGCCTTAAAAAGATTCAAAAGGCTCTGCATGGTTTTTGGAGCATTAAAATCATGTCTCCAAAAGGAATTGCTCTCCCAGTTTTGTCCATCACTCCAGAGGCTCCAGCAAGCTCCCAAAACCTTAACCTGACCTCCATTACAGGCAAGACTACCAACTGTCCCTCCAGAGCTGAGCTCCTTCAGGCACCAGGAAGGGCAGAGAACACAGGGGCCCATGCTGCAGAACTCTCCTTTGATGTGGGAAGCCCACACACTTTCCCCCCTGGTCCTGCAGGGATGATTTACTCCCTGTAGGAGTAAATGCATGCTGAGGACAAGCTACACCTCAGCAAGATCAAGTACCAAGGAGCCTTGGGAAACACTATGGAGAAGGAAGGACACATTCCTGCCAGAATCTATTATACCATCTGTATTTTTCCATATTCCATATTCTCTTTTTACCATTCTTACCATTTCTAGAACTTCTCCTTAAAAAAAAAAAAAAAAAAAAAAAAAAAGCTGATTCCTGGCTGCCTTTACACATCCCCACATCCCCTGAGGTTGTAGGCAGATCAATTCCCAGGTGATTGCAATTGCTTCTTTCCCTCCTCTCACTATTTCTTGTAGGTCAGATGCACCAAAACAGATGACTGCACTACACTCTTCAAAATTTTCCATTCTACCAAATGTATTTTAATTGGTCTTTCTCCATCCAACTCAAAAAATAAATGATGTCTCAAAATATTACATGAGACAGAAAGTCTGAGTTTTTAAGCAGCTCTAAAATAACATTTCCGTCCTGGAAAAAGCCCTCTCTGTGGTCTCAGAGTAACACAAAACCTTTGTAGCTGCTCCCTAAGGATTTAGAAGGGTCATCCACTTTTACTTGACTGTTTTAGTTGTTTCAGTTTGTTACTTGTTCCCTGCACAAGACCCAAGTGCTCTCATGCTCTAAGGAAAGCCTGGTGAAGTCTCTCAAGTTTGGCAAGAACTATCTCTGAACTGAATTCAGATGCCAGGACTAACTTCCAGAAGTGTCTATGTCATCCACTTGCTCAGAGTCAACTCCTTGTTTACTAAGTCACAGTGCAAAGGATTCCTCTGCCATTAGGAATGTTTGAATTTACTCACAGTTTGGATTTTCCACATAAAGCCTTCTCCCCTACAACATTACATCTTAATAGAGAAAAGAAACCCTCAACAGTAAGAAGAGTTGCACTGGATCAAAGGAGGGCTTCCTCAAGTCCAACATCCATCCCTGATCCCACCTTGTGACAGAGCCTACATAGGTACAGAATGTCTGCAGGACCAGAGGGGGTTCTCCTGTCTTCTCTGGAGACATGAGCCAGCAGATACATCTGGATATTGTGTTTAATAGCATCATAATAGTACCTTGTCCTGTAAATTCACAAACCACAGTTTCAATCCATTTACACTGGCAGCCAACAGCCCGGATAATTCACAGTTTAATTCTAAGATACCTAATTAGTCAGGTGCCTTTTCAATCTGTTACTCCAAACAACACACAAACATGCCTTAAGTACTATGCCACAGCATACACAAGGTGTACTTCTAGCAGCTACTTGCAGGGGACTGCAGACAGCTGGGAAGCAACAGATTTCCAGGGCAGTTGTTGGGAGGCAGGAGGATAAGGAAGAGGAGGCCCAAGGTCGTGGCCAGGAGGTTCAGGGAACCAGCTGGAATCAAGCTCCAGACACAGAGAAGACTTCTGTGTCTGTGCCCAACCCAGTATGGGGAGAAAGAGGAGTCTCCCACAACTGGGACTGGACTTCCAGAAGAGGCTGCAAGAGCAGGAGCAGAGCTCAGTGGGGTCAGTTTAACCACCAACTCAGAACTGATTCTCCACACCCAACCACCACCAGCTCAGCCACAACCTCTAAGACACCCTCATTCTTGGCTGGTCCACTCCACTTCTCCAGCTGATGCCCTCCTTTCAGATGTTCCTTGTTCCCTTTCCCTGGATCTTCTGCTATGTACTTTTGAGATCAGAGAATCCCCATTTTGCTAGAAGGGAATTCTGCAGGTGCAGTCCCAGCTCTTGCTAAAAGTAGGACTGATGCCAAAGGAATTAAAGGAACATCCATAACTCCACATCAACGTAGGTGCAACTTCTACAGGGTGTGAGCATAGTCCATTGAAGTCCTTTCCTGAGAGCTCCCACCACTTTACTGCTTTTTTGACCAACTTGTGGCTGACACTTTTTTTTAGAAATCCCCTACCTCTGTGCCAGCAGAGAATTCTGAGCCCACCACCAGGCACGTTTAGTCCCTGCCTTCTCTCCTCCATGTGCCTTTGCACAGTCAGTGTCACCTGCATTTTATCTCCTCATTCCTCCTGAGATCTCTGCCAGATTGGAAGGTTTTAAAGAAGTTTTTTATTAGCTACAAACCCCAGCACTTCTATACCAGCCTTCTTTCCAAACAACCTGTGAACAGGCCAGCTAGCACTGTTCCCAGGCTGGAACTTCATTAGGTACCACCTCTTCTGGGAAAACCTACTATCCACAATCTCTGCTTCTCATCTTGCACCCAATTCCAAAGCCAGCAGGACCCATCTTCTCCACAACAACCATCTGCAATGGTGTCACCACTGCCTTTGGGCTTGGAAGGAAACATTTCACTCTTGGACTGCAAAGACACTTAAATGTGGAGAAGGATCACAGCTGGACAATTCTAAAAATCTGGAAGTGCCAAAAAAAGTAAGCTCCTAATTCTAATTGGTCAAGAAAGCAAGGCACTTAAAGAGAAAAGCAGCTGCTCCATCAAACTCGTAGTGGGAGCTCCTTTAATTACATTTATTTCTGGGCAGTAAAACTCTTGCAATCTTTTCCAGAGTATAGTTAAAAGAACATCAAGCAACTATCAAAGTCAGAACAGAGGGAAAAATGTCCTGTTTGACAGCATTAGAGCAGTACCTGCATGCAATCCAAAGTACTCTGGGAGCAAGAAGAAAAGCAAAAAGAGATATCAAACCACATCAGCAATTACACTACAACACTGTCAAAGATAACCCAACCCTCAGTCCGAATGAAACTGTTTTCTCATCAAATTACAGTGTCTGCCTTGTTCCACAGTGAGATTCCCATCTCACTCCCAGAAGCATCTGCTTGCCAAACAAAAGCTAAATCCTACACAGCAAATGCATGAATAAGGGACTTTTTGAGGGCCTCCAAATCACAATGTGCTTTGAGACAAATTACAATATGCTTAGAGTGGCTGCTAAATTTCAAGCCCCCTTTTCTGAGCACATTGCGCCCACTGAAAAATGAATGGAATGGACATTTTCTGCCCAGAACTTTCCCCAGGTCTGAGATCATGGAGTTCTGGGAAACAAAGCACAGCTCAGAACCTGGCTGTGACAGGACCTTAAGCACCTGACAGCCTGCTCAGTCCTGCATCCTGCTCCTAGGCCAGGGAAAACAAGCAAAGTTGAGCTCTGGCCCCCTCATTTCCCAACAAAACTGGATTCCTGGAAGGAGGCTGTCTCCTTTTGTATCTATACAGTGCCAAAGGCAGTTGAAATCTTGTCTCATGTACTTTGGAACCACTGAACTGCCTCCTTCCCACAACCATAATCCTCAAGTTTTTCTCCCTAAGCTAAGATGATGCTTCTCTCCATGGCATTCCTGCACACATCCCATTCCATACTCTCCTCATCCCTGTCACTGCCTTATCTCAGACCTACAGAACAACTGAGGCTGAAGGAGATCACCTGGAGCACTGGGATCACCTGATCCAAGCCCTCAGCTCAGAGCAGGGTTGGCTGCTGAGAGCTCTGTCCAGTTCTGAACATCTCCAAGGAGAGAGACTCCACTTATGACAGTCATGGGACAGAACTCTTCCAACAGGAAAATGGACTACACTCATTCTTCATCAATATCACATCAAAAAGCAATTCAAGCACATGTAGAGAAGACAATACATAGCACAGCTATCCTGAACCCCCTAATTATGCCATACACTGATGCTCTGGAATGACTATGATTATAATTAAGTAATTTAAATAACTGTTGCTCTGCATTAATCTGCCTTTTAATGACAGTTCCTCTTTCTTTGGTCCACTTTATAAAATTCAGGGTCAGGTTGAATCAGGCTCTGAGAAACCTGACCTAGTGGAAGGTGTCCCTGCCTACAGCAGGAGGTGGAACTGGATGAACTTTAGGGTCCCTTCCAACCCAAACCATTCGATGATTCTGTGATCCCTGTACCAGTAACATGAAAGCAAGACTATTTAGACTATTTAACTGGTAAGACCCTTGCAGAAGAACATTACCGTCAAACACAGAATAAGAGGACTGTCTCTTTCTTCCTTTGCACAGGGAGTTGTCTGGTTTAAACCTACGTAGCTTCTCCAACCCTTCATTGAGTTAGTTCAGAAAATGCTTGGCAAACATCACAGAATCATCAAATCCCAGAATGGTCTGCACTGGAAGGGACTTTAAAGCTCATCTTGTTCCATGGGCAGGGACACTTTTCACTAGACCAGGTTGCTCCAATGGCCTTGAAACAGAACCACAGCTACACTCCCTCCCCATAAAGGCTGCTCAGAACCCATCTAATCACCAGCTGATGTACAGCAGCACCTGTATCAGCTGATCCCATCTCTGCAGCCAAACACAGAGGTCCCCAAAGGGATGTGGCAAGGGCACAAGATGCAATGTCACATCCCCCATTACTCACCCAGCCTGCAACATTTCAATCCTGCTCAGCAGGAGCCCAGCACTTTTGGGCTTTACAGCTCAGACACTGGCCAGGCCCCATCCAAAGCTGGTTCTCTTTGCAGTCATGGAGCAATCTCCTCCATCAAGGACACTTCCCATCTGCATGGACAGTCCTGGGCTCCCAAGGGCCACAGAGCTGCACAACAGTGGGAACAGGAGTTCACTCTGACAGCCCTGACTGTCACCACTGCAGACAGGAGCATGGCCCCAAGAGCTCTCACTGTCTGGGGGTACAGTAAGACCTTCTGCTCATCTCAGATGTTTCAGTGCTCAGAACACCTCTGAGAGAGCAGAAGATGCTTCCCTTGCCACCACACCAAACTCAACCCTCTGTCAGTCACTAAATTGTCACATCAAATTCCAGGGTTTGGCACTGTGCCTCTGCAGCTCCAGGAATCCAATGTTTTCTCCAAAGTCCCCCTGACAGACACAGAGCTGATGCCAACCAATCTCAAAGCAGTGCTCAGCACATCTGCCAGGCTGCACTGGTACCCTGCCAGCCACCAGCCAAAGCACATTCCCTGTGTGCATGTCAGGGCAAATGGGACAAGGAACCTACCCCAAGCTTCACCACTCCTTATGCTCAGGTTTTCCTACTTCTACCTAATAATCTTATTTTTCCCTAATAAAACAAACACAGCACACATACACAAGAGAAATTTTAAATTCCGTGGACATAAGTACTCTCCTTTCACATGATGCTGGGAAATGGAACAGGCAGATCTGAGTTTGATTACTAAATGCACCTCTGAAAGGGTTTTTGGGCATGATCTGAATGAAGTAACCTATCTAAGGACTGAGAAGGCCAGGATATAATTCCCTGAACTCTGACCCAAGTATTACTTCCACTGCAGCAATACATTGCATCTGATCAAGACACTACAGCATTTTGCTCAAGAACCAACAAAACCCCAGGCACCCAAACTGGTATTATAAACAAAAGGTACCAAATCTGGAGTCACTAATCCCTCTTGTTTCTGTCTGTCTTACCTCTAGAAGCTGTACTGCTCCCTCATGCTCCCTTCTTGCCTCTGCCTGCGCCTAAGGAAAAATAAGGAAGGGAGTAAATCAGAAAGTAGCCAACCTTTGTTCACTTCTACTGTCATGCTACCTTGGGAGTCCACTGTAGACTGGAGCACCAGTCTGGAGAGGAGCAGCTGAGGGAGCTGGGAAAGGGGATCAGGCTGGAGCAAAGGAGGCTCAAGGGGGGACCCTGTGGCTCTGCACAACTCCCTGCCAGGAGGATGCTGCCAGAGAGGGGTCGGGCTCTGCTCCCAGGGAGCAAAGGACAGGACAAGGGGAAGTGGCCTCAAGCTGTGCCAGGGCAGGGTCAGGCTGAATACTGAGAAAATTTCTTCACAGTGCCTGGCACGATTGCTCAGCACGGTGGTGAAGTCACTATCCCTGGGGCTAGTAGATGTGTAGATGTGGCTCTTGGGGACATGGGTCAGTAGTGTCCTTGCAGTGCTGGGGGAATGGATGGACTCAATCTTGGAAGGCTTTTCCAATCTTACTGATTTCATGATTTTATGATTTAAACCACTGTACATTCTGGAAACATCTCTGGGCTCTGGACATACAGCAGTGAGAGGTCAGAACTGACATTCACAAGCAAAGCCCTTCACTTTGTTCAGGTGCCAGAGTTCACCTGGACTCAGACACTCCTACCTTGTAAACTCACTTCTACCTCCTCCATGCACACCTCCAAAGGAAAGAAGGTGCAGCAGCCCATCCAGAGAGGAAAAGCCCCCCTGGCACAGCCCCCGTACCTGCTGCAAGCGCCGGACCTCCTCCTGCTTCTCCTGCAGGACTAGCAGTGCCTCCTTGTGCTCCACCTCCAGCTGCTGCCTCCGCTCTGCCACATTTCTCATGTGCTGCAGGACAAGGCACACACAGCTGAGGGCTGACACTACTGAAACTCTGTCCTGTGCTCCACCAACGGCCACAAAGCCAAACCAGGGCCTGTATTTCATGTCATCATTGCACAAAGTAAGGAATTCCCATCATAAGGCAGAGCATCACTGTCATAGAAAACTCTCAAATCAGTGATGGCCACCTTATCTCCCACCCAAATCCACGAAGCACCCTTTGCCAAGCACCTCTGCCCAGGATCCTGCAGAAGCAGAAATCCCACTGGAAGCACGGAGACAAAAGAATGGTCAAAAAAGGCAAGCAGACAACCAGTGCCACCCAAAGGCAGCAGTAGGTGTTTGGACAGTCCTTCCAGCCATGTGGATGCTACTGACCTTCAGCACCTGCTCTAGATTCTCCAGCTTGGTTTGGAGTCCTTGATTTGTCTGAATTACTGAATCCCGTTCCTGAGTCACTAAAACAACCTGCAGTTTCAGGTCAGCATTCTCAGATTCAACCTGAAGGAAAAGGATTTTCAGTGAGCACAAGCAGCCATAGGTGTTCCTTGTAAAAACAACAGAGACCAGCTGATTTCTGGGGTTTCTATTGGCAATGATACCAAAATAAGGAACTTCTCTCCCTCAGGTTTTCACTTAAAATGAATAAAGGAGCATTTGTATCAGCCCTCAATGTGTAATGCTTTATTTGCACACTGCTTCTCTCCCTAGATTCACCTCCCCTCCCCTTTTGCAAGGAGGAAGAGACTGGGATAGGAACACGCTACATAAAGAAAAGATTAAAAAAACAAGCACAAGATCTGTAAGCATTTTTAATCCTACGTGGTAGGATTAAACATAGAGAACAGGACGAAAATTCAGTAGCCTGCTGAAATCATCTTTGCCTCCTCCACTTACCACAAGGAATTTTTGGTTCCAGGGTGCACTATGGCACCTGTATGCCAATGTATGCCAATACCTATGGTATTGGCAACTACCAGCAATGCAGGCAAAGACAAACATTTCCATGTACAGCAGTTATTAAATACATAGGAAGCCTTAAGCACGGTGGCACATTGACACATGGGACTGACAAATGACTTTCTAACTCTGGTGCATTAGATTTGTCCAGAGAAGAAGCTGGGAACAGAAGCCCGGATCAGCACATGACCATCCCTGAGCTGGAAACTTGAGAACAGCATGTTCTCCTCAGTAGAGTTTTGCCAATGCTGCTAAACCTCACAAAGACACTGCTTTTACCTGTCCTGCCCAGCCAGCCTTCTCATTCAGCTGCGAGTTCTCTTCAGCCAGTCGTGCATTTTCACTCTGCACCTCCTGCAGCTGGATCTCCTGTCCAGAAAAAGCAGGAATTACACCAAGGCCCTCTGTCTAATTCCCTCAGATTATCCTGCAGAGCAGCTCCACTGCTCCTGCTTCCTGATGGTGCAGGATGCTGGTGGGATGCTGCTTGAGGGCTGGGAAGCAACAGTGAGCAGCACTGCTCAAAAAGAACCCAGCCCTGAGCTGGATGATGGGGTTGAACCTGGATGACCTTTAAGGTCTCTTCCAACCCAAACCAGTCTGTGATCTCTTGAGCAAAGTAAAGCAGAAATAGAAGGGAGAAATCCAGATGTTTGCTATGAGCTGCAAAACCTATCTAAACGGGATTTCAGCCAACAAGCACAAGAAAATCTCAGTGGGATGGTGTTATTACTATTTCAGTATCTTTCTGGAGTGCCCGTGAAGATGGTTAGGTATCCCCCCAAATTAGCAAAGGCCATGGAACTTCATCCAGTGATTTGTGTAACTGTACTCAGCCCACATGTAGCTGAAAGACTAAATAAACAATCCCAGCCTTAAGGGCTGGAGTCCCAAATTTGTGACACTGTTCAAATAAACAGAAACACTGCTGACTCCTTATTGAGATGAACTGAAGAGAAACCAAAAGAGGCACACAACAGCTTAGCTCCTATTCTCCCATGATGCTCATAACAGCAGGCAACAAGAACACTTACTAGTTCTTTGCATCTTTTATGCTTTTTCCTCACTTCATGCTCAAGGTTTTCACATTTTTTGCGCTTTTTCTTGAGTTCAACTTCCTGCACGAAAGAAGCAGAAGTAAATCAGCAAGCCTACACTCTTACAATGCATATGAAATTCAAGCCCAGCCTCTCAGACCCAGTGCTGCATTAGTTATTTTTATTTCCTTACAAAAAACTCCTTGTGGCAAACTTAAACAATGTAGAAACCAAGGGAGATTTTTCTAAAAGTTAGGAATATCAAAAAATAAAACAACTATTCCTCTCTTCCCCAAGCGTTCAGTCTGGAAACAGTTCTGCATGCTCCCACATGCATGGTCTGTTCCTATTTATACAGAACAGTAGAGAGGACAAGGTGTGGGGGACAAAACAATAGAGCTGTATAAAACTTTCATCTTTAAACACCAGCTGTGCTATTTTAGCTCCTATTCTAATTCCAGTGACACCTAAGGGAGCACAGACACGCTCTTGATCTGCAGCTACTCACTACCCCTCAGATCGACAGCAGCTGCTGGACCTCCCTGTGCACACTCTTAATTGGTGGAATAATTCACAAGGGACACATTCCTCATGCACATCTGTCCCCAGTTCAAGTAAGTCTAAACCAAACACAGCTCAGAACTTACTGGCACGTTTCCCTCTCATTTGAGTGACGTGTTCCCCTGATAGCCCAGCACCTGGAGCTGCCACCCAGCAACACTGCATGCAATGGCCTGTGTTTTCCTACTGATTCCCTGAGCTTCCCACTTTTGCAGAGCAGCTGCATCTAAAAAGACCTCAGTCCCCAAAACCTCTACCTGGATTGCACATGTGAAACCTCCCATGAAAATAAGAAAGCAGCACACTCCTTCCCCCAAACCAGGTTCACGACTCACCAGCTGCTGTATCTGTTTGCTGCTCTCCTGGTTTGTTACTGCATTTCTGGGAGGAAAATTTTCATGTCCTTCAGAGGCAGGTCCCAGTGGCTGCACACCTGCTTCCACCTGAAAGCAGAAGAGATGCCAGAGAGCTCAGGCACATCCTGAGACTACAGAGCACACTAAGGGAAAAGGGATTTTCCTGGCAGTACCACCCAAGAACACAGTGCTCCACAGGGAGCTCCTGATCTGTGAGCTGCACCATCTGACATGGAGAAAGCTGGACACTTTGCCAGGGATCTCTGTGCTGGGAATCTCCTGGAGCCCAGTGCCACCCAGCCCAGCTTGACTGAAGCTCCCCCAAGGAACAGTGGGCTCCTGGAAGCTCTCAGACCAGGGTTCAAGAACCCCTTTGGCATGAACTGAATCCCTCCCTTCAGCAGGAACTAAATCAATACATGCAGCAAGTCGCTTCTCCACCACTGCCTTAACACATAACACCTAGTAGGTGGCAAATGCCATGCTTTAAGAGTACTCCAGAGCTTTAAGCATATTCCAGCAGACATCTGTAGAAAGACAGACCAGTACATTTGACACCAGTTCTGGACCAACTGATAGAAATTGCATAAAAGGCAAACACTTTAAAAAAAACAAACAAACTTACACTGTGGAAAGGAGAAACATATTCACAGGTCTATAAAGAGGTTTTTTTTTAACGTGTCAGCAAGTAAGTGAGTGAGGGAGACCCAGCAGGGACCTGCTTGGGCGCTCTGAAGACATTTCAGCTGCAGTCCTTTAACAGGTGTCTGTAGGCACTGAGCCACCACGGGGCGAGTGAGGGTTCTCTCCAGGGTAAGTATTCAGTGGAAATGAAAGGGCTGAAAGAGGGAGCAGGAACTGTGCTCTGCAAGTACTGATGTAGCAGAGACAAACAGTGATCAGGGCCTCGTGACACTGAGTGATTACAGAGACTACTGAGGGTTTAATAAAGAGTGCTCAGACAAAAAGGTAAAGAGATCTTCTGGGAAAGGAAGAGAAAACTTCATTATGCTCTTATACCAATCAATGCCCCAGTGTCCGGGATGCTGCTTCCCCAACACAAAACCGACAGAGAAAACACACAAAGGAGGGAGACAAAGATGATGAATACTGAATAATGGAACAGACTGGAAAGAAACAAAAGAAAAAAAAAAAAAAAACCAAAAAAACCAAAAAAGGCTGAAAGAGAGGGGTTTATAAATCCAGGAGTGGTTTGGAATAGGCGGACAAGGAATGAATATTCAATATATCTGCTGTAAGAGCCGGGGGAAAATAAATGAGAGCAGCTAGAGGGAAGGTGGGGGGAAGATGCGCAGCCCCATCTCCCACCGGGGGATGTGGGACTCTATCCCGCTGAAAACACGGGAAGAAAGCGGCACTGCCCCCAGGAGCCAAACCCTCCGGAGCCCGCGGCTCGGAGATCCCCGACCCCCCGCCCCGGGGGCTGCGGGGAACAGCGGCACCCGCGGCCCGGCCCCGCGGCGGGCCCGGCCCGACCCGCCGCGCTGGGCGAAGCCGCTCC